>OY982960.1:10716547-11316547 GCA_963890685.1 Plagodis pulveraria | reverse complement strand
AATTTAGTAATTCCTCTGCCTAGAACAAATGCATTTCATCACAAATCACGAATTGCACTGCACCCGTCACTTTGAGACATAGTTGTTAAGTCTCATGTGCCTGTAATTTCACTGGCTCTCAAGGACTGCTGCCGGAACACACCGTTAGGTGCTTGGCGACAGATTTTCACCTTAAGGGTGGTAGCTAGCCAGGCGGAAAATCTCAAAATGCCCTTCTATCGTGCGGTGAAGCTCAAGCCGGCGGTGAGTATCGAACCGCTCAACAATATAGCACTTGACCAATTTTTGTTACTAATATTAGATTTTAGGTTATTCCGTCCTTATTATTTCTACATGTCTAATTCTAGTAAAAGTTCAACTGGTAGCTTATACATTAAAAGAAAAAGCCTTAAGAAAGCAGGACAGACGGATAGACAACGCAGGCTTAGTATTAGGGTCCCGTTTTTTTCGTACGGAACCTTAAAACACAATTCAAGTCATCGAATCCATTTCATTTAACTTCTTGATATTTTAAAGGCCTTTTCCTCATTTTACTTCTGATAGCTCGGTCGCTTGAAGCACTGCTTAATTTGAGTATATTTACTTTCTAATTGTAAATAAGTGGTTAAATATAATCATAATGTTCTTCAAACAGTACATGTAATCAGAATTGTGACTAAGCACAAAAAAATATTGTTATAAGTTAGTATGACTTTCAACTACAGTTACCTACCTACCTATATTGTTGAGCTTTTAGTGTATTTACCGTCTTTGGACTCTAGATTTTTTTTAGTACGTATAAAATGTTAGTAACCAGTGTTTGGCCGTGGGGTGCCGGGCTAGAATGCCCGTGGGGTGCCGACTAGAATGTCACCCCCTCTACCCGTGGGTGTTGTAAGAGGCGACTAAGGGTAACACACTAGAAGGTAGGCAACAGCGCTTTCTGAGGAACTGATACCTCAAACTGCGATTGCTAACACGCCGGCCAAGCTTGGGGATTATGGCAATCCCCCTATAATGGGGAGTGTTAAGCAGTTGACAATCCGGCTGATACAGTAACATGTGTTATGTGTGACTATGATCAGAATTATAAATAGCTGGCATAATAAAAACAAGCTTTGTTTTTTTGATTAGTATAAATTTGGTCGAACGCGCCGAAACTTGTGAATCATCAGCGTCAACGGCAGCACGCGGTGCCAATGTCAACACAAAGCAGAGCGCCGCGCCGGATATGACGTCAGCAGCTATACATGGAGTTCTACGAGATTTAAATACATTACTAAGTTACTAGTGTAGATTTTATGTGAATTCTATAAATTAAATTACTCTAAACTAAGATAATCCTTACTCTGGCAACACAAACATTCACGTTAGAGCAACACCAATGAAAATTCTAAAAAAAAACGACTTCAAACACAAAATACCCATTATGAGGGATAACACAATCTTCATCAATACGCTCATCAGATCTCACTCAAATTGAAATGGGAACAACCAGCAACCAGCTTTCTAATATAAAAAAAATCATCAAAATCAGTACAACCTGTAGAGACGTATCAGATACCACACAAAAATGTATGGAGAACCTCATCTTTTTTGAAGTCGATCAAAGAAAGTCTATTTAATTGTGGGTAGTTTAACATCAGTTTAGTGAGCACCAAGTTACATAACGACTAAATCTGAGAAAAACAAACTACAACATTGAACAGAAATGTCAATATCTTTAAAGCTTCCTATACACTAAGGTATTTATTTTCTACTAATATTTTAATAATACCTACATCAACAATGTTTAAAGAATTAAACAAGCTTTTCTCAATAAATAAATATTTTATAAAACAAGCTTTTATTAGGTCCTATTTAAAAAAAAAGTTAATTTAAATATAAAAAAATACGCGTCAAGGCGAAGCCCAAACTCGATGAGGTTGTGTCGTTTCTTTGCGAAGTTCCTTTGGCCACCTTCAGCCACCATGTCATCATAATATTGCATTGTCACGCGATTTACACATAAGCTAAATTTCAGCTCAATCGGTAACCGGGAAGTGGATTAAATTTAATTTGCAAGATTTGATGACAAACTCCGGGACAGGTGAAACAATTATGTTATTATGACGGAACTAGCTTGAGGCCGATCTGATGTTAAGCGGAAAACTGTGCCTAAAATTTCACTGGCTCAAGGACATCTACCGGAACACACCGTTAGGTGCTTGGCGACAGATTTTCTACTTGAAGGTAGTCGCTAGCCAGGCGGACATTCGCAAAATGCCCATCCACCAAGTGGTGAAGCTCAAGCCCGCAGCGGGATTCGAACCAAGACCTGCTGCGCGGCAGTCCGTAGCCAATGCCACTGAGCCATCACTGCTTCTGAATAAAAGCTTGTAAAATATGCGGTCAAGCGCGTGTCAGGCCACGCGTAATGTAGGGTTCCGTAGTAGCCCGTTATAATAATATAGAATAGTTCTGTTGTTCTTTTTCTTTTTATCTCTCTACCTATAACTTTCTTAGCAATTAGTTCTTTTGTTTATAAATTGTGATTGCTTGCACGTGTAGACTGTTGTTGACCGTGACTATTAAGTTGGAATATACGTTTCTTAGTTCCTCACAAACTTTTTTCTTCTCTCCATTTAACGACACCTCTCTAGAGCCATAAAATGCACAGTCCCTTGAGTTTACACTGTATATATATATACATCTATATATAGTGTAAACTATATAACGACACTGAAGGACTGTGTATATATATATATATATACATATATTATATATTCAAGAACCAACAAACAGAGTCACAATATTTTCCTAATGAAAAATTATTCTTATTTATAATAATAATTATGAGACGGCGAGGATGAGGTCTAAAAAGTACCTTATACTCGTACCGAAGCTAATCGATCAACTCTGTACAGTCATATCTGTGACTTATGATATAGGTCATACAGAAGCATTATATCTAATTGTTGCCTTCTAGAGTTTAATTGCAATAATTTATATTTATTTAGCAGCTCTTCATAATGGTTTAATATTATGCAATAAATACGTTAATTCGTTATTGAAGTTACTAGATGACCTTATGACGAAATTGAATATTTTTAAACCACGTGTTATTATTATATTTTGAATATTTACAAGAACGACTAATTTACTATCTAATATTATTACTTAATCCGTTATGACTTGAACTTCATCAAAGTTTGAATCCCATAACACATATGTAAAATTACACATTACAAATCACATACCCTTCACGTGCACGTATACTCAAACATACAGAAACACGCACCGACACATACACCTTTCAAATTCCTTACAAAAATTCACTTAAACTCGTACACCAATACTACACCACAGAATAATGACTACACGTAAATATTAATTATTAAAAATATACAAAATGACATTAATTTCGAATAAAAACATTTCGTTCAATATTTTTCCTATATGTATATATGTTCCAATGTATTGGTTCAATTTTGAATTGTTACTAAATAGTATATATAAAAGAAAATATATAGATGTGTTACAGATTCTCTAAAGCCAGAAAGAACCTGGCTCTTGAGATACAGGCCACCAGCCTAGTTTTAGAGTCATAGACTCATCATAAATGTATCACAGTAAGGAAGAATAAAATTAATTTGTATTTGTATTAAATTATTTGTTTTTCGTCTTAGGAGTAAAATTATATTTAATAAAATACACTAAAAATCTGCCAAGATCCTTTTGGAATTTTAAGTGGTCTTGATAAGTATTTATAGAATGATACATTTTCAGGTCATCGGCAAGTAATAGCAATTTAAAAAACTTAAAATATTTTTAGTAAACACACTGTTTGTTTATTTGTTATTGTCTACGTTTTAAATATTTCAGTAAAGCTTCGATAAGGCGGGCAAAATTGAGATTGGGCGATAGTTTGCTACAACTTTTAATAATCCTTAGGTTGAATATATGGTGGACTGGAAAACAAATGGTGTCAGCGGTGTATTTAAGAACTTATGGTGAAACATTATTAACTCCAGCGCCCTTAGTTGGATCGAGCCTATGTAGTTCCGATTTGATAAACATTTGATTATAGTAAAACAAACATCACTGATAGTTAAATCTGACTTGTGGTTCACGTGCATCATCTTCAGAAATATAAAATGTATTATCTGCATTATAACCGTCGGTAACAGTTGAGGGTTCAAATACTGATTGGAAATGATTCGAGAAAATGTTACTAATATCTAATGGGTTACTTGCTGTTTTTGGAGCCCCCATCTTTGTAGCAGTCTTGTCTGCCCTACCCCTACAGTATTTTTTATAAGCCGGAGACGCGGAGAGGGAGATGATTAATTATTTTCATGAAGAAGAAGCTTATTTTGGGAAATTTCGTTAGTATTTAAAAAAACTATAGGTGTCTGTAACCCCCCCTCCCATCAATGGGGAATATTCCGCCCTCACTCCCCCTCCCCATTGCACAAAATATTTACATATACCATACCTAAAGTCCTTCCAATGTATGTAGATACACATATTTTTTTAATATTATTATTATTAGTATATATATAGTTTCCGTAATCCCCAACCCCCCTGGGGGGATGCTACAACCCCCCTCTCCCCCTCCACCCCTTCCTATAGTACATAAGTATGTATATCGATTCTAAAGTCCTTCCACTACTTCATCTTAGTAACTTTAAAGGATTTATTCTAAGAATTATGTATTTGGTACAAAATTATCTAACACCCAAGTTCAACGACTATTACTGCTAAAGTAATAAAGTTATCTTAATCGCTATAATTTTCCTTGAAAGTTCATGAACTGCACTATCATCATGAATTTTTTCAGATTTTTCAAGCCAGCAGTTTAGGTTTTAGAGGGGGGGGGACGCCCTACTGGAACAAAATTTTGCACTTTAAAGTTGAATATTTCGTAAATGAAGTATTAAATCGTGAAATGGTATTAGCAACCCCTAAATCATTTCAAAATACCTATTCAATGATACCCCACTCGATGGGATAGACGACGAAAAAAAAATTCATAACCACATCACTTGTATGGGAGCTACCCTAAAAAAAATTTTTATTCAAAATTTTATTTTACCACTTTGTCGGCGTGGTAAGTTTACATACCCGTACAAAATTGCAGCTTTCTAGTACAAACGGTCTCTTAGCAAAACCTCGGACAGACGGACAGACAGACGGACATGACGAAACTATAAGGGTTCCTTGTAGGTACTACGGAACCCTAATAAAAACCGAACCAGTGATAACTAGTCTCCCACACCGAGAATTACGTATCAACACAGCATTTACCAAAAAAATCGTTATATTCTAATAGAGATAGATATAAATGTGCATTTGGCTGATTATAATTTTTTTGTTGTTGTATGTTACATATTGAAAGTTTGATGTATGTTTACCGTTTTTATGATTGAGCATTAACAGAAACGTTAAAAAAGACGTTTGTTATATGGGGACCCCCTGTTTTGTTATAAGTATTATTTCATTTATTTTAACCTATAAGACTTAGTAATAGGCTCCCGTTTTATAGTACCGAACGTAATAATAATAACATAAAACTCTTCGATATACGATTTTCAGCCAAAGTGGAGTAACTCTATTCACTTGCAAAACGTAATCGAAAAAAAAAACGGATTTAGGTCGTTACGAACAACGTAGATATCGATTTTCTTCCAATTCGGACTAACAGGCCATTATTTAAAACTAAATCCTCTTGTGAATGCTGGAGACAACTTTATCTGCCTTGAACTCTCCAAACGCGTGTTCTTCGTGAGTATGGGAGAAATCCAATATCAACATAGAACATGCTTATGCTCTACATCCATTGGTTCCATAACTAATGTCATTGAACTCAAACCAGCCGTATTACAGTAATATTATAGTAGTAGTAGTATTATAAATGTTCTATGACATTGTCATAGAGCTGTAACACGAAGAAGAAGCCTACTAGAACGAAGATAACTTCATGTAGCCTTTTCCTAACTGGTCTCTAACAATCAGTTTTTAGTCTAAATAGAGCTTTTGCCGAGCTGCACCATGAGACTGGGATTTTTGGAGAAAACGATCCTGTCTAAGAGTGTTATCACGTTTTTTCCCAATGTGCTACACTGTACCTAAGACGACAACGGGGTCAAAATTGAGATATAACGTTTTGATTCGTGTTATCTGCAAGCACACTTTAATTAACACCGTTGTCTATGCCTACTGCTCTTATCATTTCTTCTCTGTTTAAATTCAATTCAATGACAATAAGAAAATTACTAATCCCTTAGAATAAAAATACTTGTTACCAATAAAATCATGTGAATGAAACAGCCATCTGTCGTTGTGTTAGGCGATTCACACCGTGACCGACGTGATGTAAAATGCCAGTATGGGGTTACCGCGCTGTCCTTTGTTTATTGTGTTATTTTTACACGACCCTGCGTATATATGTTTGTAAATTTATTTATTCCACCATAACTTCTAAAGGGCTTAACCGATAATGTATGAGATATCGTTAGATATGTCTTGATAGCACAAGTGACATTAGGGACATTAGAAAAACTGGCGGATTATTACCGTGAGATATTTTTTTTTCTTCCAAGCCCTTCTAATGGGGTTTCAAAATGAAGGGCTATATAAAACAATTCCATACATAGTATATAAAATTTACATTTTTTATTGCAATGTAAAGATAAAACGTTTAACGAAAATAAACAATTTGCAGACGGGTTAATAACTTTTTTAATGAATTTTTAAATAAATTTAACTTGTTCTATCATAATTAATGAATAATTAAATGAAACAGAACTGACTTCCAACATTGGAAAGAATGGAATAACTTGTGTAAGTGGGTATCATGCTGATACAAATACATTTTTCAGTTAATAGAGTGTAATTTAAAAACTATAGTGAAACTTCTTGTGAAGTTGATGTAATTTAAATAGAATTAACTTGGAGCTGTATCTACCCTACCCAACAGAAACAGAAATCATTGAAATTGGATGAACATGTAAACAGTTATGCGTCTCTACTGGTGGGTGGCCAGCAAAACATTATACGCCCTCTCTACATGGATGCTCCTTGGACCCCCTGGTCATGGTGTCCTTTCTCAATGTTATTAAAAACAAAGGATAAACAGTGCTTTTCTATTAGATACGTCTAATAAATTGTTGTGTTGACGGGTTTATTCAACGTTCCAATCGTGCTATCCAGATTTATCTGTCGTCAATATCCGGTTTTGAAAATTGGCAGATATCCAGTCGCCTGGATTTCAAGGCCTAGTCGTTACATATTGTTACATAGTGAAATTATTTAGACCCTACATGCGATCCAATACAGGTGGCGACAAAAATACCAGATGTGCTAGAATCAAGCTATCAGGGGTAGATAGATAGATAGATAACACTTTATTGTACACCAAAAGTAAGAAAAACGTGGGCTTAATATTAGCTTAAATATAATGTTGTACAATGGGCGGTCTTATCGCTTAGAAGCGATCTCTTCCAGACAACCTTTAGATGGAGAGGAGTTAACATACTTTTATTAACGGTGGTGCGATTAAATAATATAAGTAAGTAAAAATGTTCCTACTCACAAACTCATAAAATATATAAATATATTACATATAATAAAATAAATACACACACTACATATAATATATAATTACAAATATATATACTATATACATACATATATATATAAATATATATACAATAACATAACAGACTGATGTAAACAAAACTTTACATTCTCATTTGTAATAAATAATTCAAACAAGCATTATTAATTTGATGACCGAGACAGATAATACTTTTTTATTTGATCCTTGAAGACCTTCAGTGACGGTGCTCGTCGCACTGAGACTGGCAAAGCATTCCATAAGCGAACAGCCTGTACAGAGAACGAACGGTCATAGAAAGTGCTTCTATGCACAGGGATCTGCAGGATGAGATTTTCTGATGACCTAAGTGAAAGGCTGTTACAGCTATGAAGGAATTCAAAACGTTCCCGTAGATAGCACGGGGCAGAGGGACTAAACAGAATAGTGTAGAGAAGAGAAAGTATGTGAGTATTCCGACGAAGTCGTATAGGGAGCCACTTGAGCTTATTACGAAATTCAGACACATGATCATATTTACGCAAACCAAATATGAATCGAATACAGAAGTTTTGCAGACGCTCAAGCTTATTCAGCTGGTCCTCCGTTAGATCTAGATAGCAGGCATCAGCGTAATCAAGAACTGGGAAGCAGAAGAGACTGCGCAAGCTCTACTTTAGTGGCAGTTGGTAAAAAGTTTCGAAGTCTTCTCATGGAGCCAGCAGACGCAAATAACTTGCGGCTAATAGCTTCTAGCTGAAGGTTCCAAGTAAGACATTGATCTAGTGTTAAGCCAAGATTTTTGACCGATTTGCTGTATGGGATAATGACTCCACCAAGCTCGACATTCGGAACAGTAGACCAATCAACTTTATCAACCATGCGTTTGCTGCCAATGATCATGACTTGGGTTTTCAATGGGTTAACTTTCAAGCCATAGGCATCACTCCATTCTGCTATTCGACGTATATTAAAATTTGTAGTTTCTATAGCACTAGCAAGCTCATTCAGTGAAGCTTGAGAGTAAATCTGGAGATCGTCAGCATACAAGTGATAGGGAGAAGTTATGTGTGTTGATAATGAATTAATAAAAATTTATTAATTCATTATTTCAGGGTTCCAGACGTTCTGATTTTGTTATAGGCGGAGGCAGAAATTTAACATTAACTCGGTATCCGTTTTGTTCACCACTTTTAATTTCCAGTCGACTTAATAGAAAAGACTTAAATGTATTTTTAAGGGTTCCGTACCTTAAAATAAAACGGAACCCTTACAGGATCACTGTGTTGTCCGTCTGTGTCAAGACCCTTTTTCTCAGAAACGCGTGGAGGTACCAAGCTGATATTCATATCAAATACTCAGGTCTGTGAAAAGCTGTAAAAAATATCAAACTCCCTAATCAACGCAATCAAAAGATACAGGCGTTTATGACGCAATTTTTCAACACTCAAGGGGATCAAAACCTACAGGGTACTTCCTAACTCAGAATCTGGAAATTTGGTACATAGCAACGTCTTATACCACAGATAAAGGAAAAAAAGCGAAAAGCATAATTTTTTTTCACAATTTTAATATGTTATGGATTTCATTTAGCGATAAAAATACCATCACTTTTACTTATATACCTACGGGTTTCTACGGAACCCTCGGTGCCAGTGTTCGACTCGCACTTAGCCTGTTTTTTTTAATCAAATAACCTACGTACATAGCTAACTCCCGTTAAGTTATCGAGGCAATCAAATCTTAGCTTGTCTATATCATCTATTCTATTAACGGCATGAGGGTAATTAGCAAGGTAGCTGTGTCAGCGAGATGAGTGTAATGTATAGTCAGTACACTGCGCTCAGGTGAGTCAGTATCCAGAAATTGCATCATACGGCTGACGCAAGGCCAATGGCCACTCTCCCCGAGCCCGACAAACGATGAATCAAAACACATTATTCTACTTCCTACTTAGTCGTAAGGTAATGTCAGCCCGACCTGTTATCTAACTTTGTTTTCTTTTAGTAGTTTGTACCCACTAAACATATTATACTGGTTACATATACTTATGTCAGATCGAATACGAAGAATAGGCATGGCGCTACCAATTTTGTCCTTTGTCTAAACTGCAGATAGTGCAGCAATTCTAAAACTGTTATGTTCAAAATATGGGAAATAATAGAAACTTTTTATGTACTGACATATTCCACAATAATAAGTATAATAAATGGTATGCCCGTGGGATGCTGAGCTAGAACTCGCTGCATCTCCCATCTCTTCGTTGTTTAATGCGTAAGAAGTAAATAAGGAAAAACGCTGTATGAACAGCGTGCCACTCCGGCCGATGTAAGTGGTAATATACTAGATACTGACGTTGCATATGGGGCGCCATACCATCTAAGCCCCGTCACATTCCAGGCGAGGATTTGAAAGGCAGATGGCCGTAAAACATAAGTCTACACTTTTTACAATTACTACATATTTCCTTGTGTTTATGTGTGTGTTCATACTTCAATACATTAAATAGAGATGTAAAAGACCATTGTGGAGTTCCATTTCAAGTAGACGAGAAGAGTGGCTGGTTACAGTATGAAAACCTGTGCTTCGGGCTCCAGCAAAATATAAGACTCATTCCTTGTTCTTGACTTCTGGTTGGAAGGCGTGGTCTTAAAGGGCTTTAGGAAAGCATTGCGGAAAATGAACCCCAAAAATATTTACATGTTTTTTTCTTGTTGTTTGTTGTATGTATCTGTTATATGTCTTGTGTTATTTTATGTATGTTAGTATGTAAGATATATTTTTATGGATCAGTGTTTATATAATCCATGTACCTAGGTATAATCGTGTTAATGGGGTGAGGACTTATAACTTTCTTGAAAGAGGGCGCGAAGCCTTTAGTTTAAGTTGGCCGTATTTAGTAGTATGCAGAAAATTAAATAAATACATATTGCTTGATAATATGAGTAATGCTGTAAGAAACTTTTGAATAACTAGCCTAGGAAAGGCGTCTCATTAAAATGCAAGAATAACGAGCAAGTTGCACGAGAAGAGATGAAACTTTACGATAAGCTCTACAGTCGGTAATCTCAACAATGTATGTGTCATTAAAATAATAAAAGAGTGGCAATGATGTCCGCGTAACGTGATCATCGGTATTGACAATCTAGGTAGATAATATTAGTTATTTTATGCACCTTGTCGAATAGATCGACCTATATACAGTGGAATCCGTTTATAATGACATCGTAGAGAAATAACAAACGCGTCATACTAAGTGGACGTCATACAAATCATTTTATAGAAAATAAAAAATAATTGAGATTGTCGAACGGTCAACTCTAAATTCCCTTGCGAGAGATTAGTTGGATTCTCCATTTTCTAATCTACATATTATTGCACCTTTGTCTTCAATCGTAAATGCTTTACGACGAGGTCAAGATGTATTTTTATACCACACCCACTCAGAAAAGATCTCATTACTCGTTCAAAAACATGTTATAAAGTCCGTCATTTTTCCCTTATAAATGTACGGCGGGGAAAGTTGTATGGATTTTCATTCCTTCACTCCGTAGCAGTGAAGGAATGTTGTATGAAAATCCATACCTGCCCTGGTGGCGTTCTTTTGTTTTTAGCTGCTTACATAAAAAAATTTCAATCTCAAAAAGGTTTTATATCAAATAATTAGAAAAAAGAGTTGTGATTTTTATTTGTTATCGATTTTCAATGAAAGGAGGTTGGAAACCATTTTTTGCACTACGAGAAAATGGCGCGGCAATTTGTTATGTTTGTTTAAATATTGTTTTTTATTAAATTGATATTTTTACAGTACGCTTTTAATTATTCTAAATAATTGTCCAAAATGTCATCTGATAGTGAAAGTGACGATTTTATAATGATGACGCCACCAGAAATAAGAAATGCAGCTCTGAAGTCATAATTACTGCCTGAGAAGTCTCGAGGTAAGTACGAGAAAACGTATAATGATTTTATTTTCCTCGTAGGTGTAGTATAAAGCACTATGTATCACTCGGGAGAAAGTTCTATTTCTGTTCCCGAGATACCTTCAAAGCTAACAATTTTTTCACAAATCAATAATGAACAATTTGTGACCTTCAAGTATCCAATTACCCACTGAGATTCAAAACAAAAAAAAACATGCACCTAACGTCGTCGGGTATCACGTGACTGTCCCGAACATTTCCCAAGGTGTTAGGAATCATGTCGGTCACTATAACAGGACGCAATTTATTAAAAACGGGTCATAATAAGCGACATGTCACATAAATGTAGTCCGACTTAGTTATGAAGAATTTTATATGAAAACCAAACTGCGCTTTGTAATTACGTCATAATAAGCGGTTGGTCAATATAGGCGGAGTCGTAATAAACGGATTCTACTGTATACGTATTAGCTCAATGGTCGAATATTATCTTATTCTGTATCATACAATCCTAATTTAATTAGACCTTTACTTTAAAAATAATTATATCAAAAATAATTTATTTGCAAGAATACAATCATATATCTACATTGAGTTATTTTGTAGGTAATATGCGTGGTTTCTGTATTCTGCCTGCAAGCAGACGTGCAAATATTTAAAGCTGATGCTAAAAATACACTAATAATATTAACAATTTAATCATATTAATTACATCTATATCTTACTAAACCTCCATATATTCTTTAATGCTATAAAAACAGTTTTCTTACAACCACTGACAGCCTATTCCTATAAACGTGACCCTCTAACATGTTTATTTCGTCAGGTAATTTATTTTTCAACACCCTTGCTCGTAAAGTGAGCTTTATTATATCGTTCTTAGGGCCATAAACCGAACTATAACACCCTCGGCCATAATAATATTATACACTAGTGCGTAATAGAATTATCCCTACAACTGCAAATTATATACGAGTAAACAGAGCATTTTCAATTTAATCGGGTAATTTATCCCTACAAAGTTAAGTTAGTACCCAACTGCAAATTAAATGCGAGTAAAGAGAGCATTTTCAATTTAACCGGGTAATACAGATTTGTAGCATCAAAGAGGTTTATATGTAATCAACCATGAAACATATGAGGCGCGCAAAAAAAAAAAACTTGCGCCCTATTTTCCATTATTTTCGTATGTTGTTTGTATTGCATTTGGGCAATATATTTTTTTTCCTCGCAAGGGTGTTGAAAAAGTGCGTATGAAACTCTTGAGCAACTTGCTCAATATACACTCGACTGATTTACGCCCTCGCCTACGGCTCGGGCTGCAACAGACAGCCTCGTGTATAATGAGCAACTTAGCTCACTTGTATCATAATCTACTAATAAACAGTTATGCACATATTATAAACATTTCTCTTATATATATCTTTATGGCAGCGTGGTTGATATAATAAGTTTTAAAAACGATTGCGTTCTTGTCTTCGAAAAATATAACTACGAGCTTTGAAATAAGAAAAGTTTTGTTTTACAAATATGCATAAATCTCTGATATACATGCATGGAAGCGCTAAAATATTATTACGCCTAAATAAAGTCCTACAGCCAACTATACACTAATACTATAAACTAATAAAAGCCTACTATATGACCTAATCAGACAATTTCTATTGTTATAAATAAATGCCACACATATTAACAAATCAAGTTTGCTATATAACATTCTTTATATACTTAACCCACGGCTTAGATATTAAATATAGAAAAAGTTGACCAGTAATTTCAATTGACTTATATATAGACTAGCGGTCCGTCCCGGCTTTGCACGGGTATTAAACAAAAATTATAAATTGATACCTACTCATAAAAAGTAGTTATTGTGACATAACTGTAATAGTTAGACTTATGGTATTACCGATTTTTTTGTAGATATTGATCTCCTCTATAAAATTGTAGAACATCACTTTGCTCTATTGTCAACAATTTCCGAAGTACGCGATATAACAATTTTTTGGTATTGGTTTCAAACGTTGGGTTACATTATCGAAGTTTCCATACGATCCCTAAGATTATGAAAATATGTTATAGCCTATGTTCATCAGGGATAGTGTAGGATTCTAATGGTGATAGGATTTTTCAAACTGGTCTGGTATTTTCTAAGGTTATTTGTTACATACAAAAATACAAATTTTTCCTCTTTGTAATACTAGTATAGATATAGATTACAACAACAGTTGCTCAATGAGGTGGTTCTCGAAACTTTTTATTTTTCTCTCAGCCCAAATTTCGAAGGATAAAATGTCGAACATACGTAAAGCCTGTCCTAGCAGTATATTACGTAGGTATATAAGGTTCATGGTGCTTGGACGGCATTCCTCAAGGCCGGTCGTTACTTCCGCCCACATCACGTAGCCATCGAACACTTATTGAATCTAAATGAACACGCTATCATCTGATGGAGTGCCCGGTTTTTGCACAGTGTTAAAAATAAGTTATGGGCTATTCCACGGGGCAGTATAACGAACCTTCATAATATGTATCAACTTTTTATACATCCTTGATAAATTTAAGGAGCATTAAAAATGGCCTATAGGTAAAAAGTATTGTAGCATGTGTAGTTTTTTTTTATGTTATTATGATGGGTCAAGCACGAGACCTACCTGATGTTAAGCGGTAACCTCTACCTATAACAGATCCAATTCGTCACAAGTGATGAACTTCACTGCGCCCGTCACACTGAAATATAGTTGTTGAGTCTCATATGCCTGTAATTTTGTTGTCACCAGCGGTCACCCATCCAACTCATGACCGCGGGGGACGTTGCTTTTTTGAACTTTGCTGATCAGTTCAGAACGGCTAAGCAAACTTCGGTACGAGCGCTTCGAAGTTAGGTGCTCGGTGACAGGTTTTCTACTTGAGGGTGTAGCTAGCCAGGCGAGCATTCGCATAATGCCCTCCCACCATGCGGTGAACCTCAAGGCGGCGGTGGTGGGGTTCGAACTTGGACCTGTAGCACCGCTGTCCATAGCTATAACCGCTGCACAATCATTGTTTCAAAAGTTTCTTATATTCATAAGTAAATAATAATCATATGTTATAAATTTTGCAGTGATGGCTCAGTGGCATTGGGCTATGGACTGCCGTGCCGCAGGTCCATGGTTCGAATCCCGACGCGGGATTGAGCTTCACCGCATGGTGGAAGGGCATTTTGCGAATGCCCGCCTGGCTAGCAACCACCCTCAAGTAGAAAATCTGTCGCCAAGCTCCTAACGGTGTGTTCCAGCAGCAGTCCTTGAGAGCCAGTGAAATTACAGGCACATGAGACTTTACAACTATGTCTCAAGGTGACGGGTGCAGTGCAATTCGTGACTTGTTACGAAATGCATATGTTGTAGGCAGAGATCCGCTTAACAGCAGGTGGGCCTCGTGCTTGATCCGCCAAAATAACAAAAAAAATAATTATCTATTTTGTTTAAATTCTGATATTGAGAAAATAATACTGTACATATTACCATAATATGTAAAATGGATGCCTAATAGCAATTGTAAAATATGATTTTCGCTTAACATGCGATAGTGCTTGTAATCATATGTAGAAATAACCGGGAAGAACTCGATTTGGGTTGCAAGATTCCACCCGGGATGACCGACAGACAAACAAACTAGAAACCGACTTAATAAAAACCTGATAGAAAACAAGAGACAGGTGCTATCCTGTCTTATTTTTACGCTACCCTGTACCTAAGAAGAATAACCAAAGTAATCACTAGTTATTATTTTATGCCCTGTACAATAAATTGATTTCTCTCAGTGATTATATCGTTATAGCTTAATAAAAACCTGGTAAAATACAAGAGACAGATGCTATTCTGTCTTATTTTTACGCTACCCTGTACCTAAGAAGAATAACCAAAGCCATTACTAGTTACATATTATTTTTTGCCCTGTACAATACATTGATTTCTCTCAGTGATTATATAGTTATAGCTTAATAAAAACGTGGTAAAATACAGGAGACAGGTGCTTTTCTGCCTTATTTTTACGCTACCCTGTACCTAGGAAGAATAACCAAAGCAATTACTAGTTATTCTTTTATGCATAGTACAATAAATTGATTTCTCTCAGTGATTATATAGTTATAGCTTAGTAAAAACCTGGTAAAATACAAGAGACAGATGCTATTCTGCCTTATTTTTACGCTACCCTGTACCTAAGAAGAATAACCATAGCCATTACTAGTTATTCTTTTATGCCCTGTACAGTAAATTTTTTTTCTCTCAGTGATTATATTGTTATACCTAGTACAGCCATCTCGTGTTGTTCAAGTTGCATAAAACAAGACCTAGATTTTAGTAACAAAAAATATACCTACGCTGCTTTTAGTGAGAAACATGACTGGTCACTTAATATTTTTTTGTATACGAATCTATTTTTATAATGTTCATCTAAGGTCTTTGCTATCACATGATGTTTGGCTATCAAGGATTTTTATTATTGGTTGTATATGATTGGATTACTACTATTATAAACATGATATTCGAATGTAGGACATTTTGGCGAATACCCGCCTGGCTTACTACCACCTTCAAGTAAATTCTATAAAAAAATCTGTCGCCAACTTAACGGTGTGTTCCGGTAGCTATGCTTGAAAGCCAGTAATTCTAGGTTAGTTTGAACAACATCGTCGACCATATTATTACTTCCCATCGGGCACATCATAGAGGCCTTAAAAAAGCTTGCTCATTAAGCCTAAACCGACTGAATCGATTTAAATGCAACATGACACAAGGTTAAGGAAAGTTATTCTCGTCTATCCATCATAGATAGACGAGAATAATAATATAATAATAATATAATAATAACTCAATAAAGCATTCCTGAATAAGCCTTAACTATTGTTTTAGTAAGTGAGGACAGACTTGAAATAAAACGTAGATACAGGATTAATGTTTATTTATATTCAGGCAGCGTTTCCACCTTCGACAAATGTATTATTACTAATGAGCGCCTTCCTCGTGTTTTATAACAATCTTAAATAATGGAAAATGTAGTTCTCAAGACAAATGTTTGCATCTTAATACTATTAGAATGGTAATCCTATAATTATACAATTAAAGATATTTATAGATGCTCGAACTATTTAAACAATAGAAACGAATAATCGTTCAACGTTTAAGGTAATTATTTACTTTAAAAAAATTAAATATAATTACGTAAAACACAGAGGCGCCACTGGTGATGGCGCCAAAATGGAATATTACTAATTGGAGGCTTTAATTATTAAATGACAATTGATTATGAATATATAATATCATTTTAAAGAACTATAATGATGGAAAGAAATTAATAATTATATATTAATGATGAGTAGATGTCCATGGGATGTGACGTAGGTCAGTGACGAGCGTGAGTCATTAATACATAATTATTTGTTAAATACCCTTACCAGGGGGTATGTCTCTGAGAGTCTGTCTTTATGGGTACCACCTCAGTCAGATATTCTTTCTCAAGCAGCAGTGGGCTAACACTACTGTATGTAGGCGTAGGCACTAAACTTACGTACTGGGCGAACGAAATCTAAGAACTAACGTCTCGGAGTGACGAGCGCAGTGAATAGAAATGTCTACTCAAAGATGGTGACTGCAACTGTAATGGACTGGACAGCCGTGAAGCTTATCATCAGGGTGGTAACTTGCCGTCTTATCCCTTATTATAACATAAAAAAGACTTACCTACCCACCTATATAATTACTGATTTAACCAGTGACTACTAATTGTATGCTATTTTATACCAAATGGTATCTCTTCATGGGATCGGACCGGTATAAAAGTGTTAGGGTGTTTTGCCAATCTACATTTTATTATAATTACCTTTCTGCACGGCTTTTTGAAACCTTAACTAACTATAATACCTCTATTAACTATAGTGGTATAAGGCATAATAGTGTCAAGGCTTCTGATGTATGGAGAAACTTAAATCTTAAGGTAAGAATAGCATTCCGATGTATCAGAATTAGAAGGCAGTTAAACAGGACAGATCGTGCTAACGTCTACCATACTTGTGTTAGGTGAATCGTGCTGGCTAGGGTTAGGGTTACCACTTGTCAGTGTACCTGGAATTTCCGGTGTTATGAATACCACGATTTTAAAAACTAAGTTATTAAGCTCAGATCACTACGAATAATAATATGGTATAAGTTTTGAAATATGTCTCAATATTTGATACAGTTTATCGCCATAAATAATAATATACCTAGTATCTGTTTTGAAATATAATGTCTTAATATTTATTGGTTTCTTGTCTAATCTGCTGACCTATATAATAGCTTTATAATATAATGGGGCACCGAAACAGCTACTCCTGTGTTCCACTTATTGGGACCTGAGAAGGAAAAGAGACATCTAAAATAAAACTGGTCTTATAGCCAAAATTCCAAGCAGCTTACTGATGTGTATAAAAGCTAACCTTTTTTTTTTTATGGCGGTATGCCTTAATTAAACAAATACTACAAACTATATACAACACTACAGCTACTACAATACTACAGCTACTACAGTAAAAGCATTTGAAAAAAAAAAAAAAAAGAAAAAAAGCTAACCTGATTTACAATATCATTCACTATTCATTAATTATAATTAAATGTATGCTTCCCTCTCTCTCTCTCTCTCTTTCTCTCATTGCAGTCATCATACATTTGATCTATAGATTAATATAGAACATATATTTCTTACGCTTCCTTCAGTTTTCATTTTTCATCCTCTTATTAATTATAATTGCAAAAGTAATGTCACTCTGTTGATGGTATTTTACGCCTCCGCTACGTTATATGTTCTAAATGAATATGGAAAAAAGATCGCCTTAATTTTTGATAATTTTAAACCAAGCATATTAGTTACTCATAAATTTGTAAAACTAAAAATATCCTTACCAAATTGGGGGCATCCCTAGTGAATTCGCTATCGGCTATAAACGGTACAGGCTCGCGGCTAAGGGCTTACCCTGAATGCTGTCCAGCCAGTTTCTCTCACTCAAGAATGTCATCTACACGTCGAACATCTTGTGCGATGCATTTAATGGTCATTTTAATGGTTTATGACTGGGTTCTGGATTATCTTGTACACTGCTGCCGACACTTTGATAAACCAAACGTCAAAACACATAATAAGCGTTGCATCTCTTTTGTTTCTGTATACTTAAGCAGTAAACAATGAATACTGTGTTGTATCTTTTTAGTTATTTCATTGGTGGCATCTGTACATGCATGGTCAAATACTTACTAGTAATATCAAGCAGGCCCCTTTCTATTTTCTGCTATTAATCCTACTTTATACAACTATTATGTTCATGGGTTTCTATGCGAAATTTGGCGAAGGAGTATATTTGTAACTTACCCGATAGAAGCCAATGTTAAACCTCAACATTTTTAAATGCCCTACTAGAGATTGATTATAATTTTATTTTCAGAGTCCATTGGGGGGAGCTCTTCTTATTTTCCAAAACTTATCAATGCGCTTGGCACTTTCAACGAATAATCATTGCAATCCAACGGGACAATGCTGCCAGTGCTGGACACACTGCCAATTGGCAGTAGACTGAAGCATTTGGACTACTTGTGGGCCTGCAATGGCCTTTAGATTGGCTAAATGCTCTCGTTGTAGTAACTGTAGTGTTGTATATAGTTTTTAGTGTTCCGTTAATAAAGTTCCAGAAATGTATAATATATAAACTCACAGTTTACATAAAACCATGAAACATTCATTGCTCTGGACTGCCGTGCAGCAGGTCCATGATTCGAATCCCGCCGCGGGCTTGAGCTTCACCGCATGGTGGAAGGGCATTTTGCGAATACCCGCCTCGATAGCGACCACCCTCAAGTAGAAAATCAGTAGAAAACCTCCTAGCGGTGTGTTCCGGCAGCTGTCCTTTAGAGCCACCTTCAATCACATCATCACTTACCATCGAGTGAGATTGTGGTCAAAGGCTCACCTATCAGAGATAAAATAAAAAGAAACACTATATAAAAAAATTACGTCTTTACGTGTAGTAACCAGATGAATATCTTATTTAAATTGTGACAGAGGCGTGTGTGCGTTATATGATATATATTAAAATGATGGAATATTGACGAGTCATATGTATGATATATATGCAATGTTACACGTTGAATGGACTTTGACATCTAGATAGATACATAATAACATGTAAATAAACAAGCCACCTTAGCTGTTCTTATCGCCAGAAGGTTATCTTACAAATTATAAATAGCATTGCTTCTTATTTTATCACGAAAAATAGTTTAAAACTTTACAGTTTTTTAACAAATAACTCTCTTACTTGTATAACAAAACAGGTGACCTTTTTATCCGAAAAATGAACAAAGCTTTGTAAAGCAAAATCCGTGAAACCGTTCTGCTAATTTTGTATTGAACACTAGGTCAGTTTTTGCTTATATCAAGACAGAAGAGAAATCATTTATTGTTGTCTATCGCTTTTAAAATCTATACTATAATTGACTGGCAGATAGGCAGGCTTCACTGATGATTTATGTATTGACTGGTTTTTTTAGGTTTACAAAAAAACACATATGTATAATTGACCGATATTGTTAAACTGGGATGATTATCCAAGGCTTATTCGTCAACTGGCGAGCGTGAAACTCGCTAGTGCGCGCGAGTTGGCACCTTCCGAGTTTACCTTCCAATTAGCAAAACTTCTAAATATTCAGAAAAAAGGGACCCCACGCCCCGTTTATCACGACAATATATTGTGGAGGAAGTTTTATATAAATATATCGCTAAAATTACATTTTTATGCAATTTAGCAATTTTCAAACTGTTTTGAAGCATATTATTGCACAATCTTTGCAAATTCTGCTACGTGGTTAAAGCGTTATAGAAGACAATGGTAAGAGGTAGATAAGGTTATTGAAGCCCAAGCTTGTAGTACCAAGAAGAATTCTAACAATGCAAACTGTTAATGTAAGGCATAAGCATCATATTGAAATAATAGAGGCACTTTAGCTGCAAAATAACAGATATTATGAGAGGACTTAGTTGTTCTGTTTGCTGTGGACTCCGCCATAGATCCAAAGGCAGGCGAAAGCGAAGTTCATAAAAATACGTATATAATTTCAAACTGATATTAGATATGAGGGTGCACCTCTACAATAACGTAATTATGACTATTATGTGTCATAAACAGGGGTTATTGTTAATTGGCCACAAAATACACTGACGGCGATGGCCAGTTAAAATGGCAATATTTCACATTTGACAGAGAACTTGTATATTGCCGACATTAAAATAGTAAGTAGTGCGCCGAAATAAAAACTGTGATCAAAGGCGTGCGAGTGATTGATCCCTGCACCGGAAATTATATTACACTAAATTTACTAAAACATTTTAAAGGCTTTCCATATTATGTCATATTTGCGTGTGTGAAATGCTATTATTTTTTTTTATACAAAAGTTGAATTCGCAATTGTTGGCGACAGTGTATTCAAGATTGTCTGCACATAATCATCTGCTATTATTTGCTCAGTGCATCTGCTTGGTAATAAATTGGTTTACTGACTAAATTCCAATAGTTTACCCTCTCCCCATTTCATAAAGATATAAAGAAGTTTTATTAGCCCTTTTGTATTTTTTATAGGAAAGTCGAAATTTCATTTTATACTTATATTTTTCTACTTAAATATTTTAAAGTCTGATAATTTATATGTAAATAATTTATTAAAATTCAATTATTATAATATTTTTATGCATAATATTTTTAAACTTTAATTATTATTAAACTACAATTTACAGTTATCACATTTGCACTTTTCCTGAGAACAAATATTCTACAAGCTGCATTGAGATATATATTACTTTAATGTGTAGAAGAAAATGTTTTTATAAAAGTTCTTAAGTTTTCGTTTGAACAAGCTATATTTTAAGGTGATCAAACTTTTTGGTAATTTATTATACATCAGTATTTTCAAATAACGACCGATGTTTTCTTTACCATAGCTAATCTGTTTTTGGTACGACCCAAATTTCATTATTTTTTATAATTAGCTTTAAATTATTACGCAGATTGTTGGGTAAAACTTTTTACTGGTTTTCTGGAATATACCTATCCTCATAAATTTCTAACAAATATTTATAGATGTAAAGAGAAACAACTGTCATAGTGCTCCCTTGTGGGGCTACGCCTTTTCAGCCCATTAATGGTTCTCATTAGACTTTTTCGACATTTGAAAACTCTTGTTATCTCTGTAACATTACCCCAAACAGTAATGGAATATTTTATTGTAGAATGTATATATATTATTATGCATATTACACGGATATAAGCGATTTTATACAGAAGTTTAATTTAAAACAGAGAATAAATAGCATAAAACAGTTGAACGAGAGCTGATTTCGAATGAATTCTTTAGAATAAAAAATATGAGTAATAAGTATGGACGTGACCTGAACATACAATAGGGTCCTGAAATATTGATCGGTTGTGTTCGAGGATTGGTGCTCTATTGACAAAGACTTAGTTTCGGTGTTGTTTTCAAAATGTGTCAGTCTGAGGGCTAGACGGAGAGACCTCGTTTCGCAAGCGACTGAGCGGAACAGAACTACGAAATATTTCAATCGCGTGAACGTTTGTTTAATTCATATAGTTAATTTAAATAATTCATAAAAAAAAACTTTTTATAACGAAAAAATATTCTTTGATACACATATATCAATCACATGATTGCTAAATAATAATTTAAATAAAATTTTAATTGATACGATTTAATATATAGACACAAAACTTGATAAAGCGAAATTTTAGGGCTGTTTGTAATATATGTTATTAAGTAATATATAATGTATTTTTTTCTATCAAGTGATTAATGATAGAGAAATAGTAGGTATCGTGTTTTCGGATCCAGTATAGTATTTGTCTAATCGTCTATAATATTATACATTTTATTCATATTTGTAAGAAGTACACTCTTTCTAAAAACATGTTGAATTGCCTTTTTGATACTCACTTCACCTTAAGTAACGCGTGCAATTCGCTGGTATAAACTTATAGATGAATTAAACATACAAAATACCGTAAAACTAAATAGGTATAATAAATTAAGACATAGATACTTTTTCTTTAGATTTTGGAGATTCAAACGAATATAATTAATTAGATTTATTAGATATAAATAATTAGATTTTGAAGCAGTGATGGCTCATTGGCATTGGCTATGGACTGCCACGCAGCAGGTCCATGGTTCAAATCCCGCCCAGAGCTTGAGCTTCATCGCATGGTGGAAGGGCATTTTGCGAATGCCCGCCTGGCTAGCGACTACCCTCAAGTAGAAAATCTGTCGCCAATCACCTAACGGTGTGTTCCGGCAGCAGTCCTTGAGAGCCAGTGAAATAACAGGCAAAATGAGACTTAACAAGTATGTCTCAAGGTGATGGGCGCAGTGCAGTTCGTTACTTGTGATGAAATGCATCTGTTATAGGCAGAGGTTAGTCCACTTAAAATCACGTGGGCCTCGCGCTTATCCTTCACAATAACATAAAAAAAAACAGTGCCATTTCTCTCTATCTAGACTTAGCCTACTATAGTTACTGGCCACATCTTTAGGTACAAATACACAATCAATAATCCAACTGATAGTGGGCTAGAGCATTTGGACTCCCTATGAGTCCAAATGCTTTTACTGTAGTAGCTGTAGTATTGTAGTAGCTGTAGTGTTGTATATAGTTTGTAGTATTTGTTTAATAAAGGCATACCGCCATTAAAAAAAAAATAAAAAAATACACATACATTTGGCCAGTGGTGATAGGCTAGGCAATTAGAATGAACAAAATAGCTTGTTGTACTTGTACTATTACAAGTAAAATACAAAATGTTCCAATTATTTCCAGAACTTATATTGAGTTACGTTCATATATATTTATTAAAAGTATATTTAAGTATGTGCTTAGGTATTCACTTCACAAAGCTATGACGTCAATGAACGTAGTGCGACTAGTGTAATGTCGAAATACAAATTGGAGTTTACAGGCATCAGTTCGCGTACCAAGTAGATCTATATTAGTTTGTGAGTAGGCATATTAAATTATGTTAGTGTGTTACCTGATCGTCTGTATAAGTATATTTCAACAACCATGAAATTTACATCGTTAATACTAATTAATGTAACATATATTACAGAGCCATTAAAAAAATATATTTTATAGTCCCTAGTCTTCACACTAGGATTGCCTGTTTTGTGGAGATCAGTTTCTTATAAATTCTTAAAGCCTGATGGTATTATCCTTGAATAACATAACTTATGTACCTAGGTGCAGTGTAGTATTAAGTCTAAACATAATTCTTCAGCAATATTATTTAGAAAAACATTGTAAAGCAAGTAAATATTCAAAGACATTGTGAATTGGTGATATAATAAACAAGTTAAGATAAATTAAAAAATAAGTAATATGTATATATATATATATATATATACCTATGGTTATATATATATATATATATATATATTTTTATTTTATTATATTATATAATATATATATATAATATATATATATATAATATATATATATATATATATTATATATATATATAATATATATATATATATATTATATATATATATATAATATAATATAAATATATATAAAAATTTTATATATATATATTATTTTTAAAAACCCTATTTCAAAATCTTTCGTCATGTTTTCCACTTCTTAGAACCCTTATTTCCTTTAGGTATCATATGGTTACCATGGGCACATTTTCGACAAAACAAGGTATCTATTTTTTAAAAGATGTGTTTTTTTTCACTTCTATCTGTACCTAAATTATTTATGTATGTTACCCATAGAAGTTTTATATAGTATGCGGGTAAATTCTGTTACCGTAAGTTTGTCTTGGTAAGCCACTGTTTACCATGACAAAATGGTCGGGATGTTTTTTTTTTTGACAAGGTGTATGCTTCAGTGAGACTACATTGATTGTTTTACCACGTCATTACTTACCCAAGGGGCAAAACGGAACCCTTTCAACGACACTCTGATGTCCGCCAGTCCATCTGTAAGTCACGGGTATCTGTGTCTATCGTATACTGAGTTAAAAAAAAAATGTGACTTGTGACGAAATGCATCTGTTATAGGCAGAGGTTAGTCCGTATCACATCAGGTGGGCCTCGAGCTTGTTCCGTCAAAATAACATAAAAAAATGGAAATTATATTTAAAACCAGACCCAGAGACGAATAGCTAAACATTTTATTAATTTATTTTAATGGGATATCATACATGAGTATAGGAATCTTTGTAAGTAAATAAAAATAAACGTCTTTGCATTCTTATGACTCTAGGGATGTCATCGTCTATTTTAGACCTCATTATGTAGTTCAAATAAATTTTATATATTCGCATTATCCACTTAGGTATAACAATAAATAATTGAGGGCCACTAATTTCGTCCGTTTTAGACCATGTCTCGTAAAAACTAAAAAAAAAGTTAAAGAAAATAATACAATGTAGACTAGTTAGGTTTCTGTTATTTTAGTACCTATAATAAGTAATTAATAACATTAACTATTACCGTGGTACTACCAATCTCGGTTAGATTACGTTGTGACCCAAAAAGATTTGTCCCGAATTTTGTTGAGAATTATTTTTTTACCGGTGTGTTATGTCTTTATCAACAAAACCCTACGATATATCCCTATACAACACTACAGCTTCTCCAATGAAAGCATTTAGGCAACCTAAATTGCAGACCCACAGGTAGTCCAAATGTCCAGCTCACTACCATCTGGCAGCATTATCCCGTTGAAAATACTGAATAATATAACTATTACCTATACCAGATGAAAAATTGTACGTTTCACACGGGTTTTTTTAGTACTTATGTCTTTACATAATTTAATCATAAATTGAAATATCATTTATTACAGCACATTTTTACAATATCAATTAACTTATAAACTTTGGTGGATATTATGATCTAATGATTAACATACTAATATTAATTAAGTAATTATATGTTAGAGCAATATATTATTCAACACCTCACTGTACGTACCTACTCAGTAGTCTATATTACAATCATTCTCTACGCACATGATTCAATCCTAGGCTACTTCTAGCTCGGGGTTTAAAATTATAAACTTTTCACTTGACATGCTTGTAAAATCCTTGTTTATGCCCGGCATAATAGGACGGATATAAAGCGGCTTTTAAGTTCCAATGCATAAAAGCCTGCTTTTTAAGTACTAGTGAATATATTATTATCCTATTTCAAATGAATTTTTAACATATTCTATGTAAGAATTTTGCTGCGGTCTTTAAGAATAGCCATAGAATAGTGGCTTACCAAAGACCTAAATGATTTTTTTTAGATACATTTCACCCTTCCACCCCGTCACCCTTGTACATACAGTTATTAAGTCTCACGTGCCTGTAATTTTACTGGCTCGCAAGGACTGCTGCTGTAACACAGTGTTATGTGCTTGACGACAGATTTTCGACTTCAGGGTGGTAGCTAGCCAGACGAGCATTCGCAAAATGCATTTCCACCATGCGGTGAAGCTCAAACCGGTGCGTGGCGGTGGGGACCGAATGATGCACGGTAGTCCATAGCTATCACCGCTTGGTTATCATTGCTTCAATATATATATGCTGCTAACAATATTGTTGATTAATGCCCTCGCAAATGAAGTTAAAATCCGATTGTAAAACTCGTGCATAAAACTCATTTTAGCCTCGACTTATATCAGCCTTCTTCTTTGATTCTGGCTATTAAACTTCTTGGATACAATGACTTGTTTGATGCATTCCTTAAAAAATCTACTATTGCTCACTTGTTGAATAAATAACTATTTCATTTACTCTCGCCCGACTCGCTCTTTGCCTTTTTTATGAAAGTTATCTTTTGTACCGAGTTGTGATGATCATGGTCAAGCCAAATAATCACACTGTGAATGGCGTGTTAAAACCTATTCGAAAATTGGCATGCACAAAACTCGTGAAGTGAATGATGCTGGCCACTTTGCGCGGCTGAAGACATAAAGCCCGCGCTCCGTGACGAATCCAAGATGGCGGATTGGCGCGGTTTGGTGGTCATTCACCCGCGCCCGTGTTGCTGCCGCCGCCGCCGGCGGCGCATGCAACCGCTACCTTCGACAATCGAGAGATAAGGTACGTATCAATTATATTTTAGGGGCTATTAAATAGATACTGCTACAATTATTACTAAGTGTATAAGTTTAATTTTTAAAATGAGAAGCATATGTATAATTTTTCTTGCCTCTGCTTGCTTTGCTATATACATTAACCCCCTTACTTATAAAAACATCGCTATGTAGTTGCTAAGTAATGGATAACTAAACAGTGTTTAAGTAATGCTTAAATATTTCTTACTTATAAACGCTACATAGCACCTGTTTAGCTAAGAAATGGATAATGAGGTCGAACGTATTTTAAACTGACAACATTGTACTAAAAAGTATTATGAATGACCTAAATGGCCAAATAGCATGTATCTAGTGCTAAATATCTTGAAATTAAAAAGTAAATATAATACTTTTCTTTGTATAGTACCACCAACTTAACTGTGCAGTTCTCGAGGGCGCTACTGGTCAAGGAAATCAACTACGAACTGTCACAATTTGAAGGAATGTTGTAGTTCTTTTTTCTGCCACCTGAACAGATAAGTTGGTGGGTCTGTAACTAAATCAGCTGATCAGAAATATGGGCGCCATCTTGTTCCTTAAGATTTAAACAAGGGTGGGACGGTGTTTAAATTGACAGCTGATTTAAGCAGTACTTAGGTACTGGATAAAGTTATGTAGCGTTTATGAGTAAGAAATTTTGCTAATCAACGGCTAAGTAATGTTTAAAATTTAAGTAGCGTTTATAAGTAAGGCTGATAGGCTTTACTTTTCTTAGCTTAACTTTTTTTTATTAGGTTTCATACATTAAATTATAATCGATTCATACACGATGGACACTCATTTAAGTACTTAAGCACACAAGAAATTGGCAAATAACTCTATAACTACTTACTCATATTTAGACCATAAAAAAGGTTGAACTTATTTGTTTTTGAAAGGCTGACTTATTCTAGAAATCTAAGTGTAAATTAATATACCATCTAACGCTAACGTTGCCTTAGCAACCGCAGTCTCAATAATCATACACAAAAAGTTAGTGCTTGATTACAAATCAACAAGTGATTCTGGGAAGGTAACCTCGATGAGCTAAGTGGCGGGAACAGGTTGCGTGACGTAGTGACTCCTCGCTCGTGACTCACCGCCATCAAGCGGCATTGATGCAGAGAAGATGGTCATATGAATATTCACACAAATGAAATATGGATTAATGCTGAAATAAAGCATAGAACTTCGTTGTAATGATATTAGCCTTTTTACTAGCAGCTTAATGAGTTTTGTTAAATTTATTAGCAAAAGAATGAATTCCTTATATCGACTCTACTCGTAAGAGAATTGAGATCTAATAGAAAACATATTGGAATATTGACACAACATATATAACGAAATGCCAATACATTAAAAGCATGATAAAGCTAGGAAAGGAATAACTTCAATGTTAACCTTTACTTATAATTTATGTCTGTGAGAAACATTCAAATTGGGCATTATTACCACCTAAAAATTAAGTAAAAAGTATTAAGCAATTATTTCACAACTATATAGTGTCTATCGTTCAAGATTTTAACGATCATTCTCAATTTTAATCCATAGCAGAGTCAACATATTAATCATAATTTTATTTAGATTTTTGACCTTGTTCAATCTTGTTAAATTCTTATTAGCTATAAAAATACAGTCGACACTCCACGTAGCATATGTAGCATGACACCATGGATTTCGTAGCATTGCTACGAAGGCGATCCGCTACGGTGTTTTCCCCCATAGAAAAGACTTCAACGAACTACTCTGTTTTGCTAACAGTTAATATATAACTTTTATCCATGCTATAGTTTTCTGCTTATGGTGTCTATATATTTTGACATGAGATAGAAATATACTAAACATATTGAACCTTCCAGAAAATTTAAAAATGCACAGATAATTCTGACATTAAGTTGGCTTTTTCTATTGATTAAGGCACTTATTAAAAGGCTATTTAAAATGATGAGCTAACACTGGTATCATTTGTGCCGTTACGTAATACATAGGTGACTACGTGAACTATTACAGAATACTCATATTCAAAGAGTATGACTTAGCTATAATATTTTCTAATAAGCTGATATTTGTTTCTCACCAACAGTACCTACACTCTTGGTGAGTTGGCCAACCTTGGAAATTAATTCATAAGTATATTAACCAAAACAGTAGGTACCTTTTAGAATTGTTAGTTATAATTCTGATTGGTAAACCTTAGACTATGATTTAGTGATGGTCATACGTAAAACCTGATCATCATCACACAATTAGAAAATCTGTCACCAAGCACCTAACGGTGTAATCTGGCAGTTCTTGAGATTCAAGAGTTTAAAAATAAACCTGTAACATCTTCGATCCCATCAGCACTTACCATCAGGTAAGGTATAAATATTTGCTTATAATGCATCGATGTACAGAAAAAGGAACACGGTGATACGGTGCCGACAGTTCCATAAAAGACACGGATGTCGTTGCGGATGTGTTTATGAAACCAGATTGCTGAGTGGCTGTGAGTCATCTGTCGGCTCTATAGGCTTAGGTAATAGGAATTTTATCTAGCTATTATTATTCAGATAGGCCAGCTGAGACTGGTTTTTCGGCTATCAAGGTCTATTTGACAATTCTAATACAAAACTTCATCGAGACGTGAAATGAATAAACATGGTATAACTAACCTGTGTTCCTATGATTATGAGAATGAATGGATTGGAATTAATTGATGTGTTATGAAATGTTATAGTTTGACGGTTTTCAAAGTCTCTAATTGAATCGTGACTACTTTATCTGTATTCGCTGGAGCTTAATTCACCTTCAATTAAACTGATTATATTGAGTAACAAGGAAGATTTAGGTTCTCATCTGCAATAAACCTGATTATATTGATTGCTAAGCAACTGAAAACAAAGTCTGTAGTTATCATTGTCGTGCATCTTTATAGCAAGAACCTAAAATGATTAGGGCCTTTGTTTATGAGTTATTTCCAATAACAACCGCAGCCCCAACAAAGAACGTTTAATGTTTGCGCCTGCGGCGGCAGCGACGCACCCGAGGCTGACTCAGAGGGGCGTCGCCAAGGGCGCTACGCCCTCGCCCGCCCCGCGCCCCGCCCAACCAGCCATCACTCTCCCGCTCTTTTTTTTCAATCAGAACATGCCAGCGTCATTTTAATGTGTTACCAAATACCCGTGTAGTCACGGCCTAAGTATCTTTAATATTCAACAATCAATAATTCTTATGTGTTCTGTGTGTTCATTTTTGAAACAGTTGACTTAAAGTCCTAGACAAAATTTCAAAAATGAATATCCACCTTTATTGGCCTGAAAATTATCTTTGTCATATGATGTGAGTGTTACGTAACCTAAACCTACTAATATTTAATATCACTAAAATATATCATGCCTACCTAGTACTTACATCTAATTTCAATATTTGAAACATTAACCTCGCTTTATGAAAGTGATAAGTACGTATTGATAAGACTGGACTAGTGACATAGTGACATTGATAAGTGACGCATATACGAGGACATAATATGTACCTAATTTTCAGGCATTTATTATTTAGTAGTAAGTTTTTTCTCTGTGCATTACAGATTATTTCATATTTAAGTATGAGAGTGTCTTGTATTGTGTATTATAACGTGATTCAAAACGATACCTATTGAATAAAATTTATTATTTTAACTAACACTAGTACTACTGAGTGCTTGATCTCGTTACATGCTGGTAGGGGATTCGGTGAATTCCCGCTTGGCGCGCTACTTCATGTAGAATATGTGACATTTAACGATGTGTTCTGGCAGCTGTATACTTGAGAACCAGTGCCTATTCTATGTTATGTCTGCTTACCACATTCGACAGCATCATCACTCATCATCAGGTGTGATTCTAATCAAGGCTAATATTTTTCCTTCTTACTCCTTATTTATTATATATTATACCTCAAATTCTGTAAAAAACTATTTATATATATCCAGTATATTTATTATCTTGATATATTCCGTATATATAAATAACTCGTAAAACTAAACGAACTGTTCACTACTTTCATAAGAACTGTTCCTTGTAACATAATATTTCCTGTTAGGTATTTAGAAGCATGTGAGCTTAATTAAATTATAATTCCTTTATAATCAGCTACGTGCCACTAATTAGTTGAGAACTGATAAAATCGATATACGTATAACAATTTTTAAGACATGTGTTAGTTTGCTGATGACAAATGGATATAAAAATTGTTGCAAAAACATTTTTTTTCATCTGGTTTTGACGGAACAATCACGAGACTCACCTGGTGTTAAGCGGTCTAACTGCTGCCTATAACAAATGTATTTCATCCGAGCGATTTGGACTGGCGCAGTCACACTGAGACATACAGTTGTTAAGTCTCATGTGCCTGTATTTTTTACATGAACCGCAAGCTACGTTCTCCTGTTATACTTTATGACTATGGGTATGGTTTTATTTTGTGTGTTATCTTTCGTCTCGTTATTAAGGCTTATTATTTTTTCATATATTAAATAAAAATTTACAAACTACTACATTTCGATTACGATTTTTGATTGTTAAGTATTATTTTTGTTCAGTTTTTTGTGAATGTGAAAAGTAAGAAGACTTAATACATAATATAACTTACATTTATAAAAAAAATGGTTCAAATATTTCGTGTAGCTACGTAGTTAAAATTTAATGTGTTTTTTTTTTATTTAATATGTTGTTAGTTTGTTTTAATTTATTCCTTTCACGTAGATACTTTTGGTAATTATTTCAGGTGCCTATCTGGTTAGCAATCGGAAATTGCGTGACATGATAATAACTTTGATTTAACCACAATTTCAAGCATACCACATTTTCTGATTCAAGATAAATTAAGCGTGTAATTTCGTATAAACTTGAAAATGCTATCTTTGTAATTATGAACAACATTATTTTTAATTGGGAATATAATTTAAATTATTGATTTAGTGCCTCTATAAGATTATTGTCACTATATAGATTTCTATACAAAGTTAGTTCGTCATAATTTGCATGCATGTCCTTGAAGCTAATATCTATGTTCTGGTTTAACAAGTTTTCGTTTTATCTCCATATGTGAAAATAAGTGTTTTTTTCATTGTATAAATTTAAACTCCACAGACTCCAGGGTCCGTGATTATTTTTTCAATTCTGACCATTTTTTATTTATAACAAAGAAATAGGAAACATTCCAAAGGGGACAGTGGTAAGAGCAAGGTTTTTTTTCGGTAAAGTCATTACATCTAGAGCAGACGGCAAACCAGAAGCGTAGATATTAGGCTCATACAATCATTAGGGATTTCACCGAGTTAATACACTTGGTATTAAAAATATTACTAATCTACGCTTTTATGGAAACGCTACGAAGACACTTCCCTTATAAGAGTCATCCTCATTACCTTCTTGCACCGGCTTTGAAATAGAAAGTTTAAGCAATACCCATTATATTGTTTGCTGATTGCTTAACACTATGTAAATAAATTAAATAAATTGATGTAATGTATATGCTAGGTCTACTCTTGAAGGAAGTATGTATTCTAATAATTATTTCATATAATTTAAATGAGGCTACGATGTATTTCCAGTTGTGTGATCTTCTAAAATAAATATATCTCGCTTTTAATAAAATACGACATTAGATAGCAAAACTATTTTTTTAGAAAACTTTTATTTTTGCAGAGCGAGACGTAAACGCGGGCGTCTCGAGCTCTCCTTGAAAAAGACTACCGAATGTGGTTGAATTTATAGTCGGAGCTATCTGACTTATTCACGTGAGTTATCCCGTATTATTTACCAAAATAAGTGAAAAACACGTTAGTTTTTATATAAAAAAAAATTTTATTAATTTTATTCTTCTTCAAGTCTTATTTAATTTGTTTAGTTGAATGATAACGTACATATATGCTATGCTGTACATATAAATTATACAATAAGACCGTGGAATGTGGCCGGACGAGTCAACAAATTATAATCACGTGTGCCACATTCTCACTTACGTCTTAGCACGGAATTTGGTGGCTAAATAAAGTTAGATAAAATGCATTTAGGTAATTTGAAGTTAAAACGAACATGAATTATATCTAGAACTAGGCTAAGTTTTACGTGCTATAAAATTGAACCCATCTTATCCTATAACTAATATATATAAAGTAAATATATAACGCCCGTGAGGTGCCAGGCTAGAATGTCCCTCCCACCCTCATCTCTTCCCGTTGTTGTCGCAATATGTGATTATGAATAAAATACTTGTATGTGGGCAGTATAGCCAAGACGCCTGACAAACGTGGGGATTATGGGAAATCCCACCATAATGGGGGTAGCTGAGTTCAACAGTGGACAATCCGGCTGACACAGTCAATATATAACGGTCTTTAACTGGTAGAGTCGTGAATTAACATTATTGAGGTCTCATAGTATTTAATTGATAATAACACGGTTACAGAAAGTATTCTTATCGTATTGCGGAGTTCAACATAAAAAATATGCTCCATAAAAATACGTTATGGTTTTTATATTTAAAAATAGTACTTTCCTTATTGGAGGCTTATGTTTAGAAGTGGAGTTTTCATAATGATATTTAGAAGTAGTTGTGAGGCAAATTAACAATTTAAACAAGCTTAAGCAAAGTAAATATGTTTTTCTTATTTTGTAATTATATAACTGACATACAAAAGGATCCGAGAAGAGTCCGAGGCCTTACAGTGCTCTTGAAATGAATGTTAAGTATAGAAAAGTACTAAAGTAAACATCGTAGACCACATTATCACTTACCATCAGGTACGTGATCAAAGGCTAAATAACCTATCAGCAATAAAAAAAATATTCTTCCAAAGTTAATATTAATAATTTAAATACATAGTACTTTTGCTTTGTAGATATTTATTCGTATTTCAGCTTCCAAGCTTTTGACGATATCTGCTAATTGGAACAATATCTTAATATTAATTATACTTGAAGATCTGAGCACTGAGATTGAGATTAATTAATTAAGTTACAAAGATCAAATTCATTCCAAGAATCAAATAGTTTAATTGGTGCATTTGGACTGCCTGTGAGTCTGCCATGACTTATAGGTTGTCTAAATTTAATTTCGCATGGTGGAAGGGCATTTTACGAATGCCCGCCTGGCTTGCGACCACCCTCAAGTAGAAAATCTGTCGCCAAGCACCTAACGGTGTGTTCCGGCAGCAGTCCTTGAGAGCCAGTGAAATTACAGGCACATGAGATTTAATAACTATGTCTCAAGGTGACGGGCGCAGTGCAATTCGTGAGTTGTGACGAAATGCATCTGTTAATAGGCAGAGGTTAGTCCGCTTAACATCAGGTGGGCCTCGAGCTTGTTCCGTCACAATAACATAAAAAAAAAAAAATGCTTTCTTTTAGTAGCTGTAGTGTTGTATATACTTCGTAGTATTGAGTTCATAAAGGCATACCATGAGAAAAAAATAGCTTAATATCTTTTTATTTACCAATAAGTATAGAGCTTATCAAACTCACTTACTGTCTTGTATCTCCCGAGAAGGCATTTCGAATGCATAGCTCGAATTGATTGAACGTTTCTTGGATAACTTTCTCCATCCTCTGAGCCATTCATACACAAACAAGTCAGACGTAATGGCGCCGGATTTATGAATGAAAATAGACCATATTCTTTCAATGACCTTCCCTGTCATTACTGTTCACTTTCTCAAGCGACGTAGACAGGCACAAAGTTATAATTAAATACTGGTTCTGATTTTAGAAGCCGTTTTATGTTATGAACGTTCATTAGCCGTGTTATCATTAGGAAGGTACCATTGGTACTATGTCTTTTTAGGGTTCCGTGCTAGAAAAAGGGCCTATCACTAAGTCTCTCCATCCATCCGAGCTTTGAAGGGCTGTGTCTTGGAAACAGTAATAAAATAAGTAGCCGCTTGAAATTTTCACAGAATGTTAGAATAGCATATTGGCTATCAAATAACAATAATAACAAGAAGTATACATTAATTAAAAAGGTAAAAAACCTGACTGCATGTGATTTATTTTTCTTAAACGTTTTATAGTTCCATTGAATTTAAAACTCCAACTTATATATATATATATATATGTTAAAAACGATTCCATAAATATATATTTATGGAATCGTTTTTTAAATACCTTCATTTTGATAACGATGGGTTTGGAAGAAAAAGTATTACTTCACAATATGACGTTAAAATCCACGAGTTTGAATATTTTTAATGTAGCTAGTGTCACTTGCGTTATCCAGACGAATCTAAAGATATATCATACATTAAAATCAGTTTACCCGTTTAAAAGATATGGTGGAATCAAGAAACTTACAAACGTATATACATGAAAACATAACTGTCCTTTTTTTGGGCAGTCGTGTAAAAAGTAGAACTAAAAGGTGGTTCCGCCGTAAAAACCGTAATAAATACAGGCGTCAAACTTGATGTAATTATAATCCAATATTTAACGAACAACAAAATATACTAGAAAATAGCCAAGTCAAGGGCGGACTCCCGCAAAAGATCTCGATCGGAAAAAAATAACGATTTTTCGGATACGTTTGGGTACATTGTCTTGGTACGGAACCCTTGGTATACGAGTACAACTAGCACTTGGCTGGTTTTGCACCGACACAAAATTAGGTCGATGGTACCAGCTAATGCTTTTGTTTACCGCATAGACTCATTGAAATATAGACAACAGTAGCTTCCCCTGGTCTTTTGAGTTCTATATATCTTATGAAAAATACTACTACTTCAGACAATGTAAGCGTGTGGACGAAAAGATTTTTCACTAAAATACCCATAAAATATATGTTTGTTAGGTTCATTGTTCAATAATATACATAACAATAACCAAATTCAAATTTTATATTTAGCCATAACCGAAGAACATAATATATTATAATACCATAACGTAGCTAATATTCTTCTTTTCCTTCAGAATATAGCTATTGTTATAAATAAACGTCTCAATTTATCTCATAAATGCCAAAATAATGGATCATTTTTATTGTAAATTATTTATAACCTGTTGGCCAAGTTCGTACACAGAGGGTTCCGTACCAATACATAATATACATGTAATTGTTGTAAAATAAAACTCCCCATATTTTATTTCATTCCAGATTCATTGAACGAGTTTATATTTTTATTTAAGTTTATATAATTCGCAATTGTCGAACTGTATTTTTTAAATTTGGACTTTTTATGATGACCTTTACCCTCATTATTAATTTAAATAATAATATTTCAGTTGATAATGAGGGTAGGTAAACTTCTACACTATAATATGTGCTTTAAAATAAAAATATAAAATTACTAGTAATAGGCTTCCGTTTGCTTCTATGACACCTTAAATATTAGCTAAGTTTGAAGCGCTCGTATCGAAGTTTACTTAGCTGTTCTCAACCGATCAGCAAAATTAAGCAACGTCGCCCGCGGTCATGAGTTGGATGGGTGATTGCTAGTGACATTACTACTGAGCGTTTCCGTGCTTCGGAGGGCACGTTAAGCCGTCGGTCCCTGTTGTTGTCTTAGGATGGCAATCGTTATAGCATGGTGGTAGGGCATTTTGCAAATGCCTGCCTGGCTAGCTACCACCCTCAAGTAGAAAATCTGTCGCCAAGCACCTAACGGTGTGTTCCGGCAGCTGTCCTTGAGAGCCAGTACTTCTAGGTTAGCCTGAACAACATCTTCGACCAAATCATCACTTACCATCAGGAGCGATAGTGGTCAAAGGCTAACCTATCAGGCATAAAAAAAAACAAATAAGTAACTAATAATTACCTTCAAGTTATTAGTGGATTCTTCGGGAGTAACTACGAATAATTATATTATTATTATATTATTCCGTATAAGTTACTCTCCAACGAATGATATTGGGTGTAATGACGTTTCCATGACGCTTGTTATAATAGCTTTTGGCCAGCTAATTAGTACTAGGTATCTATAAGGTTTTCAGAAAATCATAGGCAGTAATATTGAATTTTTTAGATTAATGCCTTCTAGACAAAAAACTTACAAAACCAGTACGATTTTTCTTGGGAATTTCAACTATTTCCTTTCGATATTGTTTCATAGACAGTTGTGACAGTATTAGAATTTTGATTTCACATTATCTACATCTTCATGACCTTCACTTCAACAAACATTTAAATATACGCCGAGTAAATAATGCCGGTTCATCATCTACAATGATGAAATAGGAAGTGATGAGCCGCTTTGATGATTAGTAGGTACACGAGTAATATCAAAGAAAATGAGCTCACACTGTTTTTAATTGAAATAAAATATTATTTTATTGTTGATTGATTAGTCTGCCCACTATCCAGTAAATATTTTTGTTGCTTATAAATTAGTCTGACCACTATTTCATAAATATTATTTTATTGTTGATGGATTAGTCTGCTCCCTTTGCCGTACATATTTAATATTAATGAATTAGTCTGACCACTATTTCATAAATATTCATTTGTTGTTGATAGATTAGTCTGCCCACCATTCCGTAAATATTTTTTATTGTTTATAAATTAGTCTGACCATTTGCATCGATTAGTATAGAACTCAATTCCCAGTTTAGGTGGAAACTCACATGTAGCGGTAAATCAAAATATAATCAGTTTTATTACGCTTGTAGCTGGTTAAGTAACTTTTCTACATGTTCGAGGATATTGCTAGTATTATCTTAAAAAGCCATACATAAGCATTTTTGTTTTTATAATTGCCCAATTTGCTGTTAAAGTTTGCTTTTTGTATTATTTGTGAAGCAGCCCACCATAACATCACATATTTTGTGAAAATTTTAACTGATATAAAGATTGTTTAATATATACAATCTTTTAACGAAAGTACGGAGCATGGGACATCGTATTGCAATAGCGTCCCATTTTTTCTTACGGTACTCTAAAAGCAATAGGTAACGTAAAATTTTGAAAAAATATATAAAATAAGGTCTTCTTCCAGTAAAAAATCCTATTTTTATACCTATGTGTCGCATAGCACTAAAACATTCTGTATAGACAGAAAATACAAACTCAAGCTCTTCGTTTTATATAGGAGGTTGTAAAAATTAAGATTATGAAGTTGTTTAGAATGTCAAACTATACTTATCAAAATATTGAAAACTCCGGCAACATCACTAGCTTAATTTCTTCATAATCTTTGTACACATACATATTCCGGTAATAATTATGTAAATGGACTTTTAATATAATAAATTTATAAGCACTTAGTAGTACATACAGCTAGTATAATTCACTGCTTGCTTATTAATCTCAAAATCGATATATCAATTTATTATTAAACCTACTTTGAATATTTTTAGAACAATTTTTTTACTGAAAATTAAGAGCTAGGTATAATAATAATAATGCTAAGCTATCCTACCTTTATTTGAGGTTACTGCACAAATGCCCTTTGTCCGTACTAGGCTTATGTAGGCATAGGAATAAAGTGATAACAATATACTAAACCCTAGGCGTTGGCTAACATTGCTATCGGTAGAGACGTATTATAAAATAAATTGAAAAATATTAATTCGAAAATTGTACCTGTATTCATATAAGTAGTTGTACATACTATCATGTACATATATATTTAAAGTTGTTCATGATCATTAGTCGCCGGAAAGGTTCACTGCTTAGCATGGCCTTCCGAACAGTATATATTTATATGACGGTTGTAAAATTTATTCAACAAGCTAAAGTTAGCTAGAAGATAACAGTTGGTCTGATTTAGAATAAGAATGCACCCGCTCCTCCCAATGTTATGACGAATTGTTCCAAATTCATTCCCTAAAGAAAATAAAAACGTAGCGTTACTACGTCAAAAGCACGTAGGTAGAGACTAACTACACTTACAAATCCCTATAAATTTTAGGCATTAAATTGGCTTATTATGCTAGTACATTTTATTCTATGATTCAGTGAAAATGCAACTTTTTAGGTAAAATATTTTGAATAAGACTTTAGAAGTTTGATTACACAGACGAAACTATATGCACATATTTCGTAACCTAAAAGTACTAGTTTGTATATTCATCTAAAGTATATAAAGCTACTTGACAGTGTTACCACAGCAAAGGACACCTTCCGAAAACCAAAATATTTACAACGAAAGCGACAACCTGATGTCGTGGCAAAAATATGGTGGTGTGGTTGTGTGGTGGACTGGTACAGGTGCCAAATGGCAGTCAGTCCAGTAAAGATGTTCGGACAGCCAAGTCGCTATGCAGTGAGCCTAGCCGCGTGCCGCACCGCCACGAAGGCAGCCGAAAATTGGCGGCAACAGTGAACGGCGCGAACGCAAATGATTGGTGGACAACGCGAGGGAAAACGCCCGCATCGATGAAACATATTGAAGAGACGCTCATTTTTCAGAGGCAAACTGGTGAACATGTTCCCCCACTACCCACCACTGTATGACAGTGACCCAGATGGAGCGAACGCGCAGTCAGTTCCGTGAGCGCCCGCCAGCTCGGCCGACGTACTGCGCGCCCGCAATGCGCTGCCAATACCCCACAGCAGCGCCCGCGACGGCGACGTGCGCCGCGCTTCGTCGCCCTCCGCGCGACCTCCTGACGTTTAGTGTGATTTTTTAATCGGATATTTACTGTGAGTGTACACCGGACCCATACCCGGCGCATGTGCAGCGCGTGTCGCCACCGCAATCCCTTTGGATGAACTTTCTAAAGGTAAGCAACAATTTGACTACAAATGAAATAATAGGATCAGTTTGCAAAAAAAATAGCGATCATGAAAATGGAAAGTAGAGCCTCGTGTTGCTGGGCGAATAAACAGAGGCGTCATTGGCGACGGTCGCATCGGCGGCGTCAGTGAACGGGGTGATGAGTCAGTCGCATCTCGAATTTTCCTTATGCGCGCACGGATACTGGCATTGTCATAGCACAGTTATAGAGGGGGTGGCGCATGGCAATGTCGGTACTGTACACGACGCAGTGGCTCTTCGCCAGGTACATTCGGCAACAAGTTGGTTGCCGGCCGGCGGCGGATGCTCTGCGAATTTGGATCGGAGTCTCGAAGCGACACCATCACCTCCACGCCGCCGCCGGCCGCTGCAAGCTAACGGAATCTGATTCCTTGCGGCCGAAATTCCGCTGCGGACATTCACGCCGCGACCGACCTGAAATAAATCGCTCGTTTAACACAAATAGCACGACATTGTCGCCGCATTGACAGACGGACGAGCATTTCCGCTTCTCTTTTTATCATCTCTCGCCTGGTAGAGCCATTATAAGAAGCGCTTCCTCTGACGTAAACGAGTCTTCCGTCATGCATAATTACACCGATGTTTTATTTATTTACTGCCAGTCATTCGTGTAATTTGACTCACAGAACGCATGTTGTCGATCCTGGAATAAAATCTGACTCTCAATAAGCTGCACGATTTACAATAAATTCGCTTCATTTGCTATATCAACGGTACAATCTGAATAAATAGGATTCCGGATCAATGTCAAGCGAAGTGACTCAAATCGAAACATTACGTTGAGATGCAAATTGCGTTCAGTCAAGTGTACCGCAGCTTGATATCGAAAAAGGTCGCGATAAATAGGTTATCTGTACCTTCTTCAGCGGACGAGAGGCCGAAGTAGCGATAGTTTTCCACAGAAACAATCGTGCTGATAGCGCGGTATCGCGGATGACGTCATACCGCCACCGCTCCGCCCGCCATGCGCCCGCGCCGTCGATACACTTTACGACATTGACGCTGATAAAAGCAATTTATTGTCGGTCCCAAATATGGACAGATATCTTTTCTATTGGAATTGTGATGATGATTGAGCACCAGTCTACATCAAATGAACGGCCCCGCCCCGTGAACTAATATAATAAGACTTGTAAAATATAACAAAATATAATGTTTTCAAATATATCCGTAAATTGATTTGTACATAAACATTTTCTTGAAACCCACTTTGAACTTTATCGCTTTGAAATTTCTGTGGATACTTAGTAAGATACCTAGCTACTATTTTTTCACCTTAAGTCTAGTTTTCTGTCTATCCATCTCGAGTCAGAACTTATAGAACGTTCATAATGGAGGACAGGGACAAACAGCATAAATATCTGCAGTGCCAACACTTTCATTGGGGGCAGCCGTGGCATAACGTTAAAGCGGCATAACGATATTTACCAACCTTTTTATTTGCTCTGTCAAGGTTTTCTACGAATGAAATATAAATGTACATTTCTTAGAAATATCTCTACACAAATATCCCCTTAAATATATTTTTAAATGTAATCAAAAAAATTTACACGCATAATGTTTTTTTTAATCAGTGCTTAAAATATATATAAATAAAAGAACAGTGTGTATATTTCTATGATCGCATTGGCACTTTATAAGCGGGGTGAAATGGACAAAGTCAAGGATAGGAACTACTATAACAAATATTGTCAAGATCAGAATTTATTAAACATCCATAGACCAAAAAAAGTCTGAACTCTGGAACTATAGTCTACGCATTCTAATAAATAGTCATAACTCATAATACAGTCTGTTAATATATAATAGAAATGCAATATTATAATAAACCAAACACCCTTATCGAGGAAGTTTCCCAATTTACAATAATTACTATGAAACAATAAAATACCATGTAAAATGTATATTAGACCAAATAATTACAATCTAACACCATATGTAGTTTTCATTCTAATAGAGAGTTTGCATAGCAGATGTTTAAAATATAGTTTAAATATTTCAAAAATGCAATATATATAATAAACCAGACTCACATTTTCAATCATTTTGTTATAGATATTAATAATATACAAAAAAACATATTTCTCATTATGTGGATTTTTTTGTAACGATCAGTAACCATACTTCTGTGACCATGCTTCATAAGTACAATAGAAAGTATACTCCACCCTACAAAAGTTCTTTAAAATTAGTTCATATAAAATAAAACAACAGTCTAATTGAGAACCTCTTTTTGGAAGTTGGTTAAAATTTCAGGCATACTGACAAACACCAAAACAAAAAGAGAAATAGAAAATAAAAACCTAAGGTATAATTTAATTTTTATATCAAAATTTGTTCTCTAGTAGATGACAATGACAAATACCGTTTTCAACATATATTTTTAAATATCATTGGAACACAATTGAATAATCACTCATCATAATTTTCTTTCCCTTATCCCACGTACCAAAGAATAGATATTAGTAGTTAGAGCCGTACTTATATAATATCTATTTAAACTCTACCTTTTGTTCGTATTTCTTCGTCTTCAATCAATAGAAGAAAGTCCAAACGTGGTTAACGGACACAGTAAAATTACTGCGTACTCCTTCAGGGATATACAACCGTGGTGATGTTTTAATACCTTTTTAGGTGTCCTTTAGCTCCTCGGCATAGTCCTCTTCATCCAATTTCATTTGCTTCATTCAATTGATGAAAATAAACGTTTTCTCTCTCGAGAATAAGGTACCAAAGTTTTACTGTAAATGTTATTCCAGGAATCTGTATGAACCAAATTTCATTTCAATCTGTTCAGATGTCACGGATGTAAGAAGTGGGAAACACACTCTATCCCCTTACACAACCTATTTAAACCCATTGGAATCCACGTGGACGATATCGTCCATTTTTTGTATGAAACTTTATTGTTCTCATTATCTATGAATGCGTAAGGAAAATTGCCATTCACCGTAGCAATACGATCAAATACTTTACGAGTTACCATCTGGAAACGGCTTATTAGATTTAGATTTTAGGTAGCTATATCACCAAGTTATATCACTTATAATGTGTGTATTTTATTGTATTTTTTCTCTTATTTTATTTCTCTTACCTTACGATTTCGTAGTTTTTGTAATATTGCGTTATTACAAAACTAAGAAATGTTTAAAATTAAGTAGGTAATATTACTTACTTATGAAAACTGTTTTAAGGTTATGGCTTAAAATACTAAAACAGTTTTTAGGGAGATAATAATTTACTGTAAGAAAGGAGTAACGGCCTTCATAAAGCCTAAATTACTGAAGCCTTACTATTATATAAATTGTAGACTGTTTTACGTTCCACGATTCCAACGAAATAACTTTAAATCAAATGTGCAAGGCCGGTCGACTCACATCACAAATGAGCAAGTTTATGTGGAGAGGTTATCGCGAGGTCCAGGCGAGGGTGATCACCTCCGAGCAACATGTCCCGACCTGTCGAGCCGCGGTATTACAACGTCCTTTGTCGAGCAACACATATTTTACTAATAACTTTTTTACTGCGATTGAACTTAGTACATTATACATTGTGATAGTTGCTGTTACTTGATATATTTTTAGGGTTCCATTCAAGGAAACATTGTTTATGCTGACCGTCAGTCGTTCCTACCTTATATACGGATGTATCATCAGAAATGTAACATGTAGTCTTTTTTAATTCGAACAGAGTAGGTAAACAGGACGTGTTATTATGGCGGATTTCTAAAAAAATAAGAATTAATAAAAATGTTTTAGCTGGTCTAAAAACAGTAGTTAATATACACAAGAGTCAAGCATGGTATGATTATAGTACATCAAATAATAAAAACTAGGCAAATGCGACTCAGGCTCATCAATAAGTATGGTGGATGGATTAATATAATGTATGGTGTGCATTCGTTACTAAATCAAATTGTACAAAATTAATTTGATAATATAATACTAATGCTGAATGTAGTTTGCAACACCGCGGCCGAAGCCCTAGACTAGACAATGAGTCAGCAGCCGGTTCCAATGTCCTGAACAATTTTCTTGTGAATATGCGTGTCTCTTAGCTTCAGTACATGTGCTAGAATTGCAAGTGTTCATAAAAATGGAATATTAAAAGTAATACCTACAGGTCTATCGTTATTTAACATTATCACGACCTACACTTTAGACTGGACAATGCAATGAGTTGAGTCACACAGCCGCCGCCGCCACGCGCAGGCGCCGCGCCACGCCGCCGGATCCAATGCCCTAACATTTGCCATGCGCATGAACGTGTCACTTGCGTGGTTCAAAATCTTTAAATGCAATGCAAGTGTTCGTACACAATATGAAACATTTAAAAGTTGTATGGATGTAAGTGTAATTATTTCTGATTACCACGACTTGCGCTCTAAACTGGACACAGCACTCGCACCGGTTCCAATGCCCTAAAGATTTGTCATGTGCATAATCGTGTCCCTTGTTTGGTACAAAACCTTCAAATGCAATGCAAGTGTTCGTACACATTATATTACATTTAAAAGTTGTATGGATGTAAGTATAGTTATTTCTCATTACCACGACTTGCGCTCTAAACTGGACACAGACCCCGCGCTGGTTCCAATCCCCTGAACATTTGCCATACACATACACGTGTGCCTTGCTTGGTTCAAAATCTTCAAATGCAATGCAAGTGTTCGTACACATTATAAAACATTTAAAAGTTGTATGGATGTAAGTATAGTTATTTCTCATTACCACGATTTGCGCTCTAAACTGGACACATTCTCGCCCCGGTTCTAATGCCCTAAAGATTTGTCATGTACATAATCGTGTCCCTTGCTTGGTTCAAAACCTTCAAATGCAATGCAAGTGTTCGTATACATTATAAAACATTTAAAAGTAGTATATGGATGTGAGTATGGATATTTCTCATTAACACGACTTTTGCTCTAAACTGGACACAGCCCTCGCACCGGTTCCAATGTCCCTGAACATTTGCCATAACCACACTGAAAAAAATCCTGGTCTATATATACGTGTTCCTTAGCAACAGCACTTGAAAATTTACGAGTAAGTAGGAATATTTGAAGGCCTTCAAATGAACTTGCATTTGAAGTTGTATATATTAAAAGTAATATAGATGAGGGGTAACTATAGTTTGCAATGCTACAACTGAGGCTTTACACTGTAGGTACAGTCACATGGTTTCAATTTCCTGAATATTTAATAATGGCCATTAGCAACAGTATTTGAACAATAATGTTGGATTGCATATGTATTTGTTACTAAATACGGCTTCTGTTTTGAAAGTAGGTAATTTAGATGCCAAATGTAGTTTACAACACTGCAACTGCAACTAAAGAGGCAATAATATTGAAACTACGAAACATTTAGGTAAAAATATAGCCAAGTGTGAGTCGGACTCGTCCACCAATATATTTTCAATGCTTTCAAGGTATTTGAAAATATTATATAAATCAGTTTGGGATAGTTAGCGCAATTTCTAATATGCTAATTATACATAGCTACGAGCACGTATTTGTGTATTAACCCCCTTAAAAAGTAATATATTTAAAATATACTCAAATATTTGGTTTTGGATCAAGCGAGACTCGTCAACTACTGAGTTGACGAGTCTCTAAAATATATTCAGAGAAGTTTTGTTCAATATATAGGTTCCTAATATTATGTGATACCATTACACTGCTACATAAACTAAATTTGAATTGACTGCTACATAAACTAAATTTGAATTGTCCTTGGCATCCGCGTGGACGATATTTTGTGTGAACGAAATTCTATTGTGTTTTTTATCTATGATGCGCATGGATTAAGAGACCCGTGATATAAGGACGGTAAGGCAGATAGGATGTTTCAGGGTACATAAACTCTAAAAAAGTGTTGCAACTATAATCATAAATATTGAACAATACCAATGTCTTTGAATAAGGTTTAGCTATTTTATTTTATTGTTATCCCAATAATACTATAGTGCAAATAGGATGTCTTAAATTGTACCACTCACCTCCGAAACGGCTGAGCTTGGTACCTTAGGTAATTAGAGGATATTTGTGTTTTTTTTACCGGTGGTAGTATTCCTATATTGTAAAAAACACTTGAATTTAGTTGGATATGTCTAAGGCATGCACATATATATTATGTGAATTTAATTATTAGTTAGAACCAAATTTTAATAAACTTAACCATTTTATTCTATCAAGAAATTATTAAGAGAACTTGCTTAGAGAATGTGGGCGTTATTTACAGACAATTTTCCTGCTTCGACACATGTATATTGTCCTAAATAATAATCAAGTGAAGCTTTTGAACCCCTTGATAAAGTTCTTAAAAATCGAGAGCTTATTAATAAGATTATAATGTAACATGTCACTTTGAGCTATTAAAACTAACGTGGTTTTCACTAAATTTTAAAGAAAATAATACGGAATTACTCATGTGGGTAAGCCAGATGAATCGGACTATAGTTTCGACCATATTCGGTAGACTTTTTCAAGGTGTGTTCGGGACGCTCGTGGTATCATATCGCTTTACATTTTTCTATAAAAATGTCAAATTAAATCTGCATTACCGGGACTACGGCTTTAGATCATACAATAAATTTACAACGTATGTACTTATGCACCAGACTAGACAATGAGTCACACAGTCGATTCCATAGCCCTGAAAATACCCTTACACTATTTATTTCGTTTTTCCAACAGACTTGCACAAAACAAGCGTTTCATACTGAGCTCAAACATATTAAAGCAAAAGTCCAATTACAGGAAAACACATCATGCTTAACGAAAAAAATGGCTTATATATGGATTAAGTTGCGCAAAACCATCATATGTGACGAATCACTGACGAATATGCACTTACAAAGTGTATTTTGGAAACAATTCAGTATTATTTATACCTATATACTTATTAATTAAATGAATAATACAAGGAAAACTCAGTCTTATCAAAATGAAATAACAACTACATTACACATGCATGCTGCCCTAGCAACAGCGAGTGTTTTAAATGCAAAAGTTAATTATACAGCTTACGCTTTAAAACTAATTTAAAGCCAAACAACTAATTTAATACCAGGCGGTGTAGAAATATACACTTTAGACAGCATAATAACTCTTAGGCATTTAAGTACCCGATCTATAAAAGATAGCTTCTAATGGAGTTCGTTTAAGGGGCGACCGAGTATCTAGATTGGGGGCAATTCCTACGTTGGACCTAGGTCATAATTGTGTCATTATGAAAAACTTGATTAACCAGTCTCATTAAAGATTATGTATTGGCATGGGCAATATATCGATCGATTCATATGTACTAAGTATCTAATCGATATCGCGATCCAAACGCGTACTTTGTTCGACTGTACTGCTGAACTGTTCCTACTAATATACAGTCTCCTAACTATATTATTATTTGACATTTCTACTGCGTGGACGCATAAGTAGGGGCGCTATTAATACGAGAATTCAAATACGTACTTGGAAGCAAATAACAAACATCAAGTAAATTTAATACACGGTACTAGGAAATTATGTTAACGAAAATAACAGATTACCTATTTATATTACAACTTAAAGGTACCGAAAATTTGCTACATATCAACATCTAAACATTCACTAACACACTCTCACATACACTCCCTCAACATACTTTACAAACTCACACACTTACAAAAAACATATTCCCTTGCCAAAATGGTTAAGTTCACATAGACCCTAATGGGTGCAGTGAAGTAAAATTATTAGTTGTTCAAATAATGTGAATGTATTATTATATCGTAATCACATACATACTAATACGATATAATAATATCGTAATTAAAAATCATAATAGAGAAGAAAATTTCTTCGCAAGCTGTTTGCAATCATAGACTTAATAGCGATGTAGCGCTGCAAGTTTTAACATTTTATTTAAACGCTCTGTTGCAGTCGCAATATGAACACAGAATAGGTTATTAATCATTGGACTTTGAATTACATTTGAACTATATTACTAATACATGTCTCAATGCTTCAGCATAAATAATTGGAAAACCTTTATGGTCAAAATAAGGTAACCGAAGCCCTGGGGAATGACTCATACTCCTAGGTCATTCAGCCGGTTTCATAGCTCGAATGTTTGTCTTGCGCACACGCAGGGCCCTTGGCAACAGAACTTGAATATTTATTACAAGAAGACTGAATTATTACGAGAGCTTTAACAAAATGTCAAAATGCAGGAATACAATAACATTTTTATTTTATTTTATTTTTTTATGTTATTGTGACGGAACAAGCTCGAGGCCCACCTGGTGTTAAGCGGACGAACCTCTGCCTATAACAGATGCATTTCATCACAAGTCAAGAGACATAGTTGTTAAGTCTCATGTGCCTGTAATTTCACTGGCTCTCAAGGACTACTGCCGGAACACACCGTCAGTTGCTTGGCGACAGATTTTCTACTTGAGGGTGGTCGCTAGCCAGGCAGGCGGGGTGGCAGTCCATAGCTATTACCGCTCGGCCATCATTGCTTCAATATTTACGTTTTTACACAGAAATAGGTACTATAAAGTGGTCATAAAAATACATACAAAAAATGGAATCTGCGGAAGAAAATGAGAGGTTAGTTTGTAAGATAATGACTAAGTAATCTCAGTTCTTTTTTACGACATCAAACGAAAACTTGCTTACCATACAGGTACATTGTTTTATAATTACCTTCGATTATTTACGATAGAAGCTTGAAGTATTTACAGATAGCTTAAACATCGTATATAGAATGTATAGCTATAATCGATTAGTCAGCATACAATTTTTAGTAAATAAATTACACATTATAAAAGGCAGTTCTGTTATGAAGAAGATGTTATACGTCAAAATCTGAGTTAAATACGTATTACATGCAGATGTATGGAGTGCGTGCGATAAGATGAAAGAAGTAAACATGGGCAACATGGTATAAGTACTTATAAGGCAGTAAAGTAACTCAGACAAAGTTACTGCTTAAATTAAAAATGGATAATGATATTCTAGTATTTTAAACTTGGACTATTTATTTTCGTAAAATTATGTGATAATATAATAAAAAAAAATAAGTTCTAACATATTAAAAAAAAATGCTATCTAACGATGAGACTGACATGCCATGTAACTGACAGTAAGCGTCACATCTTATAATGTAAATAGTAGAAGATACATTGAATAATCTTTAGGGTACTTAACTAAATACAAATTCATAAATTATCCTAACCAATTTATTCCTAGCCGACTAGAGAACAATATCACAACAGAAGCTAATCTAGCAATTTTATAGGTACTCTTAATTGTTTCGAACATCAATATTGTTTTTGATTAGGGGAAATGCCTTTTTGACCTTTTACTGGGATGGCGGAAGAGAGTGAGGGACTCGAACTCACTAATCCTCCCCCTGTAAGCAGCCACCGAGGTGGGGCAAGATGGGATCGCATTAGCATTAACTATCTTACCCCGGCAGCCCGAACATAATCCGACTACTGCGCCTGGGTGACCTTACTTAACAGTTGATTGATTAAAAACCAACAAAATTGTTCAGTTAAATCATGATTAAATCACAGACAGGTAGTAGAGGTAAATTGACAGCTCGGATGCGTGCAATGTCAATAAATCAATACATTTGTTCAACATTCAAATGTGTGTAAAATGGCGGTGCGCGTGATCCAGTGGGTAGGCGGCACCGCTGACGTGGGCAGTGCTGCGTCAGCATTCAGCGCACGTCACTGCGCCTATCAGCGCCGTCACATGTATATTTAGAATGGAATGTGGAAAAATGTACATCTCAACGCCTTTAAGTTTCCGGATAACATTGGCTGCAATCCAACAACTTTCTAAATTATGGACGGTTCCACTTATCATGTAATTATTTAGATATATAACTACCAATAAACGGTATGATATTTACATGCGCTGATAACTACATTTTCACCGAATTTAGTGATACAGCTGGCTTACGAAAAGACACCTTCCTGGTCGTGATGAAGATTTAAAGATAAGGTCGATATTCATTGTTATTGAATTAGGAACTACATAACTAAGCATGTGTTAAATTAATATTTAAGAACGAAGTTGCGTGTGCTTGTCGTTTGTTTATTGAAAGTAAAGTTGAAACCTGTTTATAATCCACAGTAATCAGCTAAAATGGAAGTAGAAGACGACCTGTCTACGTAGGCTTGTTTTATTTTCCAGTTGTACTTGTGTATAATATATAATATATCTGTGAAATATGATAGAACGGACATTCATAGTGAGTGTAAAGATTGTGCAATTGATGCGAAATTGTGCAATGCTCATCTTTTTATTTTCACATTTTTCTAGTACTAATACACATATCAAGCAATATACAATTTGCTTAACTTTTCTATGAATACCAATTTTTAGTTATGGATCATTAAACATAGTAACTGTTAGTAGTTCGTCTGGATCTGGTATCGCGCTGTAGGAAAGACCTGTCAGAAGGGCTCAGTCATCGGTACTCACGAAAGCGCACCTTCATATTTTTTGAGTGTAGTTAAAATTACTACTATTCAAGTGATCATATTTGACATATTATTGTTTTACCGTATAAAACAGTATTAACATTAATACAGTAACACTATTATTTACGCCCACACTTAGTGTACAGACGAGGCCTACTCGTAAAAAAGGCCATCAATAATTTCCCTTGGAAGACGACACTTTTGTGTGTGGTCTGTACCGTCGGTATTTAGTACATTTTATAGTTTATAATGATTTAAAATTTAAAACATATCTATTAAATCTTATATTACCTTGCTTATTTGACCCGTTTTTGTCAATTTAATAATTTACAACTCCTACCGACAGACAATCTTATCGTAAACGAACTTGCAAATTGCTACCAATTTTCATGACGATCAGATCCGTTGTACGAAAGTTATTTATATTATGACAAATGCAGATCACATACACCACAAACATACAAATTTTCAGGCCCCAACTTGCCACAGAAACTTCGTTTCGCACATTAATTACACAATCACATCACATAACTGTTTAATATAAACTAATTTCGAGTACGGTTTCATAAAATATTATCATGATATTTGTCCGAATGCAATCAATTACAGATAAATTAACATGTTTCTGGGGTACCTAATACTGCTGTTATTTAGAATTGTAGGTTTTCAGGTCGATATGCTGGCAAATTATCATAAATCCCAAGAATTACGATAACGTAAATAGAATCTTGCCGACCTCGTTCATTGACTCTCTTCATTGATCTATCTATATTTAACGGTTCCGATGCTAAATATCGAAGATGATGAATTCCATTTTAAAAAATACAGCCTTAAGGTTGGATTGAATTATATAGATACAAAAAAATTGCATTAGGTGGCAGAGCTTTAGCACTTGGAGTACATCCATGCTAATTTGATGTATTAAATCACCAAATTTTAGATAGCTTAGCACCAGCATCTCTTAGCAGGGCTGCCGTAACACCACTCGTAAAACTAAGGGAAAACCAGAATACAGTACACTAGTGTACTATTTATTTTAAAAAATCACATGGTTTAATTTTAATACATATGGTATTAGTACTATTATTAGTAGTAGTTACGTAAGCTGGCGTTTATGTGACTACCTCGTAGGGAGTGGCGAAAGCCTAGCGTTTAAATAACAGACATTGGGTTTTTCTGATAAAATAAATTGACAGTAGCAGTACTGAGTCTCAAATAAATAATTTTTCCAAATTATTTAGGAGAGTTGTCTAACAACGTTTTTCCAAATTATTTGGAATAACGTTGTTAGACAACTCTCCCAAATCCGTGGGGGAATACCAAGAGAATTGATATCTATGTATGTATTAAAATTATTAATTCCCATATAATAGGGACGTGCCTATAGCCTACCGGGCACAGCTCGAGACTCAGTACTGCTACTGTCAATTTGTTTTATCAGAAAAACCCAATGTCTGTTATTTAAACGCTAGGCTTTCGCCACTCCCTACGAGGTAGTCACATAAACGCCAGCTTACGTCATTGAAAACCAAATGAGCTCATTATTTTATAACTGATAGACTAGCGATTGACCTCTATGTGACCTGTGATGATGTGGCCGAAGTTGATCTAGTCCTTTCGCAAAATAATCTCGCTCTAGCTTTGTGTCCTTGGTGACAGATATTCTTGTTGAAATTTAAATTGATGAATGTTCTCTAATATCGACTAATTAAAGTTCCCGGCTTAAGATAAGAAGGAATATGCCATGTCCTTCTGTTGGACGTCGTACAGGCGACTAAGTGACTCATAAATTTGCCTAATGAGCAGCATGTCACTATACTCACGTAGTTGTCACGGTGTTGCTGGAGTGTAAATTCCTTGATTATTTGACTACCCGAGAGGTAGTGAGTATAGCGTATCGAAAGCACTTCTAAAGAGGGTTAGAGTCTGGCAGGCGGCTAGCAAAACTATAGATTTTTTTATAACTATGTCCTTATGTTATCCTATATATTCTAGCGAAATATATTTTAAATGTGATCTTTTGTTTTCCTCCGTGCTGTAAGACAAGATATATTGTACCGACTCAACATGATTGGGATAAGGGTAGAAGACGATGAATGACTTGATAATGACTCAAATATCTTTACCATAATGCCAGAGAGCATACTGTATACGACTAAAGTGAACGAACTGTATCGAACATTATTAGGACATTAACGTACAATTGCTGCTTACATGCAGGTTATAAATAGACGAATGATTAAGAAGTCATTAATCGACCCCCTACTTGCCCCTGTACGCGTAGCGCTATATGACATGCGTATTAGAAAACAACAAGACATCATATGTATAATTAAACATATTTCGTTAACCTCTCGTGACCTTAATGCGCCGTTGAGATTACAGAACGTGAACTATTGAAATAAATCATTACATCATTAAGTATGGCCAAAGCAATGCAATGCCACAATCACAAATTTGATGTTGATAAGGACAAAAAACTAATTCGTTTTACTCTATGTTACGAGTGTTTTGAAAAACTGGCTAAGTGCGAGACAGCTAATCTTTTATTAGGGTTCCGCATTGCAAAAGCCTGTAAAGAAAAAATGTTTGTTGGTTCTTTAAAAAATTACAAATGTTATTCGTTAAAATATTGTTGGTTCTGGGCAGATTCACAGCTTCAAAACCAAAAAAGAATCAGCGTTTTCGGTTAATATTTATTGGTTTGATAGAGGATAAGATAGGGTATAATATATACCGAAAGTTTAGATTCCTAGTATAGTTCTTGAATTGACGTAACAAAAATGCTTTAAAATTTTCTATTTTGATGCATTAACATTGATAATAGGCGGACAGACAGAAAGACAGACAGCGGAATCTCAAAGGCCTATATATATTTTGCATAAAAATGAAATGCTAGAGAGATGTAATAAGATGAAATAGAGAGTCAGTTCGCATTCCGGATTAAGCCTGCTCTACACCATCTTTCGACTACAATATCACTTCGCAACAAATGAGAAGTCAAAGGATACTGTATTTCTTGTATAAATAGCTCTTTAAAGAGCTAAGCTTTGGGTGCAGAGCCTTTAATAAATAAAGAATTATACAAGAAATATAGGTATTATACCTTTGACCAATATCTCACTTGTTGATAAGCGATATTGTTGTCGAAAGGTGGTGTAGAGCAGCCTTAATCCGGAATGCGAACTGACTCTCTAGGACAGCGACCGGAACACGATTTCATCATCGAGAGAGATAAGCTATATTTCACAAAATAACTTACCACCGTGTATTGAAGCTCAAGCTCAAGCTCTCACCAGGATTCGAACTATGGGCAACTTGCGTGTCAGTCAATGATCACCGCTACTGGGCTTTCATTGCTTTGACTTACGTACTTTCTCTCTAGAGTCCATTCAACTTACAACCAGTTAGTCATCTTAATAGCCTATTTGTTAAAAAATTCTATTTTGTAATACATACTTAGTTTGCCGTTATTCTCTACTCCGACTGTATTATATTATTACATTTTTATACAAAATATATATAGGCCTATAGAAAATGGACCGAATGCAATCCCAAAGTCCCAAAGATTCGAGAAATATAATTAGCAATACTATAGATAACGACTAATTAAATATTATAAGAGACGACTCAGTAGAAACAGTAACAGATTTATTCTCATCGTAAAATAATGATGAAGTTTAATCTTTTTGATGTGTCAACAAAATAATTATCCTATTCTGGAATCACTCGTTACCCGTATTTAATATATTAAATTATAAAGACTATTGATCGATTAACTAAAAGTAATCAATGCTTTTCAACCACACTCAATGCCGGCCAGGGAAATATACAATATTCTTTTTTGTATTCTTTATTCTCTTCGTGTATATAATGACATTTCCACAAAAAACTGTTTGTGAATAAAATAATTCCAATATAGTTACAGATGCAATTTTTAGTTACTGTAACCCATGTGTGGTTATTAGTTCATATAAGGACGACAACGTGACGATTCGATAAATTGTAAAAGACAGATTTATCAAAGCAGCAGAAGTAAATAACCAACGGTAACGTGATCACCCGCACAAGTCACAAAATGACACCAAGTCTGACCTCCTTTGTGACTCATAAGCCAATAAAACAACATCAAGATGAAACATTACTCAGGAAACGACACTTTCTAAATCGTAAACTATGAGAAATTGAGTCGTAAACAAGCCTGTTACAAGCCCGAGACAATAATAGCTGCACTCAGTGTTCCCAAATTATATTTGTGAGTGTTGTGTTGTGAGTGAGCCAACGCATGACTGGCGCCAAATGCCTGCTGATGACAATCATGCTCGTGTACTTGCATCTCGTAATGATCGTTGCTTTACCTTTCGATTTAATTTTATATCGGTATATGTGTACAAGGCATACATACGTATGCATGGTATACGTACAATTTCATCTTACCTTAAAAACTTACCTTAAACACAAGATCTGAGAAACATACTACCGAAATACCCAAAGCCGGAAGAATGCTTTTGCGACGGAATGCGGCATGACGGTATGTTTCTTTCGGTGAAGCATTTAATGGATATAATGCTTCGCCGAAAGAAACATAACTATTTATTTTTACATGACTTATACAGCATTGACGTATGGTAAGCGAAAAAAGAAATTATGAGGTAAGAAAAAGATGACTTCCAAAAGATGTGCAGACAGATGAAGAAATGCGACTTTTCAGCACCCGCTTCCAGAGCACAGATTAGACAACAGTTAGGGCTACCATAATTGGTAATGTGACAGAAGAGTATAATGGGTTTCAGCGGGTCCTGATAAAATTCATCTTTTTTTCTATACAAAAATTGTTATGCGAAAGAAAAGTAGAGTCGCTAGAGTCATATTTCACTTTATCTCAAAAACTCAACTGTTCAAAGAATTGGCAACAAATTATGTTAGATGTCGACAAGGATAGCACATGGAATGTTAATTTATCTCGTTTCATGCGCATATCCAGGGTAATTAGTTTTTTATGTGGCAACAAAGTTGTTTTTCCGTTGGCAGCGAGAGCGCTGGCCAGCGTTCCCTGTGGAATGCACCAAACCGGTTCAACAGCTGTTCTGTGATGTAACTAGAACCGTTGTGTTATTTGTTTTTTTATAACCTGTGAAAGGTCACCGAAATGATTTGTGTGCATTCCAGATTCTTCTCCGTAACATACTTGTTATTGAGATCATTGTATAAGTGAGGTTCACCACATTGTGGTAGGGCATTTTGCATATGCACTGGATACCTCAAGTTAAAAACTTTGTCGGCAAGCACTCATCGGTGTGTTCCAGCAGCTGTCCTTGCAAGCTAGTTTCCAGTTTAGTTATCGCGCCATTCTCTGCTTATCATGATTGAAACTTAGGAGATTGTGGTTGGAGGCTAACCTGACAGCAAAATAAAGCTTTGTATAAAGTTTCAGAACTTTTAAAACCAAAATATTTAATACAACACAAATAATATAAAATCATTTCACTTTTTGGTTTCTACCCAATGTCAGCTTCTAACATTCAGTGGAATATCGAAACGGTAAAATTATTTTATATTAGAAAACTGATAAGGAAGTAGCATCTATTGACTCAAATATACTATCAAATATAATATACAGAATCTAATCTAATCTATCAGATTCTACATATATACTCGAATAATATTATTATATAAAACATCATCTATTGAAACACCATAAACTCTACATAACAACTAAAAAAGCCCTGAAAATACTAAAGACATTTTTTCCACAGTTCAGCGATAAGGTGCCTAATTTGTATTCTAAATATTGGAAACGACATTGACAATTCTAGATAAGACGTGGGCAAACATTTCCCCGTAGGCTCCCGATAAAGAACGAAGGTGCTAGCTTACGTAACAGTACCACCATTGAAGCTAGGGCCAGCTGACTTTGACGTCATCCATACATTATCTCACTCACACACACGTACACACATACCGATAAGCAATACAGGCTACTGGTGGTTTTCGTGTATGCGATGATGATTGTGTAAGTGAAACGTGTTAGAAATTGCCTCGAGCGAGATGCTACTTTAATTAACGCTAGTAGGGAATTCGTTTTTTCAATTCACAGGTTTGATGCATACTGCAACGAAAATGTAGGTACAGGATGTGTCGTAGTAGTTAATTCTTTATCCGCGGGTGGTACATCATGACTATTCCATATGTAGATCCATATTTCGAAATTTTATGACACTCACTGATCACAAATCAAGAAATTCTGTTGCAGAACACTGTCCTATTTTAATTTTTAATGTGCAGTTTTGTTCTGTTAAAGTTTCTTTTTTTTATGCTCACTCAAATTAAAGTTAGGTGTTTACCTAACTCATATTAGAAATATAAAAACCACACAATTTAATAATATACTAATCTTATTGAAATTCTAAAACTGTTTAAAGCGTATTAGTAATCGTATATTTTCTAATTAGAGATACATATGTCCTAACAGTGGATGGAGTAGAGACAGAGACAGAGATTTTTTTAACCGACTTCCAAAAAAAGAGGAAGTTCTCAGCCGGCGAGTATTTTTTTATGTATGACCACGTGTAACTCTTTACAGAGTAGTCCGAAACTGATTTTTTTTTTATTTAAAAAAAATATTACCTACCTCTAAGATGGTCTCATATATCCATCAAAATCAGTCGAGCAGTTTTTTTAAGTTACACTCAACTGACTGGAAAATACTTGATAAACCTATATAACAAGGTAGTTGCAAGTTTTGTCGTTGGTGACCGGTATTGTAGGTCAATCGTTTAAGCAGAACTTGTAACTAAAAACGGTGAAAATAAATGTATAACAAAAAATGGAACTGACTTCTAACACTGAAGAGTATGAAATAACTTGTTGAAGTCGGACCATTGAAATGTGATCTCAGAGTGTTTTGAGTGAGCAAGGGGCCGACTTTAACATACTTTCAGTGTTATAAGTCGGTTCTATTTTTTGTTAAAAAATATTTTTATTGAATATTCTCAGTCAGTACTTAACCTAAAAGAGATTTAAACAATATTTTACTTTCTTCAGTCGTCATAAAAAATGCATATATTATCTGACAAAATCAATACGAGTTACGTTGTTAGGTTAACATTATGTATTCTCTGTTACTGTATCTAGAAATGTGTTTTGTTTGACTTCAAAGCTGTCATCAAATACAAGTTTTCTCGGTACAGTTTTAATTTGGAAATTAAAGTTAAAGTTAAGTCACTGTTCATGTCAGTTGTGTATTACAAAAATAACATCCTGAAACTGTGACTGTCGTCCGCTTGACTCATCCATGCACACTAGTACTAGTCACAAACAAATTGAATTTGGAAATAATACTCGTAATGTCAGTTAGTATTATTTAGTGTATAGAAGGCATATAAGGCTAAGGAATGTCTGTGGAAAGACAGTTAACGGGCCTTATTGATTTCGTTATTCTTGGTGTGGCAATGACCGTTTTTGAACTAATTAATAATTTTATTTTTCACAGATAGTTTTTTTTTTATCATGATAGGTTAGCCTTTGACCACTATCTCACCTGATGGTAAGTGATGATGTGGTCGAAGATGTTGTTCAGGCTAACCTAGAAGTACTGGCTCTCAAGGAGAGCTGCCGGAACACACCGTTAGGTGATTGGCGACAGATTTTCTACTTGAGGGTGGTAGCTAGCCAGGCGGGCATTCGCAAAATGCCCTACCACCATGCTATAACGACTGCCATCCTAAGACAACAACCGGGACCGACGGCTTAACGTGCCCTCCGAAGCACGGAAACGCTCAGTAGTAATGTCACTAGCGGTCACCCATCCAACTACTGACCGCGCGCGACGTTGCTTAACTTTGCTGATCGGTTGAGAACAGCTAAGTAAACTTCGCTATGAGCGCTTCAAAATAGTATATAGTATTTTGATTTAATTGAACTAACAGTAAATATTAAATTTTACAAATTATTGGAGCTCAAAACTTTATGCCTGAGCGGGACAAAAATAAAATTTGTGCTCCAATTATTTGTATAATATGATTTTCGCTTAGCACGCGATAGTGCTTGAAATCATATTTATTAAATTAATTTTAAAAGTTTGAAGTTCACCTTAGTGTACATAGAATAAGCAGTACCTATCCAGGGGTAATTTACCGTTTTTGAACTGGCTAATAATTCAATTTTTCACTGAAAGAATTTAGATTTAATTGAATTAACAGTGATAATCATTTTAAAACTTTGAAGTGCACCTGTAGGAATCCGCCGTATGTGCGGATCGGGACCATTGCTGGTATAGTTATTCTACTGTTACTCTCAGTAAATATTTACATAACAGTTATTTATTTAGAGTGTAATACTCCACTTTGGAAACTATCGCGAGTTTTATCCATATTAACTTATTAGGAACCGGCTAGGACCCGCGTTATATTTACCGGAAAGATTCCGACCAGTTTCGGACTGTTTCGAAGTCCTTCGTCTGGGAGTCACGATTGCGCGAAGCGACGAGCACGGGCCTCAGCGCGTAACTGTCGCGGATCTTTCCGGTAAATATAACGCGGGTCCTAGCCGGTTCCTAATAAGTTAATAGTGTAATACTCATCTACTGTATACTGTATGTATGTGTTCTAATGACATCATGCAGTTCGTGTGATTAAATTCACACTTCGTTGCTTCGCTGTTTGCCGATGCCGCGCGCCGCCGCCGCCGCCGAATGCGCAAACACGCGCCGGCACCGCTTCCTCGAAAAACGAGAATTATTTACTTTAACTTGTAATAGGTTTAAATTAAGGTGAAGTGAGCGAGCAAAACTGTAATTTTGAAGATGTGTTTTATAAAAACCGCATACATTACAGATACAAAATAAATATATATTATTCTACAGGATATAACCTTTCACGTAGTTGTTTTAAAAACACGATTGTAAATATTTGCCTCGATAGAAAAAAATCGCGAAAGAGGCTCTAAAATTTTCTTTTTTTACTCATTGTGTCAATACAATAAGTCCAATTAATTAATAAAATGTATGTAATTATTATATATCAACAGTATAATCAACTGGTTGTTCGTTTTTTTCCATTATAATAACCCTTATTTTTTTAATAATTTATTTACAATTTGTCTCTTACGTTATTCCATTGTAAGCGACTTGCGTAGTTCTATTTCACTCGCTCGCATACGATACGAGATCTCTTCGTCCCATGCCCTCAGTCCGGGGGTGAACGTGATGCTAAGTGGACCTGCGTTGCGCTTATCGGCAAAAATTTTGAACGTTCGCGAGCGCGTGTGGATAATAATATTGAGAAAAATGGGAAACAAAGGTTACAGATATAATCGTTCCCACAAAGTGATGTACCGGAGAAAAACTCTGCATATGAACGAAGTTCTAAGGTAAGAGAGTGCTACTATATAATAATTTATAATAGGTACCTATGTGTATTACAACTTTGTTACCTGTAAATATTCTTTATATTCATACTATATCCTATACCTACCTACGTTATGTGCTCATAGCCCGCGGTTCCCGTTCGCTGTCTTCTAATTCACTACCATAGGTATATAAAGATAGTCATCACAGACTTAGTGTCAGTGGTCAATGCAGTGTTTACAGAACTTGCTACTTAGGACACTCAGCTCAGCGCTCTTTCAGCATACACTTGGTGCGCTGGATGAGCAAGAAGCGTACGGCCAAGGCCGGTCACCAAGTCACGCTACACTAGGATATTTGCCTTTTATGTCTCATCTGTACCTAGATTTGTACCTAATATTATGTAGGTAAATAAACATTACTTTAGAAACATTTATGCTTATAGCAGGTACAGTAAATACCTAACCTACATTGATATACCTACTTAACTACATATTATTTTCCCGCTTATGGTGTTATACGGTAAGTAAGTATGTAGTTATTATAATTAAGTTTTTTTTTTATATTACAGAGCTCGCAAAATTGCTAAAGCAACAATCCAAATTCAGGATCACAATACCAACAATCAATTACGAGTATTGTAAGTATCTACCTATACTTTACTATACCTAATCAGCTCTTTACCTAATCTAAACGAATCATCCGATGTCCGAATTTATTATAGTAGGTAAATTTTCGTCGAATACGCAATTAGGGACGTAATTACGTCGCCAAGGTACTACTTGACTGTGGGCGTACCAGTCCCAAACCAGTCACCTGTAGGTGAATACTTGTGTCAATATATATTGGGGAGATAGTAAATTGAATATGGCTTATCATACGAGTACCATACATCTTTGAGAATGGACTCGTGCTACTGTCAGGTGAATAAAAAAAACTAGCTACGTTTCTTACTTACTGTCACTTATCGTTTGGCTGACGTTGTTATAAAGACTGCCAATGAAAGGTAAACTTTATATAGTAGTGTAATTACTGCATAAATAAGGTTCAACAAAACTTGGCTTTTGAATAGATTTTAGAGATTTGTTTACTACTAGGACGCTTTGGGTGCCTATAGTTGACCATGTGTTCAAATACTAACTAATTAGAGAATATGTAATAAATATGTTTTATAAGCTGTAAAATAAATTGCCGTAATCATATTTTCAGAAAACAAGATAATGTTTTGGAGACTGATAACCATGAAGATAAACAGAAAAATAATGACGCCATTTCAATGTAAGTTACTTAGATGCTGTATCTAAGAACAGTTTTTTTATATCTGTTTAAAAAGCATTCGACCTTTATCTATCTCTATCACAGTTATGAGCTTGGCGCCAGATTTTCTACTTGACGAGGATACCTAGACTTACGAGTATTTTTTTATTGGCATACGTGTTCCCTATTGGCTTCTTATGCCAAGGCTCGATTGGGTCAGCTGTTTTCATTATCGATGATGCCAATGATGAGTTAAGGTATTAGTAATAGAATTATTGTTTCAGTGCTCAAGGAGAAAATTCTCAAACCCAGCAATATGGCAATCAGCACGATGTCATACCCCCTACAAAGTAAGTATTATACTTTTCTGATTATAACATTTATTAAAATACCGGTTACGAGTAAAAAATGCACATGCAAAAAAAACATCGACAAACTAGAGAACGTATGTAGGAGCTACCATACAGAAAAATTCTGTCTTCCTGTGATCTGTTAGGTATAAACTTACTGATTCTTTAAAGTAATATCTCACTAGTTTCTACTTTTATGTTTTGCAGGCGACGTCGTTTGATTGCGAAAAGTATAGAAAACGAAAGCGGGAATGATATTGAAGAATCAACACGTCTGGCTATGAGTGATCTTACTAATTTAAATGATTACAAGTACCCACAAGATGAAGCAGCATTGGCAGTTACAAGACTACAAGGAGATGATAACACAACGTAAGCTGATGTTTTGTTATATAAGAAAATGGAAAATTTGAAATATATATATTTTTCTAATTATGATTACAAGCACTATCGCGTGCTAAGCTAAAAACACGGGTTCAATTCCTGCCCGATACAAGATATGTTGTACTCCAATAATTTGTTAATGTGTTTTGATAAGTAGAAAAAGCATGACCATAATCAAGTATTTTTGTTTTAGATTAAACAAAGAAAATGATCTCATTGACATTGAGGAAGTAGAACGACACAATTTGACAGTTGTAGAAGAATCGGAAGTAATGAAAATAAATTTTAATGCTGCTGACATAAGGCTTATAGATTTCAATTATGTACTTAAAACATTGCAAAAAATTTCAAATCATGATCCAATATTGAATTGTTCTATTTCACATTTAAATATAGTTGGAGGGAAATCTGTTGGATTACTTGCCAAGTTCAAATTAAAATGTAGTATGTGCAATCGGACATTTATTGTTGCTACAACGGATGATAAAAACGACGTTGATTTAAATATAAATTTAGCAGCTGTTTCGGGTATCATGTCTGCTGGCATTGGATACAGCCAGTTTCAAGAAGTAACTGCAAGTATAGGACTGCCAATATTTGGGGAAAAAATGTACGCTGACTTACATGACAGAATATGTGATGAATGGGAAAACACAGCTGTATTGTCAATGGAGAAAGCGGCAGCTAGAGAGCGTCAGGCTGCTTTGAATGAAGGTAAGCTCATAAATGGTATCCCTGCAATAGATGTTTATTTGGATGCCTCCTGGGCCATGCGATCATATGGCAGCAATTTTAGATCAAACTCAGGTACTGCAGCAATCATAGGCAGGCGGTTTGGCGAAGTACTATTTATGGCAGTGAGAAATAAATATTGTATTATATGTAAACGCGCAGAAAATAAAGGTCAGATGTCAAGCGAGCACAAATGCTTCAAAAACTACGATGGGCCTTCGACTGCCATGGAAGCAGATATCGTCGTTGAAGGATTCAAAAATTCTATACCCATGTACGATATGATTTATGCTAGAATGATTGCTGATGGCGATTCGTCCACTTATGCGAAAGTCTTAGAAGCACAGCCATATGGTAATTTTGTGGTAGAAAAAATTGAATGTCGCAATCATATTTTGCGAAATATGTGTAATAAACTTCGCAAAGTTTCAAATGAAACAAGTACCGGATTCACTAGTAATCTATCCAACGAACTAGGCAATAGTACGTTTTGGTTTAGACTTAAAATGATTATAAATAAAGTAGCTGGCCATGCCCGAAGTTTAATAGAAGATGTAGATACAAATACTGTTGAGAGATTTAACAGTATAATTGCGAAATACGTTGGAGGAAAACGCATAAACTATTCTCTTAAAAGGTCATACCAAGGTCGCTGTGCTGCCGCTGTTGTTGCGCACAACACAAGAAAACCTCTGTATCATGTCCAAAAATCGATTATTGGTCGCAGTCCACGAAGGTTGGTTATGCGTATGGAAGAGCAAAGAATAAAAAAAAGAAACCTCACAAACACATACTTGAGGAAAAAAAATAGAATCCACCAACAAGTAAAAGATCAAGATCGACACTATGGCGAAAATTGCATGAAACCTGATATCCCGGAAATAGAAAAAGCAAAAGAAGATTTTTTATTTAACCTTCGTCAATTGACAACAGATAAAAAACAAATTGAAAGGGAGACAGTGCTACAGAGAGACAGTAGTCAGTGGTTGGAATTAAGAAAATATTTGATAACTGCGTCGAATTTTGGGAAAGTTGCGAAGCGAAATTATAAGCGTGATGTTGGACCTTTAGTCAAAAGTATGATTTACGCCAAAAATTTATCCCATGTAGCATCTATAAGCCACGGTATTGAGAATGAGACTATGGCGTTGGAGCAACTGGCTGTTCAGGAAAATGTCGTGATAGAAAAATGTGGGCTATTCATCGACAGCGAACACTGTTTTATTGGTGCCACTCCTGACGGTATTATAGGACAAGACATGATTGTTGAAATAAAGTGTCCGATAGCAGCTTCAAAAATGGAGATCAGTGAAGCAATCCAAAGAAAAAAAATTCCGTTTTGGCATCATCACACAGCTCAGATAAATACCCATCATAACTGGTATTACCAAATACAAGGACAACTTCATGTTACAGGGAGAAGATCATGTCTATTTGCAGTTTGGGGCGGAGAAAATAAGCCTCTTAAAGTCGAATACATTAACAAAGATGACGAATTTTGGTCAACAAAAATTATACCAAAATTGATTTTTTTTTATTATGAATGTCTATTGCCAGAATTGGTAGACCCTAGACATCCCAGAGGTATGCCTATTAGAAATCCTGGGCAAGGCAAGCCCCAAGAAGAAGAATTAAAAAAAAAAGAACAGAATCAGAAAATGCAAACACCAACTCACCAACCAACACAAAAACCAACTAAATGTGATAATGGTCCAGCGCCCTCGTGTTCCACTGTGTCACGACAATTAAATTTCTCTGAATATTAGAAGGTCCAAAATGAGTATGTAGTATATAAATAAATAACTAAAATATATTGAAACACGTATACATTATTTAAAAAAGTGAAAATCCCGACCATATATATTTTTTTTTTATGCCTCGTAGGTTATCCTTTGACCACTATCTCACCTAATGGTAAGTGATGATGTGGTCGAAGATGTTGTTCAGGCTAACCTAGAAGTACTGGCTCTCAAGGATTATTATTATTTATTTTCGTTAAAAGTTTTATTGTTCCATTGAAATTAAAATGGCAAGTAATACATATTTATGGAATCGCTTTTTAAATCGTTTTATTTTGATTACCCACTTGAAGGATTTGGTAGAAGAAAGAATTTTTATCTTCCTATATGGCGTCTAAACTCTTCCAGTTTGTATATTTATGTATCTTGTGTCACCTGCACTACCAAGACAAATGACTTAGTTAATTTTGTCTCGCAACTTAGAATACCTATGTATATAATATTCTAATTTGCAGGATATTTAACTGACATATAGACCTAAAGCAAGTAACTTAATTTTTATAGATAAATTTGTGTAACCCTTTTGACATGACTGCCCAAAAAGGAATGTTATGTTTTGCAGGGTTCATGTATGGTTATGAGTTTCTTTATTCCACCGTTACTTCTAAAGGGCTTAACTGATTTTAATGTATAAGATCGTTAGATTCGTTTTAATAGCGCAGGTGAAAAAAACTGACGATATGTTATCTCGCCATATTGTGAGATAACATATTTTTCATTGCAAACACACCGAGTTTGGTATTAAAAGAAAAGGCTATCAAAACCATTTCATAAAATATACAGTCATTTTTCGATATTTTTTACTTGACAATACAGTCAACTATTGGCACCTCAAATTACAAGCGTTCCAGTAGTTGAAGAGTTGCTAAGATATACAAGTACAAATAAATTAAAGAAGTAAAAAAAACCCGACAAATTATTTATTTTTGTTAAACGTTTTATTGTTCTATTGAAATTAAAACTGCTAGTTACATATATTTATGAAATCGCTTATAAATCCCTACATTTTGACAACCCACTCGATGGGTTTGGAAGAAATATTTTTTATGTCACAATATGGCGTCTAAAATCTGCCAGTTTGATTTATTATTTTTTTATGTCACTTGCGCAACCATGACAACAAAACACTCCTTTTTTGGGCAGACGTGTAAAAAGTTTTGTTCAATTTAGGTACATAATATTATCTGCAACATTACACTGCTCGTAAACTAAATTCGTATTGACAGCTGAACGGACGCAAGTGATTTGAGATTGGGACGTCCACCGTTCATGTTATAGGTGCAGTGATGGCTCAGTGGCATTGGCTATGGACTGCCGTGCAGCAGGTCCATGGTTCGAATCCCGCCGCAGGCTTGAGCTTCACCGCATGGTGGAAGGGCTTTTTTTCGAATGCCCGCCTGGCTAGCGACCACCCTCAAGTAGAAAATCTGTCGCCAAGCACCTAACAGTGTGTTCCGGCAGCAGTCCTTGAGAGCCAGAAAAATTACCGGCACATGAGACCTAAAAACTGTACGCCTCAGTGTGACGGGCACAGTGCAATTCGTCGTTGACAAAATGAGTCTGTTATAGGCAGAGGTTAGTCCACTTAACATCAGGTGGGCCTCGGGCTTGTTCCGTCAATATCACATAAAATAAAAATAGGTATGTATTGTCGGAGTAGAATATGGTACGCGACCAGCAAGCGGCGCGCGTCGTGATGCTATGCGACAGGGCAATGCCCCCACAGGCCGCCGTCGTCGCCGCCGCTTTGCGGGGGACGCAGAATGTTTCCCCGCGACCGCACATCTTTGCGCGGGACGGAGTAGCAAAACTCATGGCGTTTTTCAGTAATGACTTCGTCTTAATAAACTTGTAATAATCGTACCTGGTAATAATGTATAAAAAGCTAATTAAATCTCAAATGAAGTAAGATTAAAATGTTAACGAGACATTTATTTTGTTACAGATGTATGATTGTGTTCCAAGAAAGAGACCATCGCCCATGATAAATAAAAGGTTTGTATTTTCATAAGCATAATTTGTGCAGCTTTGACTCAGAAGAATACACTACTCTCTCATTGAGTGTTTTTATATTAATGAAATAGATATTGATGAACGCAATATACCTAGTACTAAATAACTTTATAGTACCACCAACTTAACTGTGCAGTTCGCGAGGGCGCTGCTGGTCAAGGAAATCAACTACAAACTGTCACAATTTGAAGGAATGTTGTAGTTCTTTTTTTTGCCGCCTGAACAGATAAGTTGGTGGGACTGTACGTCCAAATCCACTGTGAAATGAATGAACAAGACATTACATATTCAAATCACGGCTCACCTCTATTTCCATTGATTGGTAGTCAAAACCCACGAGTTTATCGAACCTGACAAGAGGGTACATTAAAATAATAATATTAATAATCAATCGATTCAAAGTCACCCGTTCCGAATGCTAATCGACCGATGGGCGGATGGACACCATATATGGGTTAAATAACAAATTCTGGGAACCTATAAACCGATTTCTCGTGATAGGTTTGCAGATGAAAAGATACCATTTGTTATTTAATAAAAGAAGGAAAAATGTTGTGACGTCCATACTTTTTTATTCTTAAATAGAATTGTTATAGAAGTAAAATTTAAAATATTATATCAAAATACTTCGATATAAAATATTGAACGCTGCCAAAAATATTAGTAAAGCCTAAGTATATCTGAAGAATCTTTTCAGAATATAGGTATCTACTTATACTTGTATTCTCTCATACTCATAAGTGATCAGCATAGTCATCAAAATTTGTTGTTCTTAGTGTGGCATTACCAGCTTATTTATTCTTCCGTAACAAATAAGTGCCTACAATTTAAGATCCAGAGTAAATTCTTATCCATTTCACTGAATACATACATGGGCACTATAGCTTGTCCAAATACAGAACTTTTATCCTTTCAGAGCGTCCCAGCTTCGCTTCGTGCTCATATTCTCACTGTTTCTGTCTGATATCTGCTCTTTGGTTACATTCCTTTTCTACACTGTGATTTGCTTTTTGGCTAGCTATTTTTAGTTAACGTATAGTTGCAAAATGCTATGTTGGCATGAATGACTCTTGTTACTTGGAAGCTAGGGCGGCCATAAGTGTGAGACGCTTCATGCATCGACACTTCAGCGCCGTCACATTTCTCTGAGACAAACGTTAGAACTGGCGCCTTAGCTAAATACTTCGGTAGGACAACTGAAGTGGCGTAAATCTCTCTCTTTAGCTGTAACATATTTAGCCACTTCGTGCAGAAACATTGGCTTCGTTTTGACTGGGAGTTTAGCTCATCATCGTATTTTCAAAATGCTGCTTGACTGTTATTTGGCTCCACAAATGCTAATGTATTGCAATGCTACAAGGTAATGTTACTAGTATACTGTGTACGCTGCCATTTGAGAGCAGGGAAGAGTTTATAATAGGCCTTCAATCGACGTGTAAAATGTATGAATGAAACAACAATTAAACATTGGCCAGAACAGAATAATAAAGATTATCTTTTATTTTTTGAATATCTGTATTTAAGTCATTTAAGTTTACGCAATTTTACCACAATGACCAGAGTTTGTTTTAATTTGTAACACACATATACTTGTAGTCCGAGAACGAACATGGGGTTCTTTTATGATATGCCTAACTGCTTATACCAGGGATACCAAGATACCTTTAGGCGGATAAAATGAAGGAAGGATTATGTGCCAAATACTATACGCCCAGTCTAATTGCTCATCTAAAACTTCAGATATAAATGATCATTTTCAGTTACCTACCATTCTGTATGTTCCTTACATATTACGTAACATAAGAGAGTAGAAGGTCTGCGGTCTTTGCGGTTTATGACTCACATCCCCGGGCATCTATTAAATATTCATAATGACCTCAGACCTATTTGAAATCAGCATTGCCCAACAGCTGAAGTCATCCGAAATACAGTCGATGCAATCTATTCGTATGAATCATTTATTCTCAAGCAAAGGTCTAATTGCGCCAAATTTGACAATGGTTAAATACATGGAAAGCGTTCGATATTCAACCATATTCCAACAGAATAAAGAGACTATCAATTGAACGATGTTGCAACTAAGGCTAAAACGCAACATAAATTGGCGGAAAACTAGTAGTTAGTACAATATATATTTATGGAGCTTGATAATATCTATGGAAGTCGACGCAACGTGCATCAAAGGGTGACGAGAGAACCCGAAGAAAATATTTATAGAAAATGTAAAAATATATATTTCGGCTTTAATAAATTAACATTATTAGCAGCTAAATCATCATTTGCTATTCTTGTCAAACCATATTTTATACGAAGTTTGTATGGCAGTAGTTAACATTTTTTTTCTACTGGTTTCCGAATTTAAAGTATTGTAATAAAATACAGCCAGATGAGATAAACAATCTCAAACCTTGTTGTTTTGGTCAGCGCGAGTAAAACAACACGCTCGCCAATTTTACTTTAAAAAAATATACGTAAGATATGGTAAAGATTAATAAGGAATATATATAAAATAATGTATTTACAATCAATACTAAAAAAATAAAATTCACATATATTACAACAATTCTTTGTAAGCAGTAGAAGTCATATGGGTATCGCCTTTGCATTCATGAAAGTAACTTTTGTTTAAAAGTATCATTCTTGGAAAAAAATATACATTTGTACAAATTTAAGAGTGGTCATGTAGTACATAAACATAAATGAGCTTAGAAAATTATTTATAGCGTTCATGATTTTCAAAAAAAATATGTGTTGAAATTGTATAACGACCCAAGCCTGCTTACGACATTAAATAATTACTCGTATTTATAGGTTAAATTATTATATCTGATTACACTACCTGAAAAGGCCTACCTTATTTCGTACACTTTTGATGCGAATATAATGTTCAATTGAAGTATAAGTAGAACAAGGCCGTAACTGACCATTTCATATAACGCGTCCAATCAGCTCCAAGTCCAAATATGGATCTAATAAGGTATTCGAGGAAAACCACACGCGCTAACCGTGTCTGTAGCGACGACGAACCATTCATTCGCAATGAGTATCTGAACGAATAAGTATATTTGTATCCTAATCAAAGTCATGTTGTAGATACGTAGAATGTATTTTGTTAAAGTCTACTGCGACATGGTTTACAAAAGTCTAAACCCTAGAATATAACCAAATCATATTTCTTTGTTTGCTGAAGACAGGTTTGCTTACAATCTTACTAATAATTAGAGTGACGTTTAAGGCTCCGTAACTAGTAAGCAGAGTATGGTTATATAATATTTCAATATTGCGTGTACTTCAGATCTCACAAATTGTGTACTATATTGTGCAGTTGCGAGGTAATATAGAATAAATCTTTTATTTTTTCAGACATGTTTTTTAAGTAACTTGATGGTTAAAAAAATGTTGAAATATGTTTCCCTATACATTTTTGGCAGCTCGTCTAGCTGAAACACACGAAAAGGGTAGTGGTATAACTCTTCAACCAGTAGGATGGTCTGCAGTTCTCTAATAAACTGCTTTTGGCAGACTTCGCTCGCGTCTAATTTGATTATTTCTCTGTCCTTCTAGAACTATTTAGTACATAGGGATAAAAGTGTCTTATTCCTTTCTGGAATTGGCGATCTAATATGACCCGCGATTAATCCTTTAAAGTATCTTACACACACAAAACTCATTATATAATCAAATAATTTAATAGATTAAAAGAATTGAAAATTTGTACAAAATAATTTGAATGATGAAATGCGGCCGTGTTCCATATGTATATTAATGTGATAATATTCGGATAATTCCTTAAAGCGTTGTAGTAGTAGTACGTAACTAGATTTTATACATATTTTCACGCAAATTTACTGTAACAGAATGATTGTGATTTTTACGCTAGCTAATAGTTGAATTGATAGTACTATTATGCGTATTTTTGAATTGGTTAAGAAACACCAGATTATCTTAAAAATATATAAAAATACTAAGTAACAAATATTAAAATATATTTAGTCAAACAACTGCCAAATTTTGCTCCTCTATATTCAGGAAGTGTTGACTTCTGGTTGGGTTAACTGGCATTTCTGAAATTTTCGCAATCATCACTAAATAGAGCTTGTTATATAAGAGATCTTCAAAGTAATGCTTGGTTTTACTATTATTATATAAAATATATATTCGTAAACCTAAACTGCAATATACACATACGCTTAAGAGTCATGCACAGTGTATAGTTTACCGCAGAGTGTCAACATGTACCCAGTCGTGGGCTTCGCTAATTCTAAATAAAGACTGCTCGGAGTCAAGTGAGTAGCGATAAGACGTGTCTGGCACTCTTACATTTATGTGCTATATGGACGTGCTATACTTACATTGGCTACTTACATAGATCTCGAGGAGCAAAGTCGAAGTGTCGAGACGCAGTAGGCTAGACATTTTATGTAAATTGCTAGAGATAATAATAATATACTAAAATAGTTTATAATAATTAACTGATCACCTAGTTTAGGCAACGTCTGCTACGGTCATCACTTGGATGGGTTACCGCTAGTGGCACATACTATTGAGCGCTTTCGTGTTTCGGATGGCATGTTAAGTCGTTTGCGTTGGGCCCTGTCTTTCGGTTTTAAGAGTAATTTATCGAATAATATAACAGCTTGTATTCAAAAGCATTTCAAGATAATACGAGCAATGTTATTTTAAACTCGCGAAATTATAGAAAGCTAAAACTAGCTTTCTATAATTTCGCGGAATTAGCGGAACTAGCGGAAAATACTGTTAAAATTAATAAAAATGCATTTTATTTTGCTGTAGGTATGTGTTAACTTATATTACTACAGAGCTACTTCCCTGCTGTCAACTCTTTCTAAAGTTATAGAAAGAACAGTGAATAAGCAACTGATGATACACTTAAAAAAACACTGTCTCATGGCCAGTAATCAATATGGTTTCAAGTTAAAAAGTCTAATGATGATGCTGTGCTTCTTTTGACTTACTTAACTAAATATATGGACGAGGGAGAGAAATGTGACAGTGTATTTCTGGATCTTCAAAAAGCCTTCAACACGGTCCCTATCCCTATCCTTTTGGTGCGTCTGGAGAATGTAGGTGTGAGAGGAAATGTTCACGATTGGTTTACAGATTATGTCCCCGATCGAAGTCAGCAAATGGTAGTTAATGAACATGAAAGCAACTGTGCCGTCTGAGACTAGGGGGTTCCCCAAGGTAGTACACTTGGATCTACACTGTTTTTATTGTACATAAAAGAATTATGCAAAATTAAATTAAACAACGCGGATATCCTCATATATGCTGAAGACAAAGTATTAGTGTTCGAGGACACAAGTGTGACAGTGGGCAGAGGATGGGTTATCCAAAGTAATTTCTTGGTTAGAAGATAATCTACTTTCGCTAAATATATCAAAGGCTAAAATATATCTGTTCAAAAAAAACGAACGCAAATAGACTTCAAAATACTTGCAATCATACCTTACCTAAGCACAAAAATTGTACTTGTAACGTATTGGACAATGTAGAAACTATTTAGTATCTTGGTGTTCAAATAGACCATAAACTATCGTGACTTCCACATATCCAAACAGTGTCAAAGCGGAGACTCATCTATTTTTTAAACTCACCTCGCCCAGTAGCCCGCCTCAACCTCATGCTGCAAACCTGCAAGGCTCTAGGAGAGTGTATAATTAGTTATTACATTTGTTCATGGAGCACCCCATGAACAAATGCAGTAACTAATTAAGCCAAGACACATATAATTGAAGTAGAGAGAGCCCTATTTGCCTTTCTTAATGTTGTAATGTACCTTACCATTCAAGCAGCCTACTACAGACTTGTATTAGAAATACAAACCATATTAAACTGTTGCATTCTTACCGGTAACTAACAAAAGGTAAAATATTTGCCCTGTCGTAAAGGTAAAAATTAGGTAAAATGTTGCCTGGAGACACTATAACCATTTATCTCCAAAGTAATATAATGTACATAGTAGCAATGTAGAAAAAATAAATCTCTTATTCCTACAGAATTAAATCAATTATAATGGAATGGCTTATAGAATAAGATTATGACAGGACTAAAAAATTACTAAAAATAATGGAATAAACATACATTGAAACTCTAAGCCATCACACACATAATATATTATATCTCTCCTATTTTTTTATATTTTATCTCCGATGTATCTTTTCAATTACAAGTCTATACCATTTAAATATATATATTGGTGAGGAGCTGCCTTCTGCAACACAATGAAAAGCAGCGGGAAGGGATTTCATGTATAAATTGTACCATATTTTTAATCAAATACAGTTACTTATTTCCTTTTTATTTTATGTACATAATAATTAAACCATAACTATGATTTTAAATAAATAAATATGATCACTACATACAATGTAGAGTCAATCAAATAACCCGCCCCTTAGCGTTCCAGCGCAAAAGTGCCCATAATACTCGCTGCATTGCCGCGCTGGATAACAATGGCCATCCTTTGCACCAGGAACGAGCCGGAGCGGGAGTCATCCGACCTTTCAGCCAACCTATGCCCTAATTCACCTACCAGACCTTTGGCTTATTTATTTTGTATAACATCAACGCCACGCGGCGTCTCTTTGGTGGAGTGGGAATACCGTCGCTATTGTAGTCTCGAGGTTCTAGGTTTGATACCGGGTCAAATATTGGGTTATATTTGATATTATATAATTGTAATTGGGTTTATCTAACAAAAAAGTCCAGTAGCAGCCCTTAATCAGAACTGTACCTGGTAGATGATTATAGGCTCGCCCATAAAGTACGAGGCAGAACATAAAACATTTGCATGCCGAGTGATTGCAGAAACTAAGCGCGGCTACATAAATGTAACTGATATTTTGTTCAATAATATTGTAATATTTTTTTAGAACGAAATTTTTATACATCATATTTCATTAAAAAATGTAAAGCTTCCTTTACCTATTTTATCACCTTTACCCATGGTGGGTGTCATCATCGTCATTTCAGCCTAAGAACCAACTCTTTTACTAGCCTCCTCGTTCTGAAATACCTTACAGGAAATCATGTCAAAGTGTTATCTTAAATCTGTCATAATTATACATCTGCGTAAGTTCACATTTACAAAACTGTCGTATTAACAAGTCGGGTGATAAAAATTTAGACAACCTCCAGAACTTCCTGTGTATAGTTTATATATTTATATAATAACATATATACGATCTGAAATACCTTACATAAAATCATGACAAAGTATTATCTTAAATCAGTCATAATTATACATCAGCGTCTTCATCTACTAAGTTCACATTTACAAAACTGTCGTATTTTTAGACCACGAAATATTTAAGCTCGGCTGGGAATCAAACCCGCTCTCCTGGTTATACGTACAGGAAGTCTCGAGACGGTGGAAGGAGATACGAATTTGTCTGATTCATTATTTTACCCGTCATATGTAACGGTGCAACCCTCAACCAGATTACTGGACTTCGTCTCACTAAAAGAGGGAATGGAATATGTAATATTTAAAATATGTCAATTAAAAGTCTATAAATTATAAGCAGCGAAGAGCAATACCAGGTGAAGAACGGAGATCTACAAACTCGTACACAATATTATTGCCTCCGAGGCACAATGGACAAAATATCAAATTGTTCACGTTTAGATGAACAGCAGTAACCAATGGCCGCCACATCACCACAGCACCGCGCCTCCGCCACCACCGCCGCCGCCGCCCGCTAGGTATGTGACGTCGGCGGGGCAACGACACCTGACTCACGTCCGGACCACTGAAGACATTTGCACTGTAAATGATAAACTGCGCAGATTATTTTGAAGTGTTTTGTCTTTTAGTGTGGGAAATTGCAATTTTTTTATCGCCTCTTTTATTCTCACTCCTAGCACTCCTGTTTAAAGTCGAGCATTCTCGTATATAAGATAAACTCTTTGTATTTGTGTATAATACTAATTATTCACAAATATCCTGGTGAAAAAAACAAAAAGTCCCTAAATGTTATCAGAGCTACATACATGAAATACCTAAATGAAATGCGACTGAAGTAGGTACTTACAAAGAAATATAATTGCCTCTTATATTTCTTTGTAAGTACCTGGTAGATTAATAAACGTATTTATTGCCTCCGTCTCTGTCAGTCACTAGGAGTTCGTATGATATGATATATATATTATATTAATAGTTAATCTCATAAAACATTACAATCACACTCGTACCTATTCAAACATGCAACATAGCTATTGATTAATTTGAAACTTAAAGCAAATATATCTCAATAAATCGACAAACGGGTTCTTCTGGTTGTCCTAACAGCAAATGAGTCATACACAACCTGTATCCGACTACAAAACATATTTATATTAGCACATATATATGTTATTATTATATATATAAACTGTAAACAGGAAACCTGTCCCACAGCTTTCGTTCTGGAGGTCGTCTGAATTTTTATCACCAGACTTGTTAATACTTGTTCTGTTATTGGAAGGCTGCTCAGTGAATTAGTTGTTTTTTATTGGAACCAACCGAGAAAAGGCAAATCGTGAAGTTACATAATTGCATCTAAACCTGAGTTAAGGCTAGAGTGTACGTAGCGCTTTGCGTAAAAAAGTAGTTTCGTCATATTTAAAATAACAGAACACTATATATGTAGTCAGTGATCAAACTCGGTGAAATTTTTAATAAATGGTAACTAGGGCCAAGAGGTATTCCTCCGAACCTAGAGGCCCTTCCAGATTTTCGAGTTTCAAAAATCAGTGGACTAAGGTGCACTAAGCACGTATTTTTTACCTGCGGGTATTCTATACGCTTAAGCATCTAAAATCACAAAGTAAAGTCTGAGAAAAATAATTAATATAATATTACATAATAGTTTTAAAATTCTGTTGTCACCATAACACATAAATAAGTTTACTTGATGCTACTAACGTTCATAAGTTTCATGACCTTAATAACTCCTCAATATAAAATATCTTTTATTTACTCTCAAATTAGCATACACGGTGATGGAGTCATAAAAGTTCATCAAAAGTTAATTCATATCGTCTTAAGAACAGGTCCAATAAAATATGGCTACATCCTCCGGGATGATTATATTAATTAGGGTCTAAATACAGACCCACAAGTCTGGGGCCAGTAACATCGCACCGTTACCGTATTAGGAAGGGTCCGACAGACCCGAGTTTGATTAATGCATTTTTAACAAAAAACAGTGGATAAAATTGGAATGACGTGGACAATGAGGATTTGCTAAAATTATACGATTTCACAGTTCTTTGATCTTTTAGTAATGACGGGCGACCCTTGGGTCGCAGTTCCAAGATTGTTTTAATTTTTTGTGAGTATGATGCATGGTATATATATACCTTCTAGTTGTTAAACAATATTTGTCAGCTTAGTAACTATTAGTTCCTTGCAAACTTGGACCTCAGTTATAAGTTTTGATTGATTGGCTTATGTCTCAATAATGAAAGTGTACAAATAAGCAAAATACAGTTTTCTGAATCCTGATACTTAACCATTATTTATAACTTTGTAAGTTCCAAACCTCTTTTAAGAATTAGTATCAGAAAAACCTAGTTATATCGTATACTAGCAAGTAAAAACGATCTTTAAAAAAAACCTATTAAGTTAAAACCACTTTCCTATGAAACTTCTTTCAACTCAACTAATTTCAAATTGTTCATTTCGACCAAAAAGGATAGTTTAACAATTATGTTTATACTAACTATCACATCAAATTACTATTGAAAATTCAATAATTATTAGAGAAAATAATTATTGAATTTTATTATGATTTCAGTAAATTATAATGTCGCATTAATTAACTAATAATACAAAAATGTGTACATAAACATATTTTTTTTAAATGCCTTCTACGTTCAATAAAGTAAAATGATACAGGTACTGGACAGTGGAATCTTTCAGCATATGCCTTCAGGATGTCACTAAGGTTAGCTCGGACGGCTCTGCCCACCAGGGATATACACCGTTTCCGCCGTGTATTTTTAGAAAAAACCGACCTTCGATTAGTCGAACATCCCCGAAGCACTAAAGATTTGTTCAAGAAAATCAGGCGTCATAGTTCGAAAAAGTTACCTTCAGGCAAACATACATACAAACTAATAATTATACTAACATATAATTACTCTGGCCCTACTTGCCACAAAGGTATCGCCTCATTCGGTAAAAACAAACAATAAAATATTTCACTAACGTTTAAAACAGCAGTGTGCTACGGCGTAGCACGTAGCACACGTCTACGCAAGGAAGCTTTTTCAAAATATGTCCTTTTTACGAACACATAAATAATGATTCTTACGACATTTATTTAAGATTGTCTTTCTAAAAGCAATTTCTTCCTATAACATGTTTCCCGCTTTTTTAAACTAGCATGTTTTTCTGTCTTGTGACCTTGCTAATTTAAAACTGAACATAAATTAATCATGTTTTGATGATGTAGATATTTAAAGAATTCAGTGGTTTAAAAATAATATTGGGGTTTTGGAATGCGTGGGTGCTGGTAAAATTTTCATTTTGTTTCCACCCACTCTTCTCATTGGGTGGAAAACAAACATTAAATTCAGACCAGGGGACAGCCGATGGGCTCATTAATATTTTTTATATATTTTACAACCAGATTTTTGGACAATAAAAATCATGCTGCTGCTAGGAGAGGTTAGTAGATTAGATATAATGTCCTTTGACATAAGTCATGATACCAATTAAGTTCTTTTTGGGGCAACTGACTAGCACTGTGCTAAATTAAGTGTAAATAATATCGATAGCTTTTACTATTAAAAATGAATGAGTAAGTCTTTATTATGAAGTATACATTTTAAACAAAAGAAACTACATAAGGTGGCCAATTCTATTGTAAATAACGTAAAGGTACCTAGTATTTAATTTTTACATAAGATGCTAAAAACCATCGTGACTTTTTAATGCAATAACTAAAAGATGTTACAAATCTAATCTATGTAAATGTACGCATACAGAAGTGAAAGAAAAACAAGGTTAGTAGAAGAATGATACATGTATGATAGATGTGAATTTCTGTTTTCAGCATACTTATCCACTTAAAGTAACACAGTACTTTTAGTGACACTAATATAAAAGTTTTAAACTACAGTTACTACTTTTATGGCAGGTAGCAATGCATATAATATAACAAAAGAATATACCCCTAAGTTTTAAGTTATTAGGTATTTTTTATTGAATGAGCGCTATAACATTATGGCGATATTGCACTAAAATAATTGGTTGGTAAATTGGCCATGTAATAAATCCTGTGTGATGCAGTTATTGCATCTTAAAATGGAGAAAAAACAAGACACGGTGGTATCTTCGTAGCAGTTTTGTGTAACTATCCATTACAATAATGTATTTTTTACTATGTTAAAAAATAATTTACCTACAAAATTGTTTCTTTAAAACACTGTTTGCTTTACCGACTAGCTAGCTCGTCATACAATACTCGTGGTTACAAAAACATTGCCAAGGCTATTGAGTATTGCTTATTACGCAGAAACTGTGTTCTAATCTGTGTGCGTGTCGAATTTCCACGAAATGGTGGCGTTTGGTGGAATCGCCTGTTGACGTCACGCGCCCAGTGCATCCGCCATTTTGATGAAATGACTTGTTTCAATGATAGACACTCGTGCGCATGTTTTTAACAGTGATTCGGGAGATTGTTATTTTCTGATTCTTTTTAATTTATTTATGTACTTATATCATTTAGGAATAAGTACATTAGGTAGTTACCGTTATACTAGTATGATTTACCGTTCAACAAATAAATAACCACTGTTACAAATCTCACTAGTGTTCTGTGCCATAATGAACATATATTTTAAATGTAAAACTAACATTCTCGGATACAAGTGAAACCATTCTAAGTGAACCTAACATTATGTGTTGTATCCGTTGCCCTCGTCGCTGGCTGGTTTGAAAATAGTCTGAGAATCACTCGAGTATGACTGAATTACCATTTATCCATTCGTGCTAGACGCCAGACTGCTTTTTATAGACAAACTATCATCTCTCCGCACCTTCTCTTGCTTGGAATTTGGGTAGATTCCACTTCCTTGGGAACTATGTACGTATAAAGTAAAAATACTTATTCTGTGAGTTATACCTATTAGGACCTAAATAATCTATTCGGTAGAAAATATAGTTAACAAATTTTATCAATAGCCTTTTCAGGACAGACGGAACAAACAAACAAACCCAAGTTATTATACTGACTGCTGTGATATTTTGGTGAGTAGTTGCATAGGTAAGCAAGTACCTACTACTGTATAATGTTATAGAACCAATCACTTACCTACCTACCTACATAATTCTTGTACTAACTGACTCGACTAAAGAAGAGCGTACATAGAGTCAATTAATAGAGCACGCTAATTAACTTTATTACAAAGGGCAGATTTATTTAGCATCAATTAAACTAAGCACCAAATAGTTCGCACATATTTCAACGTACAAAACGGAGAAGTAAGTATGCGATTTGATTTGGTTATTATCGCGGCACATGCCCGTATGTCATTCACGAGACTACGTAGAAAGGTCGTCAAGCTGAAATCGGTGTTGCGAAGTGAGTCGAGGACGCGACGGTAGCGCCGCGACGCGTCGTGAGTGGTCCGCCCGGACGAGTTGCTTCCCGCCAAAACAGTCAGAGCGCAGGCTGTGGCGCGAAGGCTTGTGATTGGTCGGGTTGTAGTGGTGGCGGAGGTGGCGGCGCGCGCGCAAGGCCGCCGGTTTTCCCGCGAACAATGCCAAATGGTGCATTTGTCAAGGTGAGTTCGTTCACCGGCGACGACGACGGCGGCCAGCGGCGCGGCGGCGGGCACCGCGCAGCGCTCTCGGCTCTCCGCGCGGACATTCGGCACAGCATTCGCTCGCTTCGCGCCGATCGAAGGTCGCCGCGCCCGCGCACCGCACTCCGTCTCCTTCATTATCATCCGCTCTTCATTACAGGTGAATAATCTCCTAGCTTATTTATTATAACACTGCAGTTTTATTGTTAATTTACACATTATTATTTAGTTTGCATAAATAACTTTATTATGTAATTTTTCAAACATTGTAATTTTTGCATTAGCGCCTGCTAAGCGAATTAGCTTACAAAATTATAACGAAAGGCTTACAAAATTTTTCTTTTCATTGTTATTTTGTAAATAAATTAGGAACAGCTCGAGATTAGTTTTGAGTAGGAAGCATCTATTTTATTAACAGGTGGTGCTTAATTAAAATTATGATTTAATTGTAAGTACACGTGCCAATTCATTTTTGCGAATGATGCACCGTTACATATAGCTACAAAAGCCGTTGTACCTACCGATAGAAACAATTCAACGCCTCTAATATTTTAAATATTTTAATAATTTACCTAGCGATTTTTCAGCTTACGAGTAGCATGAAATATTTTTTTATAAAATAGACCTTGCCTACAAACATGGAAAGAAGAAAGAAGGGTGAAGACCTAAGAAGAGAACAACAGTATCAAGTGCTACGCCCGGACGAACTTCCCAGTTCGGCCGATATATAGTGGTCGGTGGGATCTTCGTCCGTTTGTATCGCTTATACGTATTTTCATCGATATACAACATATGCGAAGAAAGAAGATGGATATTCAACAAAATAGAACGCCAAAACATGACGGATTCCGAAACCATGAAAATGTGACACAGCTGAATACAATTTCAAATAGTTTCAAAGCTGTTAAGTACCTATATAGCCAAGATACAGTACCTAAATTAACCACCTAACCCACAACATGCAATACGGTCGGTTTTTGTGTAATCTACTACTTATTACTACTACTGATTTTAGATAATAGCATAGAACATATAATAATACTAGTCAAACAATTTGTTTCCTCAATTATTCTTAATTTGAAATAAATAATTTCTTTATATTGATAGCTAAACTAGATAATACAAGGTGAATGCTTGGAAACCGTTTCAGTATTTTCAGGGCGTGATGCACTCCGGAACCGTTTGGGATATCTTTGCGTTACCTATATAAATTCAGCAAAATATATTTATTAAAATGTTTTTGCAAAAGTAGATATATACAGTAAACCTTAAAATTACCTATGTTTTAACTAAGTAACTAACAAGTAGTTAATTTAATACATCTAAGAAAATCCATTGGCTCTACTGACATGTAAATGAAATCTTATATAACAATCAATATATAACATTGCATTGCTATAGCCTGTCATTATGTAATATTTTTTTAAACTTACTGTTACATTTTCAGCTGCTCTTCCATTAGTGAATCTGTTGCAGACATACTTATATAGTTCCTTTCTCTCGTTTTACAATTTGTTAATTTTTCTTCTATATTATATCTCTTATCTATCTATATTGATAAAAAATAAATTATTAAGCTTTTTGTGATATTTGTGATATAGATATATAATCCATCATTTTGCTATAAAAAATACTTACATTCAATTAAATAAAAACATAAGGGGATATTTTTTACCCTCGACTTGGACAGACTGTCAAAGTTTAGAATAGAATAGAATATCGTTTATTCGCATAAAATTTAGGTACAAAGGATGGAACAGTGATTTGCAAAGTGCGCCTAGTACATTTTACCAAACTGTGGCATTCAAACATTAATTTAATTTAAAATAATTTAAAACAACATAATCAATTACTATAATATAATTTAAATTAATATAATAATTTACGACTTATCAAGATGGTAACAACTCATAAATAACCGTGAGGTTGATTATTATGTTCACTTATTTTAGTAATCAAAATAATATTGTGTGTAGCAGATAATAATATAAGTATTGCAACAACTGACAATTTTGTTTGGTTTGTCTTAGAAAACTATTTTTGTATTAGAAAACGAATAAAACCAAAATTTGCTACGAAAATATGTAAGTATGTAGGTATCCCATAATTTCAGTTTGGTTTGTATCTGCAACAATATGACGATGGTTTGTTTTGTTTATGTTTGGCCAATAGCTGGAGTATAATTTTGGCATAGTATAAAATATATTGAAAATATCTTCTACTGGACTTTATTGAAAAAATACATGTTTATTATAAATTTGAAAATTTACATATTTTACTTGAGGTACCTAGCTCTAACACTCGTTTTATCGCTTAATTTTTATAATACTTATAAATTTTTTTGGCTAATTTGTATGGATATATTTGAAGGTCGGTGGGAGGTATAGCGAGGATAATCCGTGGCATTTTTTTTTATATATGCCAATTAATAAACTCAAATAATATGGACGGACTACATTTTTTTTCTTACAGGCGTAAATTGTGTAGTTACGTGGGTATTTAAAACTACTATTTATTCGTGATTTCGTAGAAATAAGACATCACATCTAGAGCTACAAGAAAAAAGAGAGTAGAAATTCAAGAAAAGGAAAGACAATATTGGTGTACTCAACCTTACGACGAATCGCCTATTATATACCTACCTGCTCAGTATGGATTGATGCAGATGATTGCAGATGAACTAAGACTAAAAACATTGATAAAATTTAAGTGCCAGCAGCGTTGTAAACTCGTTCAGAAATCAGCAGACAAAGCGGGGAAATGTTCAAGTTTTAACAAAATCTTAAAGAATTCCCTGAACGCAAGTGCTGTTTAAACACTCGCTGAAAAGAAACGGTTTAAGAAGCAGTCACCCTGTAGGTGTGTAAGAAAAATTTGGGCTCTAAGAGTAGAGTTCACTGAGAGCTTTCTATACACACTTAGTTTCGTCATATTTTAAATACTAAGGGTTCAACCTCGGTGAATATTTGCATGTATCCTTGAGCTTAATATCTATGCTTCTGGTTGTCAAAATTTCCGTAAAATTAAAAAATAATTCATAAAGTAGTTTAGTATGGGCATTGTTAATTTCACATTTAGGGATATAATAAATAATAAATCGAAAAAACTGACAGACAACAAATATAGACTCAGGAATATACACACAAAATTTCACCGAGTTTGAACACTTGGTATTTAAAATATGACGAAACTACGTTTGTATGGAAAGCGCTCCGTGAACTCTTTTATTTTAATTGAAGCCTAAATACTACATCCTGAAATTTAACCTAAGCTAACCAGTTAAATGTTTTTAAATTACTTGTAATACCATTACAGCTTCATATATTTTTGCAATTGTTTTATTTTTATGTGACGAGTCCGAAAAGTCATTTGCATATGATAGTTGCTTTATTAATAATATTTATTATATAATTAATAAAATTATATCATTACCTATCCAGCACGAAAAGAGCTGGTTTTGGTGTTCAAAAACTCACAGCAAAATATATGATGCTGCGAGCGTGAGTGCAAGTGATTTGTAAACTTAACATACCTTAACTTTGCTTATGTGTACTTATTGTTTATTTTTCAATATATTATATTTCTAAATTAAGTAAACTAATAAAAATGTTGTAAAAGTTTATTTAATAATTTATTCAATAACACACTGTTGTAGTAATAACTATGATAGTATAAATTATTGGGTAAAAAGTAAAATTATAAGAAACACTGAAGGTAATATTAACTATTTAATTACCTTCAGATGTTTCTTAACCAATATTTTTCTCATTGGTAGAGGTGAAGGGCATTTAAAGTTGCAAATTATGGTTATAAAGTCGGTACTCAGACCATTTTTGTTCTCTTGTTAAACGAGAGGAATAGATTTACTTAAGTATAAAACTTCTTGTGGGAAATAATTAACCAATGATTAATTTAATTAAATTGCAAGAGTTCATTAAAAGACCATTATTAAGTAAGAGCAGTCTATTTCTAGGTAGCGAGTAAGTTGGCTCACTTTACATCATTTATGTTAAATAGGATAAAAACTATTTTAACAATATGTAATCTTTTTTATTGTCCCATGTATTATTTTGTAATTAATAATGTCACATTTGAATTTATAATTCAGTTTTGCAAACAACATAACAACCACGGACCACGGCAATCGATAATTAATTGTTGCAATTAACAATTAACAGTTAACAATTAATTACAAACGGGTATAGACCCGTGGTCCCAGTGTGTCGATCCATAAACGAGTCCACGGATAATTTTATTTGCCGGTAGACCTATGACAACAGAGATTGAATTCAATTATAAATTAAATTTATAATGTGTCAATGTAATGTTATCTATCTACTCTTGTCTATGTACCACGGTTATAGCTATGGGTATGGTATGACTAATAGTTATAAGTATTACCATAGAACATACAATGCGATTAAAATAAGAATGTGACGTCAAACTAGAATTAGGTACAGTCTGCAAAATAAAACAATATATAAATTAACAATAAAAAAATACATATAAATAAATGGCGCTGATTAAGTTTGTTCTGCTGATCGTACTTATAAGAGTGAAGTTAGCCGAGAGCCCGTCCTATTCTTATTTTTATCGCATTGTATGATTACCAAGGCTTGGGTGCAGTACATATATCAGGATATAGCCCCTTTAAATGTTTAAGGGGGTTATTCCCTGATATTGTTCCCTTTAAAGGTGAACTCCTCAGAATTCCATCATGGTTTGGATTAAAAAATATATATACCTACCGTGCATTTTGGCACTTACTACTTAAGGTTTTCTCATAAATGCTTGAAGAATAAATTAATCAATAAAAAAATATTGAATGTTTGTAGTAAAACAAAAAAAAACCTTGAGAGATCAAGCGTCATGTATGTACATACTCGAGATGAAACATGCTGTATAATATCCAATCAGGTAAAGGACGAACAGGGAACACACATAAACAATCCATACAATTGTTATGTTTGCAATACATTTTCTTTTCACGTAGGTTTTTTTTTTTTTATGCCTGATATATTAGCCTTTGACCACTATCTCACCTGATGGTAAGTGATGATGTGGTCGAAGATGTTGTTCAGGCTAACCTAGAAGTACTGGCTCTCAAGGACAGCTGCCAGAACAACCCGTTAGGTGCTTGGCGACAGATTTTTCTACTTGAGGGTGGTACCTAGCCAGGCGGGCATTCGCAAAATGCCCTACCACCATGCTTTAACGACTGCCATCCTAAGACAACAACCGGGACCGACGGCTTAACGTGCCCTCCGAAGCACGGAAACGCTCAGTATCAATGTCACTAGCGGTCACCCATCCAACTCATGACCGCGCGCGACGTTGCTTAACTTTGCGGTTGAGAACAGCTAAGTAAACTTCGCTACGAGCGCTTCAAAGAATAGGTAATAATAAGTTATGATTAAAAACAATACCATTATAGCAAAATAAAATGTATAGTACGGTCGGTTTTTACCGCCGTAGGTAATTTTTGTTTCCTCGCTACTATAATAGTTAGTCATTTTAGTGTGAATACCCTCGTTTCATTAGTCATACTCACATTTGTACACCTTTTTATTCCCAGGACTATTGGGACTTTTTTGTTCCCAGTAACCTTCATGCTTATTGATACTTAGGGCCAATATCACCAACTAGGGTATAACTAATACGATGATAATTCTTATTTCTGTAGCCAACTGATTTTGAACACGTCCGTCAGATTCCACTGTCGTCAGAAACAGTTTTTTTATAATTTTAGTTCAGTTTCATCCTGAATGACGGGTGCGGATAACCTCTAATGACCCTTTCGTCTGATTCCAATTTCGTCATAAATCGTCAGTTTCTTAGGGAGAGATAAAAAAAAATACTGATCCGATTAGTGATAAACTTTAACCGCCAAATTTGACGTTTATTTTTCGTCAAATTTCATGAAAGACAATACCATGACAAAAAAAAACTGCAATACAATCGAACGTCTATGGGTCTCCAATCCTATCTCCAGTCTTTAATGAAATTTGACAAGGCTGAGGTCAGCATAAAGTAACTTTGTATAGAGGTCAGTAGCAAAGAAAAAAAATCTAATCCAAGTTTAAAAAAATATATCGTCAAATTGAGTCCAAAACGCGAGATAGGAGGAAAAAAAACGTCAAATTTGGCGGTATAGATATAAAGTAAAAACAAATATGGCTGCTTTGCTATAGCTGAAACTAGGTACATACTATTTCTATGTCCACAGCTGCTGTCTGGGTCATAAAAGTATTAAGGAGTTTTCTTTTTTCCACAACAGGAATCCAACAAATTTAAAATCTACTTACTATGTTCGGTGTACTATGATTGTAAAAGACTATCACATTGCAATGTTTTATGGTATAAAGTTATCCGCGTATTTATTGAACCTTATATTGGCGAAATTAGACTTTTGCAGTATCTAAAGGTCCTTTAATTGCAGTACCTAAAGGTCCAGTGTGCAGTATTAGTGGCATTGGCTATGGACTGCCGAGCAGCGGGTCCATGGTTCGAATCTGGCCGCTGGATTGAGCTTCACCGCATGGTGGAAGGGCATAATGCGAATGCCCGCCTGGCTAGCGACCACCCTCAAGTAGAAAATCTGTCTCCAAGCACCTAACAGTGTATTCCGGCAGCAGTCCTTGAGAGCCAGTAAAATTACAGGCACATGAGACCTAACAACTGTACGTCTCAGTGTGAAGGGCACAGTGCAATTCGTTGTTGACAAAATGCGTCTGTTATAATCAGAGGTTAGTCCACTTAAAATCAGGTGGGCCTCCAGCTTGTTCCGTCCAATAACATAAAAAAGGTCCTTTCTTTGCTTAGTGTTCAACATGAAAGCTGTCAAAGTGACACTTATTGCCATTTTATAAAAATATCTTGATTTGGTTTCTTGCTGTCGAAATCAGCGTCATATGAGGTGTCGTCATTCGTTGACTACAACTATGAAAACGGCAATTTAATCACCAAAAAAAAGTACTATACTGTATGCATTCATAGAATATTTGCAGTTAAAAATAGGAGTCATGTCGTAGGCGCTTCGTTACGTTTACACTTAGTCAACCCATTATTTTTCGTCTGCGTCATATCAGCACACGGCGCGAATAAAGACCCGCCTCGCTTTTTATTGGCTAACAAAACACTTGTTTGTGAACTGTTCTCGTCATGAGAAATAATCTATACTTAGATACGACGACTACTACTGACTCACGGTACCTATATATCAAGACAGGGTAAAGGACAAAGAAAATATCAATGTTTAAACAAATCAATATTATTTTCCAATAAATTTATCAGTACATCCACATTGAATGCATTGTTTTTTCCTCAATAAAACATAAAAGTCTTCGACATCGTGAAACTAAACATAAGGACGAGTATAAGATATCAAATCTATTTACAATAAGGTGGTTTAGACACAAAATAAAACATTGAACATAACAAGTAAATCAGTGCAACAATAAAATAATAAATATTTATAGATAGAAGACTTCAACGTGGTAAAGATATAATAATTCTAAAGATATATTTCAATCATTAATTATTTAATTACAAAGTTTTGTTACAAAATTATCTATTGGCCTTGGCATCACAGAGCAAAGCGATCTCGAGGCAGCGGCGGCGCGTGCGCCCGCGCCGATTTACTACACTCCTCATTCCACGCGACGGCAACGCCTTAACTAAAACGTGTTATTCTCAAAAACCTGCAAGTGGCACAAAAATATCGAAACAAACCAGCACGCGTTTACATTATACGTTACTCAACAAGTGCCGCGAACAAAAACATTTCTTCAACCATCAAACAATAATAAAATTATAGCTAAAGTATTGTCAAAAACTAGATAATAAACGATGCACGTAAATGCGTTACAGAGAGGGTGAAGGCCGGACACTATTATGTAAATAAGCTATGAAATAAACCCTACTAATATAACATGAAAGTTCGTGCAGCACATGAACTGTTTTTGATGAAATTTGGTAAATGGATTCCTGGATTAACAGATAGCTTAACATTTTATTCTCATTTACTAAATAGTTTTCAAGTAAAAGCAATACAATAAAAATTCCAGGATAGTAAGCTTGTGTATGTGTAAAAAACAATGAATGGCAAAAGTGTCTCGATCGAACACGAGTTTACGACGATTCTAAAGACTAGAAAATGCAAACAATTCGCAGGTATACATCCCGATGGTCGATCCCGTCGATTAAATGCCACTCACCGCACGACAATGATATGTATCACTAACGCAAGCAACGTGGCGCCCTCCGCGATTCCGCGACCTGAACACACTGCATTAACATTACCTATCTACAACGAGGGAAGGGTGGTGCCCTCCCTCGAACCACTCAGCTGAAATTTATATAGACCTCGTACAACAATTATAATTTAGGACAGTCGTTAGGCCTTACAATTTAAAATATACAGTTATTTATTATGGCAGATATCAACAATCAATTTTGTAACATCGATACTCGACCGACATTTTACAGAAACAACGCTACGTATATACATTTCCACGTCATAACAATACTGGCGGTGTGGAAGCTGTGAAACCTCACCGATAATCAGTTCCGCCGCCGAACGCACGCAATAAACCAACTCTATAACATATCGTACTCTAATTATTCTAATCATAAATACACCCATCCGTCCGGCGACGGACTCGAGCCCGCATTTAATATTCGAATCGCAAAGCGGCGTCCTCACCGAAACTTTAACACCTATTCGTATCGAAATCGTTTTGTGATAGGGAATTGTTCTGTGTCACGGCGCTAGAGGTACCCGGGCGGGTCCCATGTCGCCGTGTATCAGGAGATGTACGGTAATAAAAGGTAGTAGATTGCGGCGGCGAAAATGGGAACGAAAAGCGTGAGGGCGTGCGTTACAGTGAGACGGCGAGCTGGCTTACTCTGCAGCAATGCTAATTGAGCAGCTAATCGCGCTCTATCAGCGCTAGCCTCCGCCCAGCGTTCCTTAGCTCTCACTAATTCTTCTTCGAGCGCATGCAGCGAGCCATTCGCTAGAGTCACTTGCAGTCGCGCTTCGTCATCGAGCCGCACGAACTCTCGCGTCGCCACCGTCGCGGTAACCGCGCTTTCGGAGGGGTCGACCTCAGTGGTAGCGGAGTCGGTCTCCTCTTCGTCTTCGTCGTAGTCGAGCCGGAACATTTCGTCGATCTCTGCGGAGATCTTGCCGGCGTCGAGGGTTTGGTCGGCGAGTTCGGGTGGCTCGGGCGCGGAGGCGAGGTCTTCGAGCGATGGGGAGGTTCCGACGCAGCGATCTTCGGTGTGGTTGGCTTGTTGAGGTTCGTGTTGGTTGTCGCGATTAGCGAGGTCTGAGCGGAGCGTGTCGACTAGTGCTGCGAGATCGTCGAGGTCGGCGCGGGTTGGTCGGAACGCGAGTTCTGCCTGCATCTCGGCCGCGCTCGACGCCAGACGATGTATCTCCGCCATGTTCGCCTCTTCCGTAACGCTCGACCGAGACAGTTGTGCCTGTAATGGATAAAATGGCAAATTTAAAATCGTATTCGAATGAATAGCCAGTGAATAGCGAATCCGCCTGCTACTTAGTCTGCTGATATTTGTGTAGTCTCTAAAAAAGACTACATGGCTATTTGTGTAACCACTTCACCTATATTTTAGTATTGCTATTTTCATCATTCAATGGTTTATTATAATATAACGATAACTTTCGCAAGGTTGATTCTCGTCTCGTTGGACCAAATACATTATACTCGAAATAGGATCACGCGTGAAAAGACTGCACAAATCGACCGCGTACTCTTTTTATGATTCTGTTACGGAATAAGCACCATGCCCATGATGATATTATGCGGTAACAACTACCTATAACAAATGCATTTCGTGACTACTAACTAGTGTAATGCTCATGTGCCTGTAATTTTACTGGCTTTCAAGGACTGCTTACTGAACACACTGTCTTTTGCGACAGATTTTCTACTTGAGGGTGGTATTCGCTAAATGCTCTTCCACCATGCCGTCAAGCTCTAGCTGGCGGTGAGGATCGATCCATGGACCTGCGGCACGGCAGTCCACAGCTATTACCGCTCGGCTATCATTGCTTCGAATTATACTCAACTACAAACTTCAATTACGTTCACAGCATATTTTATATTTATATATCTTTAGCATGACTTAAAATTTCACCCATATTCTAAAACAAACCTTAACTGGAATCAATAAAGCATTAAATGTCAAGTTGACTAGTTAAAATAAGGGCACATAATTTGTTGTCTTAATTTACTGCCCGCTTCAAAGAGTAAAAGTAAACCTTAAAACTATGATAAAATATCCCGCACATGACTTAAATTTTTCCTATCGTATATTTGTAATTTTGTTATGATAAAATATTTGAAAAAGGTTCACTAAACTTTATAGAGGTTTTATTTATAGGCGTATATCAATTTGGCGGGCGATTTCTAAGAAAATTAGTATATCACATATCACTTGTATTATACTTAAGGTTGAACTGGCCGGTCCGTTCTCCATACAAACGTGGTAGGGTGATCACTCCCTTATTTGAGATTTTAGGTCCAGACTTGAGCATAATACCGATTGATATCGTCATTATCTAGGCTTGTATAATGCCAACATTTTAAAAAGATAATTAAGTTGTAAGTTATGAGCCTCGAAAACTTTATATGAAAATGTTTCGAGGCTCATAATTCTGAAGTTAATTATTTTATTAAAATTTCGGCATCCTACAAGCCTAAATAATGACGAGATCAATCGGTATTATGCTTTATTCAGGACCTAAATCCTCAAAAAAGGGAGTGATCACCCTACGACGTTTGTATGGAGAACGGGCCGGCCAGTTCATCCTTAAGAAATGGAGTTGTTAATAGTCATAAAAATGTACAATTGTAATTTTCCAGGGACCTACTCAACATCGATCACTAGACCCTTCCACTGAAACCCCATAACAGTAATCACCTGTAACTCTGCGATGCGGCTCCTGTAAGCGGCGGCGTCCTCGGGCTCCAGCGGCGGCAGCGGCGGCTCGTCCCTCGGCTCGGGCTGCGCCGCCAGCAGCTCGTCCCGCACGGTCCGCAGCTGTTCGTTCTCGCAGCTCACGGCGGTCAGGCGCTCGCGAAGAACCTTGATCTCCTCGTTCAGTCCCGCCATCACGCGGAGAATGTTCGCGTATTCCACGTTAGCTTTGCTCTGTACAGATATATTATTTCTAATGTATTTTAGTTTCATATATCAGTGTAATTAAACTTAAACTAAAATATTCTGATATTTTAAAAACTTTCCCTTTCCTAAAGTTTATGGGTTGGGTTGTCTAATGTTTTTTCGGTTAATAAGATTACGAAAATTCATCAAATTTTTTAGAACTTACAAAGAAAATACACGGTAAACATGCATGTAATTTCTAATATGACTTCCATATTATCTATGATTAAGACCCGGTTTTTCAATCATCAGATAAAACATATCAGACTGATAACCGAATTTGAAACAAATAAACTTTTCTTTTAAACGACCAATGTTTGCCCTTTTTATTACATACATTCATTCTTAGGAATATTAACTTATAATTTTCATGTCGGTACAAGGCGTCACGTCTGAATTACTAAAGAATGCATCCTAGATTCCCAGAAACATTATTTGTTGAAGAAATCCTCAGCAACAGCCGAAGTATGAAACTGAGACTGTGCCCGATGACAAAAATAGGTCGTCCCTTATATATGCGGTACTTATAACTATAATTAGTATATAATTATATTCAAAAAATTATATTACATATAATTGTATATACTAAAATTATTATATTATATATAATATAATTATTTTTCAGTTCGCTTTAATATGATTTTAATATTATGTTATTTTCATTTTTAGCTTTGAGATTATGCTGTATATTTTTATCTAAGTAATTAATTTATTTTGACATTTTATGATGCTATATGATAGTAGTGAAATCTATTTGTATGATAATTCCTCAACTATTGTAATTGGTTTCATGTAAATCGTTTTAGTTGTTAACATTAAATAAATTAAATTAATAACTAGTGATTTTTATATCGTGACGTTTTTTTATATTAAATCTACATGCACATGATTCTTATGACATCTTAATGTAACTAATCTCGAACGCAATATATTACAACTGTCAATAATAAAATATGTTTCAACTACATGATGTGTTTTATTCTTAGCCTAAACATCCGTTCCAATAATAATCGGCTTCAATCAAAATTACAACGCAATTATGATATCATACTGATGATCGTGTAATGAGTGAAAACACCGAAATGGTGCCAGATTGCCATTTAGCTCTTTCCAACTAGAAAAAGCGGAGCAACAAAGTCACACAAAACGACACCTAACAATTGATAAGTGAGTAGCGTTGTATATTTTACTGGAGTAAGATTTACAATGCACCTACATATTTGAAACTTCCAAGGTCCAAGGTCATTTAGTAGCAAACTGCTGGATCATACAATTTATAAACGACGATATATTACCCACATAAATACAGACCAGATTGTCTTTTACCACTACATCTGCTGTGACCGAAAATGGTTATAGACTAGAGCTGAGATAAAACTTTTTGCAGCGCTCGTAGCGTAGCTTGCTTAGTCATCCTTAACTGATCAACTAAGTTAAGCAACATCTGCTTGGGTCATGACTTGGATAGGTAACCGTTAGTGACATTACCTACTACTGAGCGCTTCTGTGCTTCGGATGGCAAGGTAAGCCGACGGTCTCGGTTGTTGTCTTATGATATGTAGGTAATTTGGCGAATGCCAAAAGCACCTAACGTTCCCTGTGTTCCGGCACCTGTCCTTGAGAGTCACTTTTTTCTAGGTAAGCCTGAACAACATCGTTCCCCACATCACCACTTACCATTAGATAAGAAAGTGGCAAAATACCAGCCTATCAGCAGAAGAAAAAGAGGACTGGCTCTCATTACGGCAAATAAAAAGCAACGCCTATTTCTATAACTCAACACCGAAAGTCTTTGGGATGAAATATCAGAATATAATTGTTTACGCGTCTGGGACAGCAAAGTTACACAACAGGGTCCTAACATACTCACTTTTCGACGACCCTGAATAGCCCTTCTAAACCTGTTGGTAGGATGGTAAGTAACGGTCGAAAGAATGTATACGTACATATTTTTAATTTGCTCTTTACCCTATCTCATATTTCAATAAATTGAGAGACGGTAAGGTAATTGTATAGTGTAAAAGTAATTGGAAAAGCATGTTCAGAACAGACTTATATACGTACTAATTAAATTACTAACTAATTAAATATGTATACATATAACCAAAATTTTCCATAACAAATTAACACTAATTACGCCGCGCTCATTTAAAACCAGCTATAGAACATATTCGGCATGAACTAGGGTAGCTTTAACTGTAATCAAAAGGTGGGTGGAAATCTAGTTACAAATAAGTAAAATCCCAGAAGAAACCAAACACGCCATTTCGCGGTGGCGATGCTTGCAACTATTGCATCACTATTGGGCGTTGCGGGGCGGCACGGGGCGGGCGGGACGGGGCGTGACCTGTTGTAGGCCCTTGCACCGCCCCTGCGTGACTCACACGGTATCAACGAACTAAGGACGGAACAGATACACACTTTTATGTACTTTGAATTTTACTTAAGTGTATAATATTATAATCGGTCGGACTCTTTGTAATATCTGCAAGCACTAAATTATAGGACTCATTCGGAATGTTTATTATCTTGACAGTATCAAAGTCCACTATCCAGTACGAAGTAGCATTTGTGTTATTATTTGCCAACTTTGGAAAGTTTTGAATAATCACAAGTCTCTATTGATTTCATAGAGTTCGAATTAGCATAGCACCGTCTTACTAACACGCACTATAAAAATCCTGTCATCATATATTATCGACATATCTTGAATAAATCCACCTATAAATATAACAAAGCCAATGATTGATTTGAAGCAACGTCGCGCGCGGTCATGAGTTAGATGGGTGACCGCTAGTGACATTACTACTGAGCATTTCCGTGCTTCGGAGGGCACGTTAAGCCATCGCTCCCGGTTGTTGTCTTAGGATGGCAGTCGTTATAGCATAGTGATAGGGCATTTTGCGAATGCCCGCCTGGCTAGCTACCACCCTCAAATAGAAAATCTGTCGCCAAGCACCTAACGGTGAGTTCCGGCAGCTGTCCTTGAGAGCTAGTACTTCTAGGTTAGCCTGAACAACATCTTCGACCACATCATCACTTACCATCAGGTGAGATAGTGGTCAAAGGCTAACCAGTCAGGTATAAAAAAATAAAAATAAAAAATATGCTGGTTTGCATTGCTACGAATATCCACCGACTTTGAACGAGGAAGCGACTAGTAAGTACCCGGTTTTAGAGGTATCTGACACCACTCTCTAACACACTTCACTCGTCTGACTGATAAGAAAATATATAGAGAACAAAGGATTCGAACATTGGTCTCATCCTGCCGTAAAATTGGACATTTACATACACGATGATAAGTGATGGTAAGTACCTGTAATGCAAGCCTGTATTGTGCAATTTGCAACGTTAAAAACAATAGCCGGCAAATAATGGCGTAAATGTCGAGCGTAATGATTTATGGATGTTTCCAGGCACATTAAAAGTATATGAAAATCTTTAGAGTGGTTTCATTGTTATTTCACGTTTTTATTACAAGAAGTTGCAGATGTCGGTGTCTTTGTTGTACAGAGAACATAAATTCCTGAATTAAACGATATGAAAGTTACATGTATTTTTATCCAGCTAATACTTTAATATATTATTTTTCCATTTGTTTTCAGTTAAAAAGTAGGTAGGTATACATATATTTCCTTTTTTTATAAGTCTTGATTATTTTTTCTAATCTAAATTCAAATGTTGAAAATGGGAAAGATATCAAGGGCGTAAGGATTACGTATAATATATACGAGTAGGTATTACGAGTATGACTGTGCTAGCATTGAATGGGCACATGCTGATAATGATGACAAATGCTCCAAAAATAGATATAGGCTCCACAAAATATATGTAGAGATGACTTAGTACCGACATAAAATGGTTGCATTCAAATTAGATGTGAAACAATTCAATAACATCAATTATTTTCATCTTTCTACATATATCTCAACTCAGAAGTTGGTTTATTAAATTGGTTAATTGGTTTTTTAATGTTTGGCAGGTGGTATGTCCCTTTAGCAAGACTCCATGTTGGTGTCTACCACCATAGTGTCAGATATCCTGCCTCAAAGCAATAGTGTGCAAACACTACTATGTTATGTGAAGAGCACTTTATCTAGTGAAATTATTATGCGAATGAAACATAAGAATTAATGTCTCGGAGTGACAAGCACAGTGCCATCCCGAAACAGTGATGGCTCAGTGGTATTGGCTATGGACTGCCGTGCAGAGGTCCGTGGTTTTAATCCCGCCGCGGGCTTGAGCTTCACCGCATCGTCGAAGGTCATTTTGCGAATGCCCTTGGTTATCGACTAGCTAGCGACCACTCAAGTAGAAAATCTGACGCCAATCACCTAATAGTGTGTTCCGGCAGCAGTCCTTGAGAGCCAGTTAAATATCAGGCACATGAGACCTAAAAAGTGTACGTCTCAGTGTGACGGGCACAGTGCACTTCGTCGTTGACGAAATGCATCTGTTATAGGCAGAGGTTTGTCCACTTAGCATCAGGTGGGCCTCGGGCCTGTTCCGTCACAATAACATAAAAAAAAACAACATTAAGTAGAACAAGAAAGGTGACACTGCAACTGTTATTAATAGACAGGCGTGACGCTTACCATCAGGCAGACGACTTGTACATACTATCAGTTCGTAAAAATAACGTTCGTTAAATTATAATTAAAAATATTTAGCTACAAACTAAAGATACAGATGTTATAAAGATTTTGGCTCCGGTTTTATACCGAATCGCCTACCTGGCGACATCCCTCTTTGGATCCTCGTAGTTAGTATACCCACTACATTTCTGTTAATAAAGCATTAAGTCAGTAAAGAGCCCTCAAAGTGCCCTCAAATAACATGCTACTCATTTGAATCGTTTGTTCCATTATACGAGAGGATTCTTAATAAATATTAAATAATTAATTCATATGTTTGGATGTACGGCTATTTGATACCTATAAAGCAACAAAGAAAAAAATATTACAAACGCATATAAGTAGATAACATTGAAAGATAAGCGTAACAAGGTAATGTCCCCTATTCAAACAAAGACACAGGCTATCGGTCAAGAATTAAATCAGAATAATATTTTATTTAGTTTCGTGATGTTCTTCAGAAAGGTGACTGACTGACAGATCAATGTCAAGTTTAGTGCAAAATTCACCAAGATATTTGTATCGAAGGCCTATCATGAAATCAAGCCCATCATGATGCAAGTAGCCACGTCGTGATCTGGTGCCACTTTATTATTGGCTTGAATTATATCGGCCACATTGTACGACATTAATCGATACGATATTTATTATAATTGTTTTTCGATTTGACTAAACATTTTATGTAGGAAGACCCGATAGGAAACGTTATTTTTTTGTGTAAAAAATAAACAAACCTGGATGTGGGTTTAGAAATAAAAATTGAGATATAAGTACGTACGTACTAGAGTAGCTATTCCGAACAAAAAATGTGTCATTACTTGATGACAGCGTGGGCCTGTACGGGGTGAGTGACAATTATTTAATACTGAATCGCTAAATGTCGTCTTAACAAACCGTTAAACACGCAGCGCTAGATAGCTAGACAATATACGGATAAAATAAAACTACGTCAACTGTCAAACAATAAAGGACTGGCAAGAAATCCTTTAGACATTGTACTGTTGTGTAAAAGAGATAGACGTATAAGTTTTATTGTTTTCTGTACTTTCATCTTCGGCGGGGTTACAATAGAAGCGCATAGAAATTTCAATGTTCCCAGCTAAAAAAACAGAAATGTCAGGTTAGCTAACCCGGTGTTATGTTTTAGCGATACAAGGCACAATGAGAGTTAAAATTTTTAGTAACTAACTCGGAGTTAACTAACTCTTTATCTATTTATTTAACCCTAGTATTCGTGCAAGTGGGCCTAATAGATTTAGACCCAAAATCGCATTTAAGTCTTTGTTTGCAGATTGCGTGCATTGAAATGAAGAAGTAGTTGTTGGATTCGTTATAACTATTTGTTGCTCAATGAATAACAAATAATTTTACATATCTACTTGATTACTTTTGTCATTTACGTCAAAATCAAGAGTAGAGACACAAGTGATTTAAGTTCACACTTTGATTTATGTTCTCGTATTCGCCCACACTGCATAAATGTCGAAGCCACACTAAGGTTAGGTGTATGGTTATCAGTACAGCTCAGTCGAACAGTGAGTGTTCGGATCGCGAAATCTAGTACCTAGTACATATATTATATCGATGATAATATTATTTGTTGAACACCACAATTGCTGTATTTTGTTCGATCTGCTATATCAGGATTTGCCTTCGTTAATAACAAACTAGAATGGCGGATCGTCAAATATTCATCTCTGATAGGTTTTCAACCAGCTATTTCACAAATTTGCTAAGACGTGTGAGTCAGGCCAATCTATTGAATTATTCTACCACAAGCTCGACATGTTATTCGTGAGTTTGTCCGATACTTTTAGATACAACGCGATTTCAATAAATTTTTTGACAACACAGCCAGCACAGAGGAATCAATAACATAAAAATACAAAATACGCATATATGTACTCGTACTGAATATAAAACCATCAATCGTGAATACTACTGTAAAAGTTAAATATTTAGCAATCAATAATTTCATGAAGGCTGTGTACGCCTATAATATATATATAAAAAATGTGCATATCAAATAATCATGGCTTAGTTCATTTGTTACAATTGAAAGTTTTTTATTGTATGTTTTAATATGTAAATTTTGTGAATTATTCGCGTACAACAAACGGCCGTGTCCATAACACAGCCACACCCCATTTTTAATATTTTCGGCGGTTTAGGGTTAACATATGGAATTGCATTAGAATTCAATAACTTTACATAATATATACGAGCCATATTATTTTAAGCTCACGATTGCCATGATTATGTACAATAGTTAACAAACATAGCTGGCAAGGTAAAGCTTTTAATTTTTTTTTCGCGCCATAGTCATGCTTTTCCACCAGCTGATAAAAGCAACTTTTAATTTAGTAAAAAATAGCGTCGAAATCGTGCTTTGATAATAGCTTTTGTTGATGCCATGAAATGAAGTTGTCTATTCACATATTCTACTACACAGTCCTTTTTGGGGTTCCGTACACTAGAAAACCTATAACTAGGCTGAAACGGCGACTAGCACGTATACGGCTTTCGCTGTATACGTGCTAGTATGGCGGGTTGCCGAACACATAACAATATAAGAGTAATATTTTCTTTTTTGCATGAATACTAAGCGAATAAGCTTATAAAATTACAAAAAAGAAAAAATTTGAACTACGAGCGGGATTCTAACCAACGACCATCCGTCCCTATAGCTGGGACATGCTCTGCCAGATGGGGTATCGTAGTGAGTTAGTCATAGCTCAAATTCACCCTTTCGTTTCTATTGTTTAACGGTCGGAGCTACATCTGCAGCCAAACTCAATCGAACTACAAACAAGACACATTTTTCAATTAGATTTAAACTTGTTTTACGATGACGCAAGCTGCAAAATAAGCTTAACATTGTATAACTTAATTTATATATTATTAGATAAATTAAATTATAAATGCGATAACCTGACAGAGTGAATGTACCTACTTAACTAAGTTTGTATGATGCTGCTCTCTACGACGGCACTTACTCAATTCATGTTTATTATATTGTGGTCTACCCTACATTTTATTATGTTTAATTTCGTGGAGTTTTGAAGGAATGTTGTGATGGTGTTTGTAAACAAATTATAAAAGATGTTTAATGTATCAAGCAAGGTGTTTAGCTAATAATGATTTGTTGTTTATTTACTTTCAAATGTAGTTAATGATGGATTCGTCGGAATGTCGCCTCACAGTGGGAGTTGCTGACAGCTGTAAGACAGGTTCGACCATAAGCTAGCTGTCAATAGCTGTCAACGTTTGTATTTGTACTTCTTATCGTAAGTTACTTGTTGTATTATTTTATTTAAAGCATGTACTTATAGTGTACTGTTATTGTAGTTTTTGATAATAAACTAATCTTAAAATTATTATACTGAAGCTATACGTAAGAACTTTAGATTATAGCACATTTGAGCAGAATAAATAAATAAATCTAGCGTAGTATTTTTTGCATTAATATCGTGCGTCTTTAATTTTATACTTTCGTTGTTATGTTGTAAACAATTACAAAAGTTAAATATAGGTTTAGGTTTAGTTAGTTTAGGTTTAAAGATATTTATTATCAAAAAAGACATTACATATCACTCACTTGAGAACAATTATGAACATAAATAATATTACCGTAGTCGTCCTATCTAGTAAGGGCACCTACACTCCCAACGTGTTCATTTGCTCAATTGATTGCTATCTGCAATTAGATATTGAGCTATTAGTTTTTAACACGTTGAAAGAATTTTCATTTTTTATGTGTGAGGGTATCTTATTATAAAGTTGTGCTCCTTCGAATGGAATATTTTTTTTGCCGTAATTGGTTCTAGCTTTTGATAAGATTAAAAAACTAGCGCGACGGGTGCTTCGTTTTGTAGTTTCTTTAATTTTTGTAAGAGAAATGTTACTGTGAATACTTTTGTTCAGAATTTTACGAATAAAAATACATACGTTATATATATATAATTGCTTCACGTTCATTATTTTGGTCTCTTTATAAATTTTTGTAGTGGATGTCAAAACGGGATAATTAAAAAGCATTTTTACTATTTTGTTTTGTGCAATTTGTAGTTCGGCCAATTTCGTTTTCGAGGCGCATCCCCAAATTTCAATTAAGTTGAGTAGGTGCGGTTTAACCAATGCATTGTAGATGGTGTATCTAAGTCTATGTGGAATACATCGAACTATATTACGTAGTGAACCAAGGAGGGATGAAAGTTTTTTTGTTATGTGATCAAGAGTTCCAAGTCAGGGAGCAGTCCATTCTCAATCCAAGATACTTTTCACTGTTGTTTTGTTGTAAGGGTACATTATTAACTGTTAGTGTTTCGTGCCCTGGAATAATTTTATTTTTGGCTTTGAACAGAATGTAGCAAGTTTTTGAAATATTAATAGTCAAAAGATTGTACTGAAACCAAGAGTTTAAAGTATTTAAGTCGTTTTGTGCATTTTGTATTAAATTGTTTATAGATGAGCCAAAGTAGAATAAACATGTGTCATCTGCGTAAAGAGTTAGATGACCATGTAGCCCAATCTCGTGAATGTCATTAATATAGACCAAGAAAAGGAGTGGGCCTAAGATAGATCCCTGCGGGACTCCACATTTTGTTGCTAAAGCATCACTTTTGAAGTGGTTGTCCAACCTGACTACTTGGGATCTGTTATTTAAATATGATTGAAACATTTTTAGGCATTTTCCCGAGATATTAATAGCTCCTAATTTTTTTATGAGCAGTTCGTGACTTACTGTGTCGAATGCTTTTTTTAAGTCTACAAAGATTCCAAGAACTATATTTTTACTGTCTATATTCTGTTATATTTTAGTAATTAAATCGGCTGTAGCTGCTAAAGTATTACTCTTTGGCCTAAAACCATACTGCCTATCAGAGATTAAGTTAATCGCGTTAAGGTAATTTTCTAATCGATTCTGTAGTATTTTTTCAAAAATTTTTGACAATACAGGTAATACTGAAATAGGTCGGTAATTACCGGGGTCCACTGTTGGTATCGATTTGTGTATCGGAGTTACTTTTGCTATTTTAAGCTCGTCGGGAAATCGACCTTCTTGTAAAAGACTGTTAAAACATTGATTAAGAATATTTACTATAAGGTGTTTGATACATTTTATAGATTTAGTGTTGATACCGTCCAAGCTAGTACTGCAGTTGGGGTCAAGTTTGTCGATTATTCTTAAAATTTCATTAGAGGTACACGGAATACAAAACGGTTAACCAGAAATGTCAGTTTGTTTTTGCTCTAATTTTATAATAGAATAGTAATAGATATAAACGACAAACAAAATACGATAAAAGTATAAAGTCTAATTGCAAGTTAGTCTCTAGCCAAGAATCGTGAGAATAGTTTACAATTTGTTGCTAAATTTATTCAACAAAATATATTTTTGTTGGTACGGAACCCTCGGTATTCAAGTCAGACTTGCACTTGGCCGGTTTTATTATACAATAGATACACCTAACGAGGAAGTAAGTAAGAACGATATTTTACTGTACATATTATATCGTCAATAGGATATTGTGCAGGCCCGGTAAACAAGAAAACGAGTGCATGGTTGTATGGCATCGCATGATGGCAGGGCATATGCATGGTGGCACTTTATAGTAGATGTGTCATCAGTCGCCAAACACCTTACGATATATTGCGGCAGCTGTGCTTGAGAGCTAGTAATCTAGGTTATACCGTTTTCACTTCGGACCACATCGTCACTTACCATGAGTTTGCGGTCAAAGGCTAACGACAATAAAAAAATATGGCCGCCGGTCCTAGAACCTGTAGACATTTCACGCATCTTACACTTATCCTGCTTCTCACATCAAGGTTAATTTCGACATTATTTTATATCACTGATACCAAGACACCGAAACTTGGAACAGAGGAACAAATTGGGATACACTATTTAAGTCTATATGAGAAACTGGATGTTCCACCAAAGTCACATAACAGGTAAATAGGTAAGCCTTTGACCACAATCTTACCTGATAGAAAGTGATAATTTGTGGTCGAAGGTGTTAACAGGCTTAACCTAGTATTACTGGCTCTCAAGGGCATCTGCTGGAACACACCGTTAGGTGATTGGCGGCAGATTTTCTACTTGAGGATGGTCGCTAGCCAGGCGGGCATTCGCAAAATGCCCTTCCACCATGCGGTGAAACTCAAGCTAGCTACGGGATTCGAACCATGGACCTGCTGCTCGGCAGTCCATAGCCAATGCCACTGAGCCCTCACTGCTGCAAGGTGAATTTTAATTATGAAATGTTAGTGGGTACTCACAGGTGAGTCCTCCCTGGTGCTCGATTCGCTGTAGGTGGAGTTAGCGTTGTTGTCCGCGTGAAGCTCTCCCTCAGAGTTCTCCAATTCGTGCCCGGGATCTAAACCATAATTAAACAATACATACATAATATTATTTTCATCACGCTCGCATTAACATTTAACTCGAATTTCACGCCCTAAGAAGGATATTCACCACCGGAAATTATAATTTAAATTAACATTACATAAAGTAACTCGATTTTCTTGTGTGGAATTTATTGTGAAATTAACGCTAATTATAGAAAATAAATTGATACGGAGCCCTAATATATACAATAAGAATCAACGAATTACAATTTAATTAATGTTGATTTTATTAATTACATCCTACCACAAAAAGGTACATTTTTCCAGTAATGTTTTAGGATCCATGTTATGTGGGACGAACTTATTGTCATGTACATCACCCATTAACATATTTGGGACTGATATTAAGAATTTTCTATAGGAAAAAACATTAAGACTCGTAACATGCTACTGTACATCAAAGGGTTTTTTAAAACGTTAGTAACGTAACATTCACAGTAGTGAAATAGTTGATTATTCAACATATTCATAAAACAAGTCATTTTGGCGTCGATTCAGTAGACTTTCGAAACTAAAATGAATTGCATGCAAGAGTTCACTCTTTTTTTTATTTTAAATAGGAATCAAATATCCGAAACGTTTTTGACATTTAATTAAACAAAATCGATACAAAATTACAAATTTACGAGAGAAAAAAATATAGTCATGTGCAGGATTGGAACCCGCGTCATCCACCCCTATAGCCGGGGTATGCTCTGTCCGACTGAGCTTACATGACAATGTATCATAACTCTAATTTTTCCTCTCGTTCTTTAACCATCGTATTGGGATGGAGCAACACCTATAGCTCAACTTACGTTGAACTACAAACAAGACTAATTTTGCAATTAGCTTTAAACTTGTTAGTGATGACGCAACCCCATAACTTTAATATTTTTATTTTTGCAATAACACATGCTCTGCGGATCTGAACAAAATCAACAAATATTGAATTCTTTTTAATATTGTTAGGTTTGCAATAACGCCTGCTATGCGATTACATTACAAAATCACAAATATACGATAGGAATAATTTAAGTCATGTGCGGGATTCGAACCCGCGTCCATCCACTCCTTGAAGCGGAGTATGCTCTAACCAATTGATTATTTATTTTGATTAATGATGATAATTGATTAATGTCATGTTAGCTCAATTGGTTAGAGCATACTTCGGCTCAAGGAGTGGATGGACGCGGGTTCGAATCCCGCATATGACTTAAATTTTTCCTATCGTATATTTGTGATTTTGTAACAATATTGAATTAGTTAATATACCTGTTGTAAGTAAGTGACAATGTGGTCGAACATGGGTCATGCTAGAATTAAAATGAGAGAAGAATTATGAACTCACCGTGATTGAGCCGCGACTGCTTTTCGTCGTCGGTGCAGATGTCTGCGTCTCCCACTATCTCCTCTCCGCTGCCGCCGACACCCTCCTCATTTTGCTGCTTTTCTGTAAAATTATCTGCACAAATAAATACACTCTGCATATACTTTCGCTTGCACATTTCAAATAATAGAAATTATTAAATGTTCTTTTTATAAATGCAATTTATGCACCAAGTGCTTCTAATTTTTACATAATTATGTTTCAACAATTTTTTATTCTTATAATTTAAATCATAACATATAAAATGATTTTAATGTTTTTGTTATTGCCTAGGAACATTATTCCCGGATACAAATGAAAAGATTAAATTACTAGATGAGAACATTTATTGAACATGTGCATAGATTGCATTTTTAAAAAGCATATTTAGTCATTTTTATTCATAATACATTTAAATGTGCGAGCGCGAAATATGTGAAATATGTTAAACATATTATTTTAAAATCACGGTTAATCACAGAGGCATCGCTTGCAAAAAAGAAAAAAATCGCCCAACAAAAAGCGCGAGCAATGTTTATATCTAGAAAACGGTATCTTCATAAAAATTCTACCCACATATTTATGATCAGTTTTGAAGAAGAATTACTAGGATTAGAGAAGTCAACAATTGTGTAAAACCTGGATTAAGGACTAACGATCGTGATCCTTAAAACCTGGATTAAGGGCTAGACACGCTGATACCAACCTTTCGATTCAGAATTGTAAACATTATTCTTCTTTAGTATGAGTTCGAATTCTTTCGCTGATTTCCCTTCCGCTGATATCGCTTTAATTCCAACCTATAAGAAAAAATAACACAATCATTAATAAAATGAAGAAGAACACAATGCGATTAAAATAAGAATAGGACGGGCTCTCGGCTAACTTCACTCATATTCACTCTAATAAGTACGATCAGCAGAATAAACTACTAAATATAAAGCAGTGCCATATATTTATAGGTAATTTTAAATGAGTGACCCGAAATTTTTAATTTTAATAAAATCATATTTTTAAGTTTGACAGCACGCCATTTTGGTTTGATGAAAACCCGGGCGTCAGGGTCTTATTTCTCCGACAATGTACTACTACGCGACACGTTTCCGAGTGTTTATTGATCTTCTCGTATTTTTTTTACTGTTTAATTTGTTCTTGTTGACTGTTTAATATGTTTTTGGTGATTGTTATATTTGTTTTTGTTACCCGTTACGATGATAACGATGAGTCTGACTCAGTGGGCCATCAGGACATGCGGCATCTAAGAGCTAAGCGATTCAAATTAAGATAGCTAAGTACAAAATATTGCTAACAAATAAAATCAGTTCAAATTATTTCTGTGTTTGCTGTACCTACAGTCACCTACAACTTCGTTTATCCACCTATGACTACCTACTTGTTTTTTTTACACGACTGCCCACATAAACGTGTGTTAAGTTTACAGGTTTCATGTATGTAAGTATGTTTGTGATATTCTTTATTTCACCATAACTTCTAAACGGCTTAACCGATTTTAATGTACGAGATATCGTTAGATTTATCTTGATAGCTCAAGCGACACTATGTACATAAAAAAAACCAAACTGGTGGATTTTAGACGCCATATAGTGAGAAAAATAATTTATTTTTTCTTCCAAAGCCATCGTGTTGGGGATCAAAATGAATGGCTTTAAAAAAGATTCCATAAATAAATTAACTGGCAGTTTTAATTTCAATTTATTGATAAAACACTTAACGAAAATAAATTATTTGCAGTCGGGTTTTTTATTTTCTTTATTAATTTATACATGTTTTTTTTTGCACACTGTACCAAGTTTTAGTTTTGACGTCACAACATGGCGCTAGGCCGATCCTATTCTTATTTTAATCGCATTGTATGTACCTTGATATTGGTCGAACATAATCAATTAAATGTCAAAAATAGTTTCAATTCACTATACTCGTACGCTGGAGTTGCAATTCCAAAATAATTTCCTGCATGCCCTGAATTTTTGCTTAATGTATTTACAATAATAATTACGGTTATACAAGAATTAGCTCGAATAAAATAAAATGATTATTTTAATAGTTAATTATGTAATTGACGTTCATAAGAGCACCGTAGACGCCAAAATGAATGAATAATTTTGACTTTGAGTTCCCGGATAAATTTTACCGTCTTTTACGGATTTTATCATGTCCAGCGCACACGAGAGTGGAAATCGATGTGTCCAATGCAGTTTTCGGTTGCTAACTAGCTTTGTTGGAATGAGGAATTTAATCAGAAATTGTTACTAACAAAATTACACGATCGCCATACAGGCTAACCTACAGTTACTTACTCTCAAGGAAAGCGGCTGGAACACACCATTCGGTTTACTATTAATCTGTCGCCAAGCACCTACCGGTGTGTACCGGCAGCTGTCATTGAGAGCCAGAAACTGTTGGTTAGCCTGAACAACATCTTCTACCACATCATCACTTACCAGGTGAGATAATGGTCAAAAGCTAGCCTATCAGGTATAATTAAAAATTAATATCTTGAGGATGGTAGGTGAGGTTGAGGTGGCCATGCACATACATGGCTAGCCATTCGCCAAATGCCCTATAACCATTATATAAAGGCTGCCATCCTATGACAATATCTGGGACCGAAGGTCTTTGAACCCTTGAACTCTTTGTGCCCTTTGAAGCACGAAACCTCTCAGTAGTGAATTACACTAGCAGCCACACATCCAAGTAAAAACCGCAGTGGGCCTTGCTTAATCTAGTTGATCTAGAATATGCTCTCATCTTAAAGATTCCTAAGTCGTATCGGTTCGAAAATACTTCACAATGGCATGGCAGCTGGTTCCAAAAAGTGGCAGTCCGAGGCGGAAAATGCCGTGATAATCGCACGGTAGTGGACATCCAGATGTCGACATGAAATTGATGGAACATGCTCTGTCAGGACATGCGATATTCAGGTGCAGGTGTTAAACTGAACAGGTCTTCAAAACATTCCACCTGATAGAAATGGTCAAAATGCGGAGTAAAACTACATCTATGAGCTGTGTATACAGGGTTATTAGTAAATTTGACGGATATTTGACGGACGTATTTGACGGAATTAGCACTAGACTCACCTGATGTTAAAAGTCTATTGTGCCAGTAATTTATTATTTTTATACTACGTGTCTGCACGAATGAATGAAATGATCAAGTATAAATGCGTGAGCCCAAGACTTCTCTGGGTGAGACTTAAAGTTGGACTTCTCGACTTTTTGTGGTCGATGTCTATGCACCGACGGACATGGGTTCGAGAAAGTCCCCAAAAGCCCAAAAAGAAAAAGAGGAGTTTTGGGACAGTGTATATGATATTTAAAAAATACATGCCTTGTTGAGCAGAGCTTGCGGCAGCAGGAGTTTGATGTAGTCGGGCAACGCGCGCACAGCGTCCTCCAGCGAGCCGCCGCGTTTCGCCTCTTGCAGCTTGTTGCTGTCCGTGCTCAGTATCAGCATTTTAGCTTCCCCGTTTTGTACTGAATACTGAAATGTGAGATATTTAGTTAGGTGTCGGTCTGAAAAATGTTATATGTAGTTAGATGGCCAACAGGTAGTAAACAGGTTGAGATAGTTCTGATATTATTGGTGAAAAATCGTATATTGTAATAACAAATATTTTAAAAGTATTCTAAGAAAAAACTGAATCAATATTTCACTAAAATATTTAAAAAAATTATCTAGTGACAATTCTGCCTATTTTCCTGTTAACCCAACGTGACGTCACAAACACCACGCAGTCAAACCGAAAAAAATTTACGACGCGTTTCGGTTCTACATGAAGCATCTTCAGGACTCTACGAGCGCACGATCGAGACTGATATAATATAATTATCGCATAAGATTTGAAGTCGAATTGATAACTTCCTCCTTTTTGAAGCAATGATGGCCGAGCTGTAATAGCTATGGACTGCCGTGCCGCAGTACCCTGTTTCGATCACCACCGCCGGCTTGAGCTTCACCCCATGGTGGAAGGGCATTTTGCGATTGCCCGCCTGGCTAGCTACCACCCTCAAGTAGAAAATCTGTCGCCAAGCACCTAACGGTGTGTTACAGCAGCAGTCCTTGAGAGCCAGTGAAATTACAGGCACATGAGACTTAACAACTATGTGTCAAAGTCACGGGCTGACTTGTGATGAAATGCATCTGTTATAGGCAGAAGTTAGTCCGCTTAACATGAGGTGGGCCTCGAGCTTGTTCCGCAACAATAACTTAAAAAAAGCCGGTTAATGAAATAAAGAATAGAGTAGGTAGACTGATGACATCGTAAAAATCCCGGGTAGCCAATAATTACAAGCCGGTCATTGCGGCCGTTTACGGTGGAGGACTGAATGATGAATGAAATAAAAATAAAGATTAGTGTTTACTAACAGCCAGCGGCAGATGGTTCCTGCAGGCCAGCTCCCGCTCCTCGGCAGCGGATATGGCAAGCCTTGCCGCGCACATCTTGCGCTCGCATCGCGCTGCCAGCTTCTGCAATGGATAATCAACAATATTAGCGATACCATACCGTAAATATACCTTTACAGTTAGCTCAATTGTTTCTTACTCTACGTCCTAACTGAAATGTTGTTTCACAGCAAATTTGGTTGCACGCAATATCATGGAACAAAATTAGTTTTGTCGATCGTCCGAGGATCCCAACATATGAATGTCGTCAATGGTAAAGATGGCTTTATCAAAGCTCCACGTGCATTACCTCAGTGAATACTTATACATATTTAAAATATTTATTATGAAATAAACAAAGATGCAAACCCAAACAAAAAACATACACTTACATAAAAATATGAACAAAAAACATACACTTACATAAAAATATGATGAAATTTGGGGAATTGCTCCACATTTACTGTCAGCTTCGTGAAAACAACAATATATTATACCAGTACACTAAAACAGCATTATGTAAAATAAAGGCAAGAAATATTTTATTAATTCGATTACCTCCATTTATACAATTATTAATTTTTAGGCTTAAACACATAAAGTTAGTGGAACCGACTCGACAATATCAAACCGGTTTGATTATAAAGCGTGCCAACCAACAAATGCGACTTTTTTGGCTTTCTAGTGGAATTTGACAATAAGGTGACGTTTTATTACCGTTTTACGTGTTGCCAGTTGTGACAGCTTTGTTCGCAATGCTGTGTCTGAAATTTGTCGCTGTTTGTCGGTCGGACGGACAACACATTTGTGTTGTATTGTGGCAGCTAACTAGGACTTCGCATGGCGGTAGGGCATTTTGTAAATGCCCGCATGGGTAGCCACCACCCCCAAGTAGAAAATCTGTCGCCAAGAACCTAACGGTGTGTTTGGGCAGCTGTTCTTGAAAGCCTGTAGTTCTAGGGTAGCCTTAACATCTTCGACCACATCATCACTTACCCTCAGTTGAGGTAGTCGTCAAAGGCTTACTTATCAGATATAATTAAAAAAAGAACTTAAAAAAGGGCATACCATTAGGCGAGAAATGGTGACAAGTTTCAGTCTTACAATCTAGGATCATGTTTCTTGCAGCAAGAGCCACGTTAACAGTCGCAAGAGTTAAGTAGCTCGCAAAAAGATCCACTGTACCTTGTACTAGAACCACATAACCAATATCCGAACCCACATTGCCAAGCCCAAAATTCAGGTTACCCGCAAATTGATACACGTTATTTACGACTAGATCCACATTACTTCTTAGCCGGATACATGTTACTTAATGCAAGGGCAAAGTATCCCGCAAATTAACTCACCTCGAACACAGTATAAGACTTATTACCCGCAACTGGAGCCCTGTTTTCTCTAGATGGAGCACTACGGCTCGTTTTCTCTAGGTGGAAAAATGTTAGTTGCAGCTAAAGGCTCTTTGGTTGCAGCTAGAGGCACATTAGTTGCAACTAGAGGCACGTGAGTGGCATCTAGGGACACGTTAGTTGCAGCTATAGGTACGTGAGTAGCATCTAAAGGTACGTTTGTTGCAGCCAGAGGCACGCAAAAAGCATCACGAGGCACGTGAGTAGCATCTCGAGCCACGTTAGTTGAAGATGGAGGCACTCCAGTTGCACCTAAAGGCGTGTGAGTGGAATATAGAGTCACATGTGTACAAACAAGACACGTTAGTTGCATCTAGATGCACGTTTGTTGCAACTGCACACACGTTAGTTGCAGCTAGACACACGTTAGTTGCAGCTAGATGCACGTTTGTTGCAGCTAGAAACACGTTCGTTGTGACAAGATGCATGTTAATAGCAGCTAGGTGCAGGTTAGTAGCAGGTATAGTAGATGCAGGTTGAGTTACCTGCAGCTCGGCGAGCGCGCCGTTGGCAGCGGCCCGCAGCGCACAGTTCTGTTGGTGCAGCGCGCCCGCCTCCCGAGTGCGCCGCTCCAACGTCTCCTCCAGCGCCAACCGCTGCTCGTGCGCCGCGCGCAAGCTCTCTTGCGCCACTTCCTGCAACGCACAAATTACAACACTTTAGTTCAAGCGCTCGTACAGAAGTTTGACTTGTCGTTCATAACTCCTCAACTCGGTTATACAGTGTTAGCTGCGGTTAGAGTTCCTCTGATATAGCCATCAGAGGTGTTCGGGCGGCCTGAAAACTCCCGACGCTACGTGGTGGTATTTTGAGAATGCCAGGCCAAACTTAGTAAAAAATTACTACCAGTCTTAGTAAAAAAATCTATCGCCAAGCACCTAACGGTATGTTTCGGCCGCTGTTCTTGGTCCCAGCTTCCATTCTAGGTTAAGCTTGTTTACCAGCTTCCACCACATCATCACATAAATAAATAGGTACCCGGCTGGGACTCGCGTTATATTTACCGGATAGATTCCTTTTTAGATCTAGATTTTGGACAGAGAAATTGACACGATTAGTGTGGTGTGTCTACAGCCCTACACGGCACATAAAGGCGAAAGTGACAGTGAAGCTAGTGACATCATCGGACAATTTGACAAGTGCAGCTGAGCCGGGACCGACAGCGCCATCTTTACGTCAGTTACGTGCTGAGCTGCGCTGAACCCGCGCTCGCCGCTTCGCGCAACCGTGACTCCCAGACGAAGGGCTACAATATAGCCCGAAACTGGTCGGAACCTTTCCGGTAAATATAACGCGAGTCCCAGTCGGGTACCTATTTATTTATAATGGACAAAACTCGCGATAGTTTTCTAAGTGAACATCATCACATACCATCAGATGAGATTGCGGTGTGACTCTCCAATCGACAATGTGAAATATAAAAAACATCCATAACGTTATCACATTCCATGCGACCGAAAACACATCAAGTGATATACAACAGCTTTACTAAAAATCCTAGTATTATTTCCAACGATAGAAATAAACCCAACGTCAGATAAAACCTAGCAAAAGCAAAGACATCTATAGCGAAAGGAAATCCCTCGCAAAACCAGCATAACAACTTCAGCAATGCACATATTTAGATATTATATTATTCTTAGACAAAATACCAAATTTCTATATTTGGTACTTACATAACAACCTAATTAATGCTTGCATTGTAACACTGACTAACCTAATAACACTACATCCGGATGGAATTTGTAAAAATCTGTCCAAGCCCTACCAAAGTACAGAACTTTCACTGTAATGTAATATGGCTTTGATAACTCACTATATTAGCTTAGTTTAATAATTTACCTGGTAGTTACTATTGGTGTGTACAGTTACCCAAATGATGATAACAAGATACTTTACCCACGAACATATTAGTTTCCAACACAAGAACTCACATAAGGAGCTTTTGTTCTCCCACAAACATATCAAACCTCTTAACGACTTCTCGATATTACGTTGCTCAATCATCTTAATTCGATATCTCACCTGGTAGTTCCTCTTATCATTGAGCAGCTGCGCTAAATTATGAGCATCAGGTACTTTTCCCACAGACAGCATAGTCTCCAACGTATGCACTCGCATTAGCAGCCGCTGTTCCCCCACGAATAACTCCCAAGAGGCCTGTGCTTCCGCGCGGGTTCGCTCGACGCACTCGCGCAGTGTGCGCAATCGGCTTTCAAGAGATGCTTCGCGCTGAATAGCTTCCTGAAACATTAAAAAATAATAAGATGTGAACTTATGGACGTCACCTCCACTCAAGCATAGTAGAAAGAGTGGGGAAGTAGGCCATCTCCGGCCCAATTCGCGACATAATTACCTACCATACTTGCCTGTCTCAGGGTTGTTACTTATTTATAATGTGTGTACTCGTATATGCTAAATTTTAATTCAGTACCTAGAAATAGGCAAAGGCCGGGAAGTTGTATTTTTACTTGTGTTGTCTGGGTTCAGGGTTAGTGAGGTCGGTTTGATACCTTAACGATGAGAACACCTTTCACTGTTTCAGTGTTAGCCCCGGCTGGCGCACTGAGAAACGGGTCGAGATTGTGTTAGAGTGTGCGTGCGGGACGCATAGATACTACGGCGCACACAAACAAGCCGCGCGCGGTGCGTTTGTGTGAAGATAACTTCCCCAATCCTTCTACTATGACTCAAGCCGTTCAGCCTTGTTTATATGGATGTGTATACTACAACGCATACTATTCAAAGCCGTGTACAGTATCATGCGAGGCGTTGCCTCGACTTAGGACGAGCTCGAGATTATTTTTTTTTAGTTTTTACGTTTTGTATTTTTTTTTATTGCTTATAGGTAAGCCTTTGTCCCCAATCTCACCTGATAAGTAGACTGATATGTAATAGGCTTAACCTAGAACTACTGGCTCTCAAGGACAGCTGCCGAACACACCGTTAGGTACTTGGCGACAAATTTTCTACTCGAAGGTGGTCGCTAAGCAAGTGGGCATTCGCAATATGCCCTTCCACAATGCGGTGAAGCTCAAGCCCGCGGCGGGATTCGAACCATTCGACCTGCTGCGCGGCGGTTCCTAGCCAATGCCAATGCCACCATCACCGATTAAAGCGCGGCGACGTTGATTGTAAACTGAGTTTGATACGGTCCGCAGCGAGACCCTTGCTCCTGAACGGCATGACTCCACCTAGATTGAGTATAGGCGGACTCATGCGTTCCAAGAACGTTTGTAACAACTAGCTTATATAACTTATTATAAATTCCACCTTCTTGAATTAGGTAAATGGTACCATGAGTACGAAGAATGAGAAGAAAATTCGAGGAACTATGTTTAATGTATTTCCGTTATTATACACCGTGTCCCAAAATTCAACGATAAGCCGGCATCGGAGCATGGACCTACTCATGACTCCTCGGAAAAAAAAAAAAAAAAATTATACCTGTTTTTTTTATTAATTACAGAGACTTTTATAAATTTCATCGATATTCGATACCCATTATGCTATTTTCAACTACCATGACCACAATTTTTGACATATTTTGATATTTTTTGTGCATTAGCAACCTAAGAAGGACGGCTATCTACCACAATCCTTTAAAATTACAGAAAGTCTGTAGTTATTTTACAAAAATCAGTAAAAAAAAAATTTTTTCTTATAATTTTCATAGATTTTAACATTCTATGCACTTTCTATAGTCTGGGTTAAAAAAAAAAGTATGGACACTACCATGGCAAATTTTATTAAAAGTTGGCGCAACTTTATAAAAGTCTCTGTAATTAAAAAAAAAAAGAGTTATAATTTTTTTTTTATTTTTTCCCGAGTAGTCATGAGTAGGTCCATGCACCGATGCCGGCTTATCGTTGAATTTTGGGACACGGTGTATATTAGACCTTTTTAATTTACGTGAACGTGACAGGTATAGGAAGAAAATTCACGAGATCGACGGGCCCTATTCTCCTATTTTATCCTCTAAAACTGAGCAGATTCAATATTTTTTGGCATAATATATTTTAGGAAGAGTATGACTAAGCTCCTGTCACGCCTTTATGTTAAAAACTTTCAAAATTGCCTGATCATGGTGGCTTGAACGGGGGCATTTTTAGTCATTTTCAGGATCATTTTCTTTAGTAATCCTTATTATTTGTTGAAAAAAGGAAACGACTGGGCGTGTCTATAGCAGTCCTGAATTTTATGAAATAAAATTATTGCTCCAGAGGCCAGGAAGAAAATAGAGGAATACATTTATACATTTGTATGGATAATCGCACGCCGCGTTCCCTTTTAAAGGAAATACTGTGTATGCTTTTTTGCTATAGTGTTGGAACAAACTCGAGGCCCAGCTGGTGTTAAACAGTAACCTCTGCCTATAACAGATGCGCTCGTGGCCCTGAGACTTAAAGTATTTAATAATAATAATAATATTTATTTTTCAGATAACATGATCCATTTTGTTAGTATTGTTTATCATAGACACATCAAATTATAATAATACATTCCATGCTCATCAAGTCAAAATTAAAATAAAATTAAAAAAATTAGATATCACAATAAAAATTTAAATCCAAACCAATGACAAAATTAAAATCAAATAAAAAATAAAATTCCATAGTATACAGCAAATTAAAATTAAATTAAAACATTTAAATTATATGTTTGACTGCAATAATTACAACACACATGCGCTCTGAGGCACCACCCCGGCCCAGTTAATTCATAGATATTTACTTAATTAAACATAATTCGAATGTAATGCCTCAGAATAGGTGTAAATCCTCGGCAATCATTTTCAGGATGCTGTTTTGACTCCCTCGTACTCTCCTCATTACAGACGCGACTCTTTTGCGGACAACGGCGTGAAAACCGTCAGTACGAGACTGCGCAAACATTTCTGAGGCACTGCAAAAACGAGGGAGTCCCAACATCATTCTAAAAATGTTATTATATTGGATGCGAAGGGTTTCTATAGACCTTTTGGTATAACTAGCCCATAGACCACCCGTGTACAGGCCTTGACAGTACGCCTTAAAGAGCGTTATTTTCACCTGGTCTGAACATCGAGCGAATCTACGGGCGAGCATGTTACCTCGGATCGCCAGAGCCCTTCGCTCCCGCTCTATGTCGACATCGTCTCTAAGGTCATCGGTAAGATAATGTCCAAGATATTTAAATTGAAACACACGATTAACGTTCATGCCATTTAAAGTAATAGGTGGAAATGACTCGGGGCACTTACCGGCGGCCTTAAAGACCATGAACTCACTCTTTTTCACATTATAAATAAGCCCATGCGACGCGGCATAGGCCTCACATTTTCTCAACGTCTTTCCGAGCCCACCCGCGGTCGGACTCAGCAGCACCATGTCATCCGCGTAGTTGATATTATTTACAGTAATACCACCCACTCGGAGACAACTCTACGGCATCCGACACGCATGCTGCTGAGCTCGTCTATCAGGTCATTTATGTAAAGATTGAAGAGATTTGGAGACGTAAGACCTCCCTGCCTCACGCCGCACTCCAACCTATACGACTCGGAGATACAGTTTGACCATTTAATGCAATTTGTCTGGTTTGCATACCAATACTTAAAAATATTTAGCATTTCACCAGGCACACCGCTGTCCCCTAGCTTTCTCCAAAGCACATCATATGACACGAGATCGAAGGCTTTGGAGAGATCCAAGAAACAGGCGTACACTGGTGTCTTGCGGGCCGTGTAGTATTGGACAGCATGCTTGAGGCTTAAGATTGCGTCCTCAGTGGATAGTCCGGGGCGGAACCCGAACTGCGCGTCATGTACTTTTAAATGTTTTTGTAAGCATGAGTCAAGCAAACTGTCCAACACCTTGGCTATTTAAATCTTGTGCCTGTAAATTCACCAGCATCCAAACCCTTCAAACCGTAACATATAATTGCTTGGCGGTAAACTTAGTTACTTGTGTATCTTATAACATATTCAGTTCAATTGCTATAAACACAATAAAGTAGCAATTTCATAAGGCAACATTGTTACACTGCCCTTATTCCAAAGCAGATGCGTTGAATTATTTGTTTAGATATCGGCACTAAATAAGATGCATTTCTGATCTTATGCCAACAAGATTCCGTTTTGTGTCAGAATGAGTCATGTCGATGAACTTTGCTACTTTAGTCTACCTAATGCATTAGTGTGTTGAATAGGAAACACACTCAGTTTTATTTAGCTGATTCTTACTTACGATAATGGTTTGTTGGTAGTTTTATTGATACATTTTGAAAACTATCACGAGTTTTATCTATACTGACTTGAACTAACTTGAACTTGGAACTGGCTAGGACTCTTATAAATTTGTTTCCCACTAAAGCCTGTGCTCGTACTCAATCGCGCAATCGCGACTTCCAGACGCAGCACTTCAAAACAGTCCGAAACTGATCGGAATCTTTCCGTCAAATATACGGCAAGTCCTAGCCCCTTTTCATACTATTATATTGCATTGTTGTTTATATTCTTACAAGTGTAACAATGAAATTATAATAATTTGAAAATCTGTCGCCTACCTACCTAACGGTGTTTTCCGGAAGCTGTCTTTGAGAGCCAGTAATTCAAGGTTAGCTTGAACAACATATTCGACCACATCAACATTCATCACTTACGATCATGTGACATAGTGGTCAAAGGCTACCCTATCAGCTGTGATTAAAAAAAATGTGTGTCTTTAATACGCAACAATTTAATTGAAATAAAAGTAAAGTTATACATTGTGTTTAGAATGACATAGCAATTTTCGCAATTCCAATACCACTGCAGCAGCCTTGTAAACACTGCTTACATAATTAATGATAATAAATAAACATATAAACTATTAATAAATCTAACAATACAATTCTTAAAACAAATTTAATAAATTCAAAACTAATAAAATAAATGCAAAAGAGGCGAAGCCGCGCGGAAAAAATAGTATGCAACGAGCCGTGCATCGAAGCCAGCGCTGCGTCACAGATGCGCACATAGTTACTACGGAGCGATACGAGGGACGCGGCCGGCCGGCCTCAGAGGACAATTGACGGTCATTGTAGATGCATTCGCGCGCTTCATTCCGATATCTTTCTAAATTATTTGTTGTTTATTTGTTTACCTTTTTCTTCGGCTCCTTCTAAATTAATATTTAGTGTACGCTAGTTTATTATTGTGAACAAGTGATTAAACTATTTAAATATTTGTGTGTGTTTGAACTAATTACACCACAAGTTTGGTGACCCACTGTTGAACATTTTATGAAGAAAAGTGTACCTACAAATATGCAGTCGGAATTTGCTGATGCTTGCGGAGATGAGAATGGACAGCACCGTGTCTCAACACCTTCGTCGTCGGATGTATTTCGTGTTGGCGTTAGAATACCTCCGTTCTGGGCAGAAAAACCAGCAATTTGGTTCGCGCAAGTTGAAGGCAATTTCGCTATATCAAATATTACGTCCGACATGACAAAATTTTATTATGTGATATCACAGCTGGATTCTTCAATTGCTACAGAAGTGGAAGACATAATCGTCACGCCTCCCGCAAACGATAAGTATGAAAAACTTAAATGCGAATTAATTAAAAGACTGTCTGCCAGTAAAGAAAAAAAAGTTAAGCAATTATTAATGCATGAGGAATTAGGTGATAGAAAACCATCTCAGTTTCTTCGTCACTTAAAACATCTTGCTGGCAGTGATGTTCCGGAAGATTTTTGAAAAACAATTTGGTCGAGTCGTCTGCCCAGTAGCATACAGACAGTCATAGCCGCACAGCCAACTTCGTCGGTCGACGTCCTTGCCGACCTAGCTGACAGGGTGCACGACATTGTACCACAGCACCATGTCGCTGCCGCTTCATCGAGCACCATGGATATGATGGCACAGCAGATAGCAGCTTTGACTAAACAGGTAGAAAAACTGACAGCTCAAGTAGACTCGAGATCTCGTTCCAGAACTAGACAAAATAGTCATAATAGATCTTCTTCAAATAAGCGCTCGCAATCTAGCTATAAAAAATTTCCGACATGTTGGTATCATTCTAAATATGGTTCAAAAGCAAATAAATGTGTCAAGCCATGTGACTACCGTCCGGAAAACTCCAGAAGCAGTCACTAATGGCGGTTGATGACTGCTACACCTGCAAAGGCCGCCTATTTATGACGGATAAAAATTCTAAGCTCCAATTTCTCGTCGATACCGGATCAGACATCTGTGCATATCCAAGAATGCTTTTAAATGAAAAACGCTGTAAGTCGAAATATGAACTTTTCGCCGCTAACGGTACACATATAGCTACATATGGATGCATAGAACTTAACCTGAATTTGGGATTACGCCGTGATTTTAAATGGAGATTTATAGTAGCCGACGTTTCGAAACCTATAATCGGAGTTGACTTTTTAAGCTTCTACGGTTTGCTCGTCGACTGCCGTCATCACCGTCTAATGGACAGCCTAACATCTATATCTGTCAAAGCGCCTCAGTCACACAAACAACACAGTGAACTACTTTCTGTCAAAGTTTTTACTGAAAATTCACCTTATCACGAACTTCTTCGTCGTTATGGGGAGATCACTAGGCCTCCAGGTACTTCAACTGAAATATTGCATAATACCAAGCACCATATTCGAACTACACCTGGACCACCTGTTGTATCCAGACCTCGTCGCTTGGCACCGGATCGCCTCCAAATTGCCAAGAACGTCTATGAAGAGATGCTGCGTGATGGAACTGCCAGACGTTCTGAGAGTTCTTGGTCTTCTCCACTCCACCTGGTCCGTAAGAAAGATGACTCCTGGCGACCATGTGGAGACTACAGAAAACTGAATGCACGTACTATACCGGACCGCTACCCAATCCGACACTTGCATGACTTTGCTTATCAGCTTTCTGGTTCCAGAATATACACCAAAATTGACCTGGTAAAAGCATTTAACCAGATTCCTATCCAGGAGGAGGATATTCCTAAATCTGCCGTCGCTACCACTTTCGGACTCTTTGAATTTCCATTTATGGCTTTTGGGTTGCGAAACGCAGCGCAAACCTTTCAAAGATTCCTAGATGAAGTGCTGCAAGGACTAGAATTCACGTTCGGGTATTTAGATGATATCTTAATCTTCTCAAAAAACGAAAGCCAACACCTGGAACACCTTGAAATCCTTTTTGAACGGCTAAAGAAGTATGGCATCTTAATAAACACTTCTAAGTGTGTGCTGGGTGCATCTGAGCTTACATTTCTAGGATACCACGTATCTTCAGATGGAATTCGACCTCTTGAAGAAAAAGTCAAAGCTATTCAAGATTATCCAACACCAAAAACAGCAAAAGAGTTACGAAGATTCCTTGGCATGCTCAATTATTATAGAAAATTTGTTCCTGGTGCAGCTGCAATTCAAGGCCCTCTCAATTCAGCTCTTTCCGGCCCTAACATTAAAGGAAACACGCCTATTGATATGAACCCGGAACTACAGCACGCTTTTGACGAGTGTAAAAGCAGCTTATCTCAAGCCACACTCTTATCACATCCAGATACGCAGGCTGAATTATCTCTGTTTACAGACGCTTCTGATATTTCTATCGGTGCGGTACTTCAGCAGCGAAAGAACAATGATTGGGAACCCCTCGGATTTTTCTCACGAAAACTGTCACCTGCTCAAAAGAAATATAGCCCATATGACAGAGAACTTCTAGCGATCTATGAAGGAATAAAATACTTTCGGTATATGGTTGAAGCGAGAACATTTACTGTGTTCACTGACCATAAACCTATCACCTTCGCCTTCACTACCAAAAGAGATAACTGTTCTCCTCGCCAGCATCGTTACTTGGACTACATAGCTCAGTTTTCCACAGATATCAAACACATATCTGGAAAAGCCAACGTAGTCGCCGATGCATTTTCAAGAATAGAAAGCATCAAAACTATTGATTACCATGCAATGGAGAAAGAGCAAGAAGACGACCCGGAACTGAACGATCTGCTGAATAAAGGTTCTTCTTTGAAGCTCCAGAAGATCATTACATCCGAAGGCAATTTGTACTGCGATCTTTCCATGCCTAGCCCACGACCTTATATACCACCTGGATTTCGAAAAAATATATTCGACACTCTTCATAATCTGAGTCATCCAGGACCTGCTGCATCTAGCAGGCTTATATCAGAACGGTTCGTGTGGCCTGGAGTTCGTCGTGACTGCAGGAAATGGGCACAACAATGCACTGATTGCCAACGTAATAAGATAACCCGTCATACTTCCTCTCCTCTCACTGCATTTCCCTCAACTTCAGACCGATTTTCCCACATCCACATGGATCTGATTGGTCCATTACCATATTCTTCTGGTTACAGATACTGCCTCACCATTGTCGACAGATTTACCCGTTGGCCTGAAGCATATCCCTTACCAGACATCACAGCCGAGACCTGCGCCTCAGCATTCATCTCTGGCTGGGTAGCGCGGTTCGGTTGTCCTCATCGAATCACCACTGACAGAGGTACCCAGTTCGAGTCACAGTTATTCAAGTCCATCTGCAATCTTCTTGGTGCCAAACACTGTCCGACTACTGCATATCACCCAGCTGCAAACGGAATGGTTGAGCGTCTTCATCGCCAGTTAAAAGCTTCTATAATGTGTCACAACAATGCGCAGTGGACCGAAGTACTTCCTCTCGTACTGCTGGGAATAAGGAGCGCCTGGAAAGATGACCTTAAATCTTCTGCTGCAGAACTAGTTTACGGCGAACCACTAAGACTTCCAGGAGAATTCTTTGTTCCCGCAGATGACCTCTCTTCAGATATTACCAGCTTTACTACACGACTGCGCAGCCACATAAAAACGTTGTCTCCAACTCCAGCAGCTTGGCATGTTAAAAAGTCATTTTACTTACCAGCCGACATCTTCAAGTCCGACTTCGTGTTCCTTCGCCAGGGTCCAGCTAAAAAGTCGATGGTATCACCTTATACTGGTCCACACAGAGTACTGGAACGGAACCTGAAAACATTTAAAATACATGTTAAAGGAAAAGAAACCACAGTGACAATAGATAGATTAAAACCCGCTTACCTGGTAAATTGTGATGCTACTCCTGCTATAACAAAAGATGTAACTCCTGCAATGGAACCTGAACCTACGACTACACCTGAAAGAAAAACAAGAAGTGGTAGAATAGTAAAGTTCCCAGACTACTATCGACCGTGAACCGGTCTCAGCGGGGGAGTGATGCAGCAGCCTTGTAAACACTGCTTACATAATTAATGATAATAAATAAACATATAAACTATTAATAAATCTAACAATACAATTCTTAAAACAAATTTAATAAATTCAAAACTAATAAAATAAATGCAAAAGAGGCGAAGCCGCGCGGAAAAAATAGTATGCAACGAGCCGTGCATCGAAGCCAGCGCTGCGTCACAGATGCGCACATAGTTACTACGGAGCGATACGAGGGACGCGGCCGGCCGGCCTCAGAGGACAATTGACGGTCATTGTAGATGCATTCGCGCGCTTCATTCCGATATCTTTCTAAATTATTTGTTGTTTATTTGTTTACCTTTTTCTTCGGCTCCTTCTAAATTAATATTTAGTGTACGCTAGTTTATTATTGTGAACAAGTGATTAAACTATTTAAATATTTGTGTGTGTTTGAACTAATTACACCACACCACCAAAGCTTATATTAATATGGATTTCTGAAAAGTGTACATCAGTATCCAGCTAATAAATTTTATTAAAAATCAAAGTAAATATTAATTCACTTTTGGCGTATATAACATGCTCTATGAAGGTTAACCAAATAATATTATTGTAAAAAAAATACTTCCGCTTCCCATATCTAAGCAGGGTGGCCGAACCTCCCCATACCTGATCTAGCTCCCCCCGCGGGCCATATATGAGCTGCGGGCGCGCCCGGCTTCCCTCTCTTTATACCACTGAAATCTGTACTAACGGACGCTCGCATTATTATAACCGAATTCACACAATATCTGCTTTTATTTTCCCAGATGAATTTACAAACCGTTTACGTCGATGTAAGCTATCCTAAATGGACATAACACTTAAATCAATTGATATCTGAAAAAGTTATTGGTCCGATACAACTCTTAGAGGTGTGGTAAATGGTCAGGTTAAGGAAAGTTTAATTATTTTCCCCCTCGCCTCTCCTACTGATTGGTCATAACAAAACTTATGTCACTGACCTGGACAAAGTTATTGAGCTGATACAGCTCTTTGAGGTGCAGCGGCGTGGTCATAGTCGGGTTGAAGGACAGTTTGGCCTCCTTGCCGTCTGGGTGGAAGAGTTTGAGCAGCGCCACCACCGGCGGGAACGTGTTCTGAAAGTAATAAATTGTTTTGTATCATAAATGATGCTCTATAATAACGTGAAAAAAAAATTTAAGTCTTCTAACAGTCTGAAGTCAGGAACTGTATTCGGTATGTAGCAATCGGCTCGCACCATATTACTTATAATAAAAAAACATGTAACCAAATGTTCAGTTTTTATATAAGTCCGCCTGGACAGAGTTGTATAAATTTTTTGCGACAGTTGAAAATTACCGAGCTTAACAAGTAAATTAAATTAAACTAAAATTTGATTTTACCTGAAACACTTCACACTGAATTTATTTTTATCACAATACCTTTTAGCAGTCGTTTTAAAACAGTTTAAGGGTATAACTAGATATTGTTTTTTTATTCATCAAAAAACTTATCAACTCTGATGACTGACCCCAAGTGTTTTGTTACACACACACAAACCTTTTTACCTTCTTTAAACATAGCAAAATATTTTATACTGCCTTTTATCACTTCAGTTCATCTCAAACTTGATCCCTCACACAGTTCTTATTAGAATTATACTGAACTCCACATATGATGATATATATTAGAGTATTGTTTCTATTTCGATTCCCCAGTAAATTTCATAACAAGGTATGAGTATCGAAGAATTAGAATAGACTAGCGTATTAGAATACTGGTAACATTCGTGCCAATGACTTCTTATCAGCATCAATCACGAATAGACACTTGTCAAAATATACTCGCCTTTGTTTGCACAGTGATTCAAGTTTTGACAAAGGAATTAGGGAACTATTCGATTGTATAACAATTGTTTACTAATCATGATAACACATGGTTCTGTTCTTGACTTCGACTCATGTATGGCGAAAACTAATGAGCTTTAGCCTTATTAAACTACTATTAAAAAATAATAGTTATATACCTCTCCAACACGAAAAGAGCGGATTTTGTGTTCAAAAACTCGCAGCAAAATAGATTTTTGCTGCGAGCGTAAGGAAAATTGATTCACGAATAAAAGTAATACATTTCAGCATTTTTTCTTTGAATTAGTAGTATCTACTAATATCTCCTGAATATTAATATTTATAAATTTGAATAAACATAATTTTCTAGATTGCATGCAAAGTGCTTAACAAATAAGTATTGTTCAACTAGTGAGCAAAGTTGATTTTTGGGTGAGTGCAGTTTAAATCTCAAACTAGCGATGAATTCTAGAATTGAATTGCGAAAGTAACGAGTGTAATAATTATAACAACTACTTGTTTTAAGCACTTGTAACAATAACTAACAATCTTTTTATCATCCTCTTACTTTACTTATGATCACCCGACTCTAGAAGGTAAAAACCAAACATATATATTAAGTTTATGTAGGAGTAAAATCAGATGATAACATCAATCAATGAACTAGCACATTGGTGCTAGTTCATTCTCCTGTACATTGGTACAGCATAACTTCTCAGAATAAAAATATCACACAGTCTAGTACGGCGTAATGCAATTCATTTCCTCATAGAATTAACGGAAACGATCCAATGTGACACAGCACCATATAAAGAAAGCTATTTGCCTTGAATACGACTAGAAACAACTTCTATGTTCGTTCCGAAAGGCCTTGAACGAATTTGAGTTTGTTGGCACAATTTATCGACACCCACTTCAAAATATTTTTCGATTTCTAGATGATTTTGTGCTAATAGTCTGTAAATTGAATGAATAAACATCTTGGGTAATTTTTAAAATATGAACTCATACTATTTGCAATATACTAAAAAATTGCTACATATAATAAAATTATTATAAAAAATATGAATATTATAAATTACTATTAAACAAAATTCTATGTTCGCCGGACAACATCTTCGACCACATCACTTACCAACAGGTGAGAAAGTGGTCAAGTGCTACCCTATCAGAAATAAAATAAGGCGTATGTGTGTGCATTACTTACGTCCGAAATGGCTGAACGGGTTTTTATGAAACTTGTTAGGTACAAATGTGTCCGTCTAAAAATGCACGCTCCTCCACCATATTTACCCCTACTTGCAAAATAGTATATAGACTACACGCAACCTCGTCAATAACATTGGTTCTTCAGTCACCATGGGGTGTGTAAGGAGTCTACTGAGTTGACCGAGTACACAATTAAATCGCTGCACGTACGTACTTTTGAATTATCATGTTTAGAAGAGAGCCGTGCATTTTTAGACTGACAGATCTCTAAATATATATTATTGAGGTCCCGGATTAGGACGTGAGTTACTTTTTATACTGATTTACTGAGTAGGTTCGGAAGGAGCGCGATATATAGAATTTCCATGAAAGCTTAACATACATTAAGGACCATCTGGTCGGAAGCTAAGATGAACTATTTTCTCAAATCTGTGATTCCACGCTGTCTATACCATACGTATTGAATTTCTATGGTAATTAAGGTCTACCGATAATCGGGCTTCACAGCATGATGTAAGGGATTTCGCAGACTCACTTGGCTTACTGCCAACCTTTGGCACGTGCTGTCAGCTATCCTTGAGAGCCAGTTTCCCTTCTAGGTTAACACCATATTAGACAAAATCTGTACGTGACATACTGGTCAAATGCTTAGTGATCTATCAGTAAGTAACAAAGATAACACAGAAATTTGTGGAAGGTCATTCAAATCATATTTAAATAAATAATTTGCTCAGGTCAAAGTTGTATACAATAATATCATTAGTATAATTGTATTCAACTTGAGGTCAAACACATAGTTATAAACTGCAATGACCCTGAGCAGCAGAATTTTGTTACTTTAATGTTACTTTTGAAGACAAAGATCTGAAGTCGGAGGTTATTGAATTTTGGAATGTTTTAATTATTTGAACTTAAAATAGCATTAATTCTTAAATTCTCGGAAGTTTCACACATATTTAAATATATTTGAAAAATAAATTTAAAATGAAATATATTGATCCCTAACGTGAGTGTTTTGCCGGCTAATTTATAATATTACGTAATTATACGTTACTATTTTAGACATTTCATTTATTAAGTCGATATATTTGGCGACTTTTCTTTGTTGTGTGGTCTTTAGGTATGTTTGGTTTACTTTTCAACATTAGAAATATATTTGGTCTTTATGACGAAACACTGACATCCTCGGATTTTTTTAGTGTTTATCATACGTGTCCACCAAAAGAGTCTAATCGGAAGATTAGCCTAAGGACGGAGTAAAGCTTAGATTTAGACTTATTATATATAATAGCTGTACATTATTTTCAAAAAATCGAAGTTTATATAAATGTATAATTCTTTGTTTAGATTCCAAGATATGATTATTTTATATCATGTACCTTCTTTGATATTAATAATAAAAAATCGTATCTACATTACTGTAATATAACAGTTAGGTTTAAAGTTTGTAAAAATAAATTATCACCGCGCAACCCTTATTGCTCCCGCTAACGAAACGGTGCACACAAAGTGGCAATGGTTTCGGTTTGGTTCAGAACACATACTAGAAGTTGATGAATTTTTAAGATAAATTTAAAGAATTTATAAAGTTTAAAGAAAAGCAACTAATATATGCGTCAATTTGTCGACTCACCTCATATCATTATTGTATTTAAGTGTGTGAGGTATGAAAACATTTTAAAACCGCACGCCTAACCGATCTCTTTCATTAAGATTGTTAGCTTTCAGAGACCAATTTATAACTTTCATGTCAATATGACATAAGTCATGTCAATATCGTATCGCATAGGCAACACGAGCACAGCCGCAGGCACAGCCGATCACCTAGTATAAAAATTGTTTACTTTACGATCGTACGTGTCACGGGAATTCTTACCTCCACGTCTTCATCATACAAATAAATAACGAAATTCATATTATTTTACCTACAAGGAGCGATCGCCCTCTAGTGACCTTTTAAATATTAACAAACGCTCTACGTAGACCCCTCTACGTAGACTCGTGAAACAAATGAGGGTATCGTTAGTTTGTTAACCAAAATATGAGTAACTATATAGAATTATATTGGGAACAGCAGCCTTTGAAGAAATGCGCATTAAATTGCAATGGTTTTGTGCCCGTTTTGGATAATATGACTCATGACGCGATTATGTCGCTGAACGCAACTGAAAAATAGTATCATATTATCTAAAAGATCAACACTTCGTGTTGCACAGATCCAAATACGGTTTCTAGGTCTAACCAGCATACCGTTATTTACCTTTACAAATACTGAAAATGCTATAACATTCTAGTGTGACCATTTTGCATATAATTAGGCTGTTAATATAAGAAGATCACTGTGGCAGGATTTCGATTTTTATGTAGAACTTGAAAACTATTCAATCCATGCTGATGAAGTTTGAATTGGACTAACTCGGAGATGTAAGTACCATATCCAACAAAAAGAATCATCTTCGAATGATCTAGAAAAACTTATACAAGAGTAATTGAAACAATAATAAGCCTGGATGAGAGGTTCTCAATCTCCTCTCAACTCCTTTCTTTGGATGTCGATAAGTAATATGCATGAGGTGGTTAACGTTTTGTTACCTTAGTAGAATTGGCAGCATTTTCGACGACCGGAATTCCGAATTGGACCACGTCACCACTATACACTTCGTGAGGCTCCTGCTCCTTTGATATCGAGCATCGGTTGTTGTTAATGAAGGTGCCATTACTACTCTGGTTGTCCTGGAAGAAACAGTGCACATTATAAATATAACAGTTAAATTGTATTCAATAAATATATGTCACAATATGCTCTTGGGGTACCGGGCTAGAATGTCAACCCCCAACTCTACCCGTGGGTGTCGTAAGAGGCGACTAAGGGTAACATACCACAATGGGCAGCAGCGCTTTCTGAGGAACTGATATCTCACACTGCGATCCCCAAGCCGCCTGCCAGGCGTAGGGATTACGGCACCCCCCCCCATATTGGTGAGGCTGTGTTCAGCAGTGGACTATCCGGCTGATACAGTACAATATATATATATTAATGGGATAACATCCAGCAATGGTCTGGACGATCTGAATATCATGACAACAGTGAAATCTTAGATATTTACAAGACTCTTCATTGGATCGCAATTTTGCCAATACCTTTATCAAAGCTCTCGTAGCAGAGCTTGCTTAATCGTTCTTAACTGATAACTCCGCTGCGGTCATGACTTGGAGGGGTAACCGTTAGTAGCATTACTACTGAGCGCTCTTGAAGCCGTCTGTCCCGGTTGTTGTTTTAGTATTATTGTTTTATCTGACTAGCTACCACACTCAAGTAGAAAATCTCTAAGTCTCTAAGTCCAAGTACCAAATGTTGTGATCTAGCAGATGTCTTTGAGAGTTAGTAATTCTAGGTTAGCCTGAACAACATCTTTGATCATAATATCATCACTTACTATCAGGTGAGTTACTGGTCATAGGCAAGTCTATCAGCAGTAAATACATTGCCTTCAAACTAGTTGAAAAGATTGCACGCAGTAAGATATATCAAATATATCTTCAAGATAGATCGCGAGTACATCTATTCAGCAAAAGTCAGTGTTGGTTGCATCAGTTGCACTCAAGAACTGGTTCTTGGTTGCGATTTGCATGGTGGTAAGGCATTTTGCAAATGCCCGCCTGGCTAGCTACCACCCTCAAGTAGAAAATCTGTCGCCAAGCACCTAACGGTGTGTTCCGGCAGCTGTCCTTAGGAGCCAGTACTTTAGGTTAGCCTGAACAACATTTTCGACCACATCATCACTTACCATCAGGTGAGATAGTCGTCAAAGGCTAACCTATCAGGTATAAAAAAAAACTAAGTACTATGACCTCTGGATAAAAGGACTGAGTAGCCAATGAAATAATAGATATCCAATATCTAAAGCGCCGACGCTCTAAAGTACCAGGCAACTCAAAGTTTAGTTATGAGTATTTCTTAATATGATTACAAGCACTATTAATATGCTTACAAATTATTGAAGCACAAAATGTTATGCCCCGGTCGGGAATCGAATCCGCATCCTCCGATTTCCGCCGAATGCCTAAACTGCTCGGTCACCTGAGCATGCTATTTCTAGCCGAAATTTCGTGCTCCAATTGTATTACTTTAACCGTCATAGGGGACGGTGCGGGGCCATCAACCAGACTACTAGGCTTCATCTGAACGAAAGAAGTGGTTTTTCAAACACTTAACTCTCGCAATGATGTCGCTACCCTTCTATATTTCTAATATGATTACAAGCACTATCGCGTTTTGACCAGTATGTACTTCTTAAGGGTACATAGTTACATACTAGTACTGGTAATACAGCAAAAGTATACATAACTTCTGTTCCACCTCCACTTTCCGCTACAGTTCTAAAAGAAATAAAATTACTCACAAACCCAGCTCGTAATACAATGGCATGAAGAATTACTCGATGACACGATAGTTACGCCTTAGGTCGAAACTCAAACCAGTTATCAGATAAATGGCTGACAGATTTGTCAAGGTGTCTCAATACGAATTAAATTAATGTTATGTTTCTAGTAACATTTCAAAGATATAACGCTACATTATGATACACTGAGAAAAACGACTAAAAGGCTTACATCAAATTTGACCTTTTACCGTTGAATTGTAAATACGTAAGATGAATTCACAACTCTTAAGAAGATTTTCACCAATCAATAAAAATGTACCATGTTTTATAATAAACACAACCGTCAAAAACGCCTTCCGTAAAGTATTTTCAGAATTGAACTTGTTGTATGATAATAATTGCAGTATTGACCATAAAATATACCTTACTTTTACGGCGGTTTATATACGGCGATTATCACTATAACGTACGACTTAATCAGCTTCATCGAAAAGTCAATATTTAAGAAAGACCACAAAATACACCTTACATGAAGATGAAAAGAAACATTCGCCTTCACTGACCTCGTTTAACGCCTTCTAGTTGGAAGGCGTTTTTGTACGTATTTACGTTTGGTCGGTTTTTCGCCTCATACCATATAAATTGGCCGTCATTAGGGCGCTTTTGACTTTAGATTTTTCTCAGTGTACCCAACGGCATTTACTATGGTTTTTAAAACAGTATATTAATTGTCGTACTATATTTATAACAAAATAGCAGAACGCTACTTAAAAAAAAGTTTTTTTTGTCAATTTTCCTATGTTCATCAGGGATAATGTACGATTCTAATGAAAGAATTTTACAAATCGGTCGAGCAGTTTTTATCTTTATTCCTTACATACAAAAATACAAACCTTTCCTCTTTATAATAGTATATATGTATGTAGATATCGCTGTTTACAATCTTACTTGATTATCTTGCTTAAGTTAACATACGAAATGTGAAAAGAGAAACAACCGCGAATTTGCGTATGTTTATAATCAAACTACGCCTAGCCGTAAAATCATGAAATTAGTAACCATAAAACTCAATGTGCACGCTAATTGGTTGAACGGTCACGTGGCTTTATCTTCGCTGCCATAAACTTGGTAGCCCTGCATCCCCCATTCAAGAAAGAAATTTTGGTTAGTTTGAATCAACCGATTTGATTGTGACGGATCAAGCTCGAGGCCCACCTGATGTTCAGCGGCCTAAACTCTCCCTATAACAGATACATTTCATCATAAGTCACGAATTGCACAGCGCCAGTCACTTTGAGACATAGTTGTTAAGTCTCATGTGCCTGTAATTCACTGGCTCTCAAGGACAGCTGCCGGAACACACCGTTAGGTGCTTGGCGACAGATTTTCTACATAAAAATGACGTTTCCAGTATGTTTCCAGAATTCTATTTCACCATAAAAGATAAATCATTTGGTTTTCTAAATATTTTTTCAGGGAGGGCGATATAACCGAATTCAATAAAGGCTATAGCTGCGGTCAGAAACGCATGATATAACTACATCAACAAAAAAAACTGTCTAAACATCCCAGTGCGAAACTTTCCAAGATATCCGTGATTACGAATTCACTCCTACGAATCCAACTCGATAACAGAAACGATATAATAATCGATGCATTCACAAACAACACGAATGCAAACAAGAGCACACAATGGCATTCGGTAAACACACATGCTTCGATGATAATAACAACAACATCTGTTATAACGTTCAACAAGTGCACCGTTTGAAAGATGCTTTTACATATACTCAAGATGTTCATATAATTTTCGCAATACAGATCTTTCCAATCGCGAAGGCATAAAGGCACGCTTCTCCGTATGTTTTGAGTCTAGTTGTAACGACTACTGCCTATTCAGGCTAGTTTAAATTTTATTTTTGAAGTGTATGTACCATTAGCGGCCCACCCCGGCTTAGCAAGGGTATTTTACAAATAAAATATACTAGGGTGAATCAAAAAATTCTTGGAATCAATATTAAAAAATGCAAAGATTTAAATAATAATATTTTATTTTTCTACATAATCTCCCTCCAATGCAATGCATTTAGAATAACGAGTTTCTAACTTCCTTATTCCTTGTGAAAAAAAATTATTTTCTTGACTATCGAAAAAGTCCTCTACGGCAGCTATAACCGCGTCATTATCGTGAAATTTTGTTCCACGAATTTCCTCTTTTAATTTTAGAAACAAGTGAAAATCACTTGGGGCTAAGTCCGGAGAATATGGTGGGTGGTCAAGGAGATTGAAGCCAGCACAGCGGATTGCGTTGACCGCAACTTCCGATCGATGAGCAGGAGCGTTATCTTGAAGGAACAACACGCCCAACGACAGTTTTCCACGACGTTTTTCTTTAATCGCTTCACGCACTTTCGGGATTAAATTTGCGTAAAAGGGTCCAGTAATCGTCTGGCCTTTTGGCATGTAATCAATAAAAAGGATTCCTTCACTATCCCAGAACACAGAGGCCATAACTTTGCCAGCGGTAGGAGCAACTCGAAATTTTTTAATGGATGGAGAGGATGGTCGTTTCCAAGACATGCTTTGTCTTTTAGTTTCAGGATCAAAATGGTGGACCCACGTTTCATCCATGGTGACAAGACGACGGCAAAAATTATCCGGATCACGCTGGAACATTTCGAGATTACGCTTGGAAATTTCCAAACGTCGCTTTTTGTTTTCGTCGGTTAACATTCGTGGCACCCATCTTGCAGACACTTTTTTGAACCCCAGTGAATCAATTAAAATGGATTGAACGCTACCAAAAGATATCTTTAGGATCTCAGCTATATGTTTTATAGTCATTCTTCTGTCTTCCAAAACCAGATTCTCAACCTTTTTGACATTTTCTTCTGTAACGGAGGTTGAAGGCCGCCCAGAACGCGGGTCATCTTTACAGCTTGATCTACCTCTTTTAAATTCAGCCACCCAGTACGCAACCGTAGAATAGGGTACAGCATCACCCCCTAATGTCTGCTGAATGTCCAAAAAAATTTCCTTCGTAGACATTTTTTTCAAACTGAGATATTTTATCACCGCACGTAACTCACTTTTATCCATAATTTTGACTTTTTAGCAACTCGTTGCACAAAAAAATTTATTACATGCGAACGAACTGACAAAAATAAGTGACAGTCTGCATAAATATAGTGTGATAGACACTCTTTAATTTGAATATCGAACTTGATCCAAAAAGGTTTCATATATATGCACTTCTAAGAACTTTTTGATTCACCCTCGTATTTTTGAAAATATTCTATAACCTATGTTCATCAGGGATAATATAGGGTTCTATATAAGAGTGAAAGAATTTGTCAAATCGGTCCAGTAGATTTAAGTTTATTTGTTACATATAAAAATACAAATCTTTCCTCTATATAATATTAGTGTAGAATGTAGATAGTGTAGATGTAGAATTGTGTATTAGTGTAGACGTAAATTAGCATTTACACACACACACTAAGACGTATTATACTAACGAGGCCTACTCGTACAATGCAAACATAACAATATATATTATTTCTCCTTTTAGATAAGTATTTGCCGGAAAACTCCTGTAGAAATTTGGGTTAGAAAGGGTTCTTACAAAAAACAATTTGCGTTTATTATCTTCTTTTTGAACAGCTGACAGCCTTTGGGCTCTCACCTTAGCTTTTGATGACTTGTGATGATGTGGTCGAAGATGTTCTTCAGGCTAACCTAGAATGACTGGCTCTCAAGGACAGCTGCCGGAACATACCGCTAGGTGATTGGCGACAGATTTTCTACTTGAGGTTGGTAGCTAGCCAGACGGGCATTCGCAAAATGCCCTACCACCATGCTATAACGACTGCCATCGTAAGATAACAACCGGGACCGACCGCTTAACGTGCCCTTCGATGCACGGAATCGCTCAGTAGTAGTGTCTCTAGCGGTCACCCATCCAACTCATGACCGCGACGGACGTTGCTTAACTTTGCTGATCGGTTAAGAACAGCTAAACAAACTTCGCTACGAGCGCTTTAAATATTAACTATGGCCACTGTGCACTGGATACTTTAAAATATATCTACTATATTGTAGTAAAATTATTAACAAGAGCAATATAACAGGTACTATCACTACTTGCAAATATGAACAGCCGTAGCGTCCATCGTTGAACAAATGTCTCACGCATTCGGGTTTGCCATAACATCCACGCTTGGCAGGCGTTTCGAGGTTTGTAGTGTAAGATGGCAGTTCCTCAGAAGACGCAATTTTTCCTTTAAGACGCTGACTAGTGCTAAATAGCTTTACTTGAACAGATTTTTTGCAAAATATATTTAGTTTGTAGCAGTAGCAAAATTATTTGTTAATCTTGATCACATTATCTAAGGCCAAGAACAGTCAGTCAGTCAAAATTTTCTCGATAGAATAAAATTGCAAAGATGACTCTAAATTACGCTTGTAACGTAAATAACTTAAATATTTACGTATGAAATGGGTATGGAAATATATTAATAAAATAGCAATACCTCATCAAGAGGGACAAGAAAAGCTACATTTTCGATTAACGTTGCTATAGTGGCGTGTTAGCTTATTTTCGGATTTTACCTAAACTGATCGCGATTTCACTATTGCTGCCTCTCTTTCACTACTACGCAGTCTGATAGTGACAAAATATCAGCATTTGACAGTGTCTTAAATAGTCTGCACATGAAATGGGGGAGCGTAATTCTAGCCCAACACCCCATGGATTATTTCTTGCAATAATATTAATAGTATTTGAAAATTGTGTGCCATTGATTTGCATTTGCAAATGCCTGCTGGCTGGCGGCCACCCTCAAGTAGACAATCTGCCCCAAGCACCTAACGATGGGTTCCCGCAGGTGTCCTTGAGAGCCAGTAATTCTAGGTTAGCCTGAACAATATCTTCGACCACATCATCACTTACCATCAGGTGAGTTAGTGGCCAAAGGCTAGACTATCGGTATATAGACATTCTGAAACAAATTAATAATATGCGCGTGTTTATGTGACTAGATTCACAACAAGCATCCCACTGTCACCTTTCTGTTATTTCAATCTAGTATACTACGTATCGACCCATAACCTGTTAGTAAAAATTAGCATAATTTGTTGTGCAGAAATAAGTAGATGAGCAACTTAAAACTTATTTCGTTTTATCCAATCAAATCACCTATATTTATAACCCAGACTTGGTGGACTTTGTTTTTAATGTAATATCCTTTCACAAATCTCACAGATTGATGAGTTAACTCTGTTATTGAGCAATTACATATTGAAATTTAGACTCGCAACTGATAGATATTACAAAGACTGATAGACTAATTGACGTATACTTAATATTAAGAAATGGATGTCGACAACCGAAATTCTCTAAAAAGTCCCAAGGGACTGTTTTGTATATAGGTATATACAAAACAGTCCCTTATATAGGTTTAACCAAGGGGTTAAAGGTTCAATAACGATAAATCTTGATTTAGGCAAGTACTGTACTGTACCAACCGGATCGTCCACTGCTGAACACAGCCTTCCCTATTAAGGGGGTATTTGCCATAATCCACACGCTTGGCAGGCGGCTTGGAGATCGCAGTGTCAGATGACAGTTCTTTAGAAGGCGCTGCTGCCCACCTTCCAATAATTTTCCCTTAGTCGCCTCTTACGACACCCACGGGGTGATATGGGGAGTGGCAATTCGAAACTGGAACCTCACGGGGTAGTACGTTGTTAGGCAAGTACAATGGATATATACAAAAAAATTGCAATCAGTAGCGTGTATCATCATTCGAAGGCTTATTTTTTATGAATACTGTGTTCCTTCGCAAAATATTTTGTCTATAAATCCACACCACTTAACTATATTTCACAAATGGTACAATAAATTATATTTACACTACAATATAAAGTTACTCGCGTTTAACTATATAAAATGAATGTTGCCAGGAACAACACTTGTTTAGCTAGTTGTATGTCTGGGTTTTTTTTTAATGGCAAACGAGCAGGCGGATCACCTGGTGGTAAGTGATCACCATCGCCCACGAACATCCGCAACACTAGAGGTATCGAGGATGCGTTGCGGCCTTTGAGGAGGGAATATGCTCTCTTCTTGAAGGCCCCTAAGTCGTATCCGTTCGAACAACTGCACCTGGCATCTGGTTCCATATTGTGGCAGTGCGAGGTAGAAAATGCCGTGAAAATCGCAAGGTGGTGGACAAGAAATGTGGACATGTCTTCCAGACGTCGACATGAAATTGATGAAACATCTTGCTTTGTCGGGACGTCCGATGGCGAAATTGAGCTGCAGGTAGTAAATCGAACAGTTCCTAAGAACAACTGGTTACAAGAAAGCGCACAATCAGTTTCTTATGCCTAGCATCCACGATAAGTAGCTTCTATAGCTATTTACCTTGAAAACAAACGTTACATCATTTGCCTTGTCTACAACTAAGCATTATGGCAAATTAACGAGTACGTTTAGTTTCTAGTATCTAATTTGCCTCGTAAACACCCTTGCGAAAAGATCTCACGTATATATAAACAGTAGTACAAGTATTGCAAACAACGTGGACCTGAATTAGGTACGTTCGTAACTATGTGAAGGTTATCGCCTAGCCTTCCAAAACAAACCTATTCCAAACAACGCTTTAAAATTACGAGCTGAATCAAAGCGCACAAAATTGATTATCACTACAATCAGCTAGTAATATACATCCTGCGCTCGCTCACTTTTACGACTATCCAATCGAATAGAAGACTGACGTAAGGTATGTTTGAACCAGCTGCTCGCGTTTTCACCCGCTAAGACAATGATGAAATACGTCAAATGTGTTTATCCGGGATTTAAACTACATATCTAACATACATTACATATCTAAGTTTCTTCCAAATTGATTCAACCGTTTCAGTGAGAACGAGTAACAAATATACACATCATATCATCACTCACTTAATATATTCCGCAATTATACTATTAGCGGGATAAATCAAACCTGTCATCGTGCTACCCTTATCCCATCTGTGTATGATCGATACAATTTATTTTTTAACAGCAGAAAGAACGACATAGCATATATTCATAAATATATTTTCTCTAACAAACCCTAAGAATGAAATAATAATATATTGTCTTCGTTTTTATGTCTGGCCGCTTTCCTGACACCAATACCCCTTGGGAATGCTCTTTTTGGTAGAACACCCTTCAGTTTTAATATTTTAATTTTTGCAATAACGCATGCTCTGCGGATTACAATACAAGTACCTTTCAGTTACTTTTTTGGGTATACTTCGGTTAAAATTTACCCTTAGCTAAAAAACACTGTTGTGCATCTAATATGCAGTGTGGCAACTTAGTCGGCGTATTTTAAAATCGTCCAATGGATGTATGATATGGCATGGAGCCAGAGGATATGGAACAGTCCACTGCACGACATAAAAAAACAAACCTGCTTGTGGACTAAATGCGTTCAAATCACCATCCTGTTTGAATGTTACCTACTAAAAACTACAAAGCTTCTATAATAGTCTCGCCAAGTTCCTATAATGGAAGCTAACAAGGATGATCAGGTTTAAAGTTGCGTGATTATGGAAGAAACCCTCGCTTCATAATCACGCATGTACGAGGTTTAACTTAATGGAATGCAGTTGCGCAGGAACCACAGTGCCATAAAGTCTGCGTTAGAATAAAGACACTCCGTGGCCGATGCTTCGCATTAGAAATAATTTATATGTTACAGAACTGCTACTACTCCACACAACTTCTAACGTAGAAAAAAATCAAATACATGACAACGTTTCAAGACTATGGCTCGTAAAACTATAGTCGGCAAACAACCTCTAAAACCGGAGACGCAGTTCGGTGAGCGGTATGCGCTATTAGCATGAAGACAACGGCCGGGGACGGCTACGGCTGCTCATAGAAAACCGACTTGTGGGCGACACGTAACTAGGCCTCCGCATACGTAATCAGCCCAAGGTTCTTTCATAATTTTAAATGTAAGATGAGACGATGACGTGAATGTAGTAAGTAATGATAATGACGCCTCTCAACTCGTATCACTCTAGATTACAGATGGACGTGCGCGGTTGTCATGCGAGACGTCATAATTAGGAACCGGTTGGGAACATTTTACTGCCATCTTTCAAGATGAAACCAGCAGTAATTTAATATTTTTCTCTGAGCACGCCTCTGTAACCGAGCCGCTAGCGTAAGATGGTTATTTTCAAGACGGCATACATAATCGGCCGGATAACAGATCGGACAAGATTACATTCAGCATAACGTCTGTCTTGGAAAAGAATTCGAATCATAGCTACGAGCTTATTAGCAAAAGTCATTCCGCAGAATGGCCAACTGCTCATATCTATATGCGCGCTATAAAATCTCATGATTAAAGCACCAGTTGCATTGAGTGCGTAATTTTTCCTATCATCATGCAGTCAACGTTTGATATAAGCATGCGTGGAATGAACGGTAGCAGACAGCGGGACGTACTCGCACAATGAACCGTGACGACTCTAATAAACTTCAATTACATCCAGTAAGTCGATGAAAAAATATGTTACAAAACTTGGCGTGTTTCGGCCAGGCGACTGATGCATGACAATGTGTGCAAATCTGGATTCCATTTAAGTTTACGAGGCTACATTCCACCTGTGGATTGTTTGAGTATACATGGATGGATAATCGTTTCAAGTGGTTCACTCTAAAGGTGCGCGGATTGTTAAAAGAGAAGGCATAGCAACATGACTGGAATTATACGGTTCGACGATGACGGATAGTCGTGTGTGAATATGTCGTGATAAATGCGGCGCTTATGGAATTGCTTACCAAGAAATGCTTGATAAGAAAATAAGCAACGGATGCATTGTCTTCCACATCTTCGATAGTTAAACCTTAGTTACCCATTGTAGGTATGACGAAAGTCTTGGTAGGAATTCTTCAAAACAAAATTTTTATTTGTAACAAACCAACAAGAATTAATCTAAGTTTGGGTATTTAAGAAAACATTGGCTTTACCCTTGGGCTGTCCTTTATTTCTTCATTTTGACATGCAAAACAATTTTATAGCTAAACTTACCACAAGATAAAAGTGTCCCTTGTCGTAATAGAGCGTGGCGTGGTGCCGTGACAGCACCCTGCATTCGAATATCGTGTTCGTTGGACTAGGGGTGGCGCGGTACACGTTGCGACCAATCTGAAAGACAATAGCATAGTTTAAAACCTTTTCACTAGCGTAGTATACATTCCACAAGCCGACTTGAAGAGCCTATTTTCAGAGTTAACAATGTCGTTTCGGAATTTATGGTAATAATTTCGTTCTACATAATTTTCAATACGCGTTTACCGAGACTTGCCGCTCGTTGGTGTTTACTTAAAACTTTATACGAGTATACTCGTATGTTGTTAAGAAAAGTTTATTACACTTTAGAGATGAACAGGCATACATTTAAGTTTCACGCATCAAAAGTAACAATATAAAAGTTCTATATATTTTCGTTTCTTGATTGTGAATAACAGGTTCCTGGTTAGTTTAGGTTTAGCCATAGTGGGCTAAACCTATAAACTAACCAGGAACTTGTTATATTTTGTGTGCGTACTCCCAGCGGCATAATGTCGAATTACATGATTTGAGTTTCGCAGATATTTAGTGTATGACCTGGTGTAAATGTGTATGGTAGTTTTAAATTTGTGTGTCCAGCCATTCTTGAGATATTAGCGAAAAACACTTTCCGCTAAGAGAACGTTCTCCCAGCGGAACTTTTTTTCGAAAAGGCCGCACCAAAACAATAAATATACCAATAATTAGAGTACAGATTATGTTGAATTATAATAAATTCTTGTTGAATATTTTTAATTCTTTAATTTCATTTCATTATACCTACCTACCTCACAGTTTACCTATCATAAAGATATATCCACAAACTTTTTGTATTGTAAAGCTAAAGTGTGACTATGACGCTGTACGTATAAATTGTAATAAAACAGAGCAGTTCATTCGATCCAATCTGGTCAGTTCCTGTAGAGGTCTTTAAGAGTCATATGTTTCAATTAATAAGATTGAAGCGTGCCTTGTAGACACTGCATGCTTGAGAAGACAATGGAAGTACGACGTGTGTTTAGGCGTTTCAATGACGATATTGGAACATATATTGATAAAGATAACACTTATCCGAGCGTCAGATAATAATAAAAAAAAAAAAAGTATGTGTTATGTAGGTAAGATCTAAGAAATGATATCAGTTTAGACTAGCTAAAGATGTATGAACCAGCTAGACTACAAATTACCTCATAATTACCTCCACATTTTGAGGTAATTTGTAGTTTTTTGTTAATGCTTGATAGGATAGCCTTTGACCACTATCTCACCTGATACTAAGTGATGATGTGGTCGAAGATGTTGTTCAGGCTAACCTAGAGATACTGGCTCTCAAGGACAGCTGCCGCAACACATGTTCTACTTGAGGGTGGTAGCTAGCCAGGCGGGTATTCGCAAAATACCCTACCACCATGCTATAACGACTACCATCCTAAGACGACAACCGGGACCGACGGCTTGACGTGCCCTCCGAAGCACGAAAAAGCTCAGTAGTAATGCCACTAGCGGTCACCCATTCAAGTCATGACCGCGGCGGACGTTGCTTACCTTTGCTGATCGGTTAAGAACAGCTAAGCAAACTTCGCTACGAGCGCTTCAAAGTCTCTAACATAACTAACTTTTTAGCTTAGTGCTCAACTTTTAATAGGAAAATCAAACATACATGTCCTCATCAAGTTATCACCCAGAACGTCTCCTACTAAACAGATACCTTCCCCATATTCGTGATCACTGTAATCGGCGTCGTCGTGAGACCCAGCAGCCTATCTTCTGATTATGCCATGATAGATTTATGTATCTACTGGAAGATATGAGTAGAGAATGGTTTAGCCTAAAATAACAAGTGGGGGAAACACGAGATGATTTTTGGCTATACTATATTCCTGTTTAATCTGGAAAACGGCAATATAGAAACGTTGCTGATTGGAGATAGATTTACGTGAAAACAAATCTCAACGGGAGAATTAATTAAAGTTTATGAATTGATTAGGTATGGTAAGATTGAATCATTAAGTCATGTCATGTCATGACCAATAACATCCGGTAAATAACAACGACTGGTCACGCTCAGTTTCCACACGGTACTTATACATATATATCTATAACTAGTTAAGGGATACCTATATAAAATGTACTTCTACTGTACCTACAAGAAAGAAGATAAAAGGATTGCTATACATGGTAAACACTAGCTACGTAGGTACATATAGAGTAAACTGACATACACACGCCGCGATATAAGAAGCGAAGATAGTTAACTTTTCTTTGCTGTGTTCCTAATAGAACCATCTCGCTTTTAAGCAATATGTTAAATAGGTTTTCGGGAATTATTACTAAAATATCGTCTCTCTCCCGAACAAGCAAATTGCCGAAAACATTTCACCATAGAACAATTTAATACGCTCCGCCAGAGACAATTTACTTAGCATTCCATGGATGAACCAGGCGGGAGCAGGGTCAAGTATAGGGTTAAGCAGGCCCTCTCTAGATCCATTACATCGAGTCCAAGAGCCTTAACTCGATACAAGAGCCAAACTTGAGAGTCAACGTCAAAGTGACACATCAAATATATCCTTTATCAGCAAGGAAACGTTTCAGAAAGTAGGAGTCGAATAATGTAGACTTCGTTTCTTAGAAATGAGGGTTTTGCAGCATTAAAGTTGTCATAATTCTCATCACTCGAATTAAAGGTTGCTTTTAGCAACAAGTTCAGGTCAATCATATCATTACATAGCCTCCCAATTAAAGTACGAAACATAAGTTTCGTGCATTGTACGCGTCTTTACTACCGTTCTGTCTACATACCCAACAGTGCCGGGCTTCATACACTATCAAAATATCGAGAAATAGGAAGATGGTTGACCTGGAAGATGCCTCCTCTTTATTCTGTAATTTCTAACTTGACCCCAGCTCTACTCTGCTTGACTGAGCACCCACCATAAACTGTTTATGGACCTGTCTTTCTACAAAGACATTTAACAACACGTTGGAAGCGCGTTGTCCTCTTAACAATCCCGCGTTGTAAGAGGTAAATTTGATATCGGTCAGGCCATGAGCAGAAACCATCCACTCCATACAATATTTTCTGACATTATTTCGAGTTGCGTGATGTTATTTCAAGGTCGTCAGCAAAAACTAAGATGGATTGTGTATTTTATTATTGATCAAGCAAATTGCCCACTTTCTTTCTTGACTAATTAGCTAATACTGTTGACTAGATATATATAGATATAGCCTTGGAACAAATGCACATTACGATGATTTTTTAAGAACAAGATGTAACTTGATTTTTACACAAATGGAATTTTATAACACATTATCGCAAAAGATCCAGTCCTGCTGTCCTGCCATAATATGGCACTATGGGACATATGTAATGATGAAGGAAGGCATTAGAACTCCATGAAGGAGCAAATCAACCTATGAGATTGTTTGGGTTGTTCCGGTATTCTCGAAATGCTATCTGACCGTGAACTATTTACACCCTGAGCAAGTAATATATTTCACTTTATAAAGTTACATATCAACGTAGTGCGCTAGCTTGAACATGATTGTTTTTCTATACAAATTATTGTTACAAAAAGCAAAAGGATAGTGTAATAAGTAAGTAGAAACAATATTTTAACTCAAATTCAATCACTGCCATCTACAACAACTATTTATATCAGTTTCCTGTACAGAACAGAAGCATAGAGTTGATAAGCATAGAGTCCACTACTATCAGTACAGATGTACATTCAGAAATAGCACAGTTTAATCTCATTCCATTTAATTGCCGTTGTACAATTGACCGTCTCGAGCACCTCGGGTCAACATGAGTCAGACACACTCTAGCTACAAAGTTACTGGCCAACTCTACCACTCATCAGCCATCAGTGAACCATATAAAATGCATAAATGCGTAAAAGTTTGTGTGCATGTCTTTCTTTTTGTTTTCAGGCACCTAATCCACGGGTATTTCGTCAATCGTGCTTGTTCAAAGTGAGTTAAGGGTAACAAGTATTGAAGGTCGACCTATAAAACGATTACGATTTACGGGGCCAATAGAAAGGTAACCTTTTTATATATGACACGTTTTACACGGCTCCCAATACTGGTAACGGTACCTGAGGGATAGTCCACGCGGCGTCAAAATTGTAAATTTGCGACCATTTTCATACGAGGTCCATTATAAACTACAACCAGTTAACACAACGGTTTCTTTTAAGAGCTGCTATACGGAACCTTAATAGAGCGAGGTCCGACACGCATTTGGCTAGTTTTATGGAGAGTTTTCGTATTGCAGCTGCGTCGATTCAAGTATATGACCTTTGAGGGGGGCGCAGGAAAACTTGGAAGTATCAACTACTTGGCTCAAGCATGTTTTAGATTCGGTATTTTGGCATTATTAGTTTATGTTAGATCCGTAGCTAATAAGCTGTATTCGGTAAGAAAAAAAGTCAAATTGGTTCTAACCGTGGCTATATGATGTGATGAAATGGCTGTTAAAACTAGTAGCAATGTTGGCCTCATACAATTACTAGAAGGCAAGCTACAAAATCCTATTGCATTGTGTATTTTTTACGTTTCCATGGTTTACGTTAGACATTTAGATGGCTACATTACAGGTCCAAAAAGTATTAATGATCCTGAAAGAAAAAACAGCATAATTGCAAATGTCTTCTGAGCAAGCACAGACCGCTTCGAGGAATGTGCCATGCCATCAATATTCATGATGGCAAACTAAAATATACAAAAGTCTTTGCCTGTAAACTACCGATAGGCCTAGCGACTACTACAAGCGCATCGTTGCCATCGTCCCAAGGTAAACTCGTGTGTAGCCGATCCGACCCAGACCAGCTTCATAGCAGAGATAGTAGTCTGCAAGATAGCCCTTCTTGGACATTAGCTGCACATTGGCGAGCTCCCAAGATTCAGGCACTTGACCAGTACTCAGAGAAAAATGGAAGAGTGTTGTCAACACAGCAATCAGCTCAGGTGGTCAGGTGGTATTCTCGCCGTAGTCCGGCGGGAATATATATCATCGGGACCACTTCGGGCCTTGTTCGAGGATTAAGTAGCCACACTCACTTCGGTCCGACGAATACGCAATTCCGGCATATATGTTTCACATCCAAGTAGGCATAGGATGTTTCGCCCGCAGTATTTTAAGGTGAAGATACTGCAAAATGAGAAATCTGCGTCTCCGTGAGGAACCGAAGATGCATCGCTCTCAAAATGTTGATGGACTAGGATAAGGATGTAGTGCGAGCGTCAGATATGCATAAGTGCACTTTGAGTGAGAGAACCCATCTTCCTATGATAGTGTAATAAGGTAGAAGGATGGCAGTGAAACGAGGCCTTAGTAACTGACTCAGAAACACACAAGATGCTGGAGCAAACGAAAGTTAGTTCTGATACTGCGGCACAGGATGTGCGAGCTTCACGGGAAAGCTCCATCGGGTCCTCTCTTCTAGTCGCCAATCGGCACAAGGTGGCGCAACCCCGGTGTTTTTCGCAAGAACATAATAACAAGCCTCCTCATTATCCACGGTCGGCCAGAGAGGAACCGTTCTTCAGATCCAATATAGCTTCTTTTAACTAGCCTTCCGAATACATGCTGTGTTTCTAGTCCGTTTTCAGTAACGCAAATGTTTCGACCTATCTATCGAAGTGGCTTCACAGACATCATGCAGGCACAGGGCTAGATTGCTAGGTAATGCCTTTATCTGACGGGTAGAGAGTCGTCTCAATGCGTGTACTCTGTGACAAGTTAGTGAGGGTCTACTTTATTTTCATCTTGTCCTAGAAAAGATTATACTAAGTATATATTTGTCCTCAATTTTTTTCCTTTATCTCAATCCCGTTTTATTGTTTCATCTTGTTTCATCTTAAATTGTTTGTGGAATTCAAGTGTCGATTAAGGTCGGGCACTTGTGTCTCTTGGGAGATGAGCAACTATATCGTGTTCTAAAAATTGCATTTTGGTGACTCTGAGGTCTATTTAAATGATCTTTGAATCTGATGGTGTCTTTAATATCATCACGAAACTATTATGATCTCTAGATAAGGTAGATCAAACCATGACTTCAATATCTTGATGATATATCCATCTTGCTTTGTTGCAAGAAATTTACTGATATTGTTTTAAAAAGAAAGGCAAAGTCAGATGTGATGTTAAGCTTATTTCATATACAAGAAATTGTAATGTTGTACAATAACCATTGGTGTAGCTTACTCAAGTATTTTATAAAGATATTTACAACTGCATCTAGAGATAGTGAACATCTTTTGTAATCTGATGACCTTCCTACTAATACTCCATATAAACCATACCACTTAACATTTTTTCTTCCTGATAAAACTAGCATTTATTGTTTTTAAAGAAAACACACTTTCAAGCAAAATTTGCACAGACACAACGCAAAATACTTTTTATACACTCAGCATGATAAATGTTAACGATAATTAATATTATGCACTGTAAATGTACTAAGTGGATAAAATTCACTAAAGGATAATAGCAAAAATAGCCAGAAATTCGTTCAGTAATATTATATAGCTGGACTATAATAGCGTTCACAAAAAAATGTTGTAAAGATATATTGAGTTCATGACCACTCCAACTGAGCCAAAATTTCGGAATTAAAAATAAAAGAATCTCATGTACCCTATTTCTAAACAATACTCTTATAATATGCTGCTGCTCACAGAAGGAGCTGGAATATATTCCTGTGTCACTATAGATAAATTATTTGGTTTCCTAGGCATAAATAAAATTTCTCCATGGCATTATTGATAACTAAATATCTCTATTATCTTTTGAGATAAGTACTTCAAGTCAATGATAAATACGTGTACCTACACAAGACATTTGAGATGCTGCCAAAATATTGAGATGTTATGGGTTGATCAACTCTTTGAAATCCATATGACTTTATAGTGTGCATAAGATAGGTCAGAAAAACAAAGTTATTTTGGTTATTAGTAGACATCCATCAAATATAAAAGAATCAGAGCTTGTTAAATGCAGTAATCAACTTAAGATTCCCTTCAATGGTTGGTGAGATGGTGGATGTGGTACTCCATATGCGCAATCACAATATCACCGGGGGCAACATGAATTTGGATAAGGCATTAGCATACTTTACAAATATTTGGTGATAAAGATTCCTGTTTAGTTTTCCTGATAGGTTATTTCATATCTTTTCTTTAAAACTAGTCTTGTTGTAGGTGTCGCTTCACTTCACTATTTTGTGACATTGCTTTACATCACATAAGCAGATACAAGACAGTTTGTGATATGAATTTGTACATCACCAAATTAATATCACTAATTATTTTTCTATTTTAACGCATATTCTGGTAAGTTGCTAATTGCCCGCATTTTCAAAAATTTGAGCAAAGATACAGTACCGTCACTGATTTAAAAAAAATGTGACTTGTTTTAATAAATATATATATGTCTATGTCTATTGATAACATGTTTGTAAATTTGACATTATTTTAATTTAAAAGTTATCTTTAATAGTCATTGATTTAACACATTTGCTATTGTGCAAAAAAAACTGTTTTGCCAAACCTGTTTTTACAAAATATGTAGCCTTAATTTTGATTTATAACTGGCAACTATTTAATAATAGTACTTTGCCATGTTGAGTTAAGATCATGTATAATTCTGGCATCATAAAATGATATTAAAAATAGCAATGTAATGAATATTATTATTATAAATTTAATTTAAATATACTGTGACAAGTTGTCAGTCAAGTAAATATTTAATTGTGGGTTCATAAAGTAAGGCTCAAATAAATTGCTTACAAAATTTTAACATTCTGTTTTTTTTTTACCATAAGCAGGAATAAAATTTGCTGCTCTCGGTCTCTGCCATATTGAGCTTCCATGGTGAAGGTATTATTTTGTTCTTGTTAATTAACCATTTTAAGATCACAAAGCAAATTATTTAGCTCAAAATCAATATTTTCTGATGATACATTTATCAACCAACACTAAATTTTTTGTAACCAACTATTCAAAGTCAAAGTCAAAATCATTTATTCAATTTAGGCGTCTACGACGCTCTTATGAAGGTCAATTACAAATTTTAGTATTGAAATATTCTACATTGTACTGCCACGTTCAGCAAATATATTGTATAGAACCACTGCGAGAAGAACGGACAAGAAACTCGGGGCCATTCTTTTAAACATCTTTTAACAATGTGTTACATACTTACTATATAATAGAGTTATTACAATATTTGTTTAAATTATGTAGGTGACAGGCAATAGCTTGGCAGAGGCGGAATTGTCCAGGCATTTTTGTCATTTATGTAATCAGAAACTGTAGTAGGATTTTTTAATCAATATGTTTTTCATGTGTTACTTGAATTTCCCTTCTCTGAGCGTTGTAATATGTTTGGGAACTTTATTATAAAACCGTACACAATTACCTAAGAAGGACCTTTTATTTGTATATTTTTTTTGTCTTTGCTAATCTAAAACCTGGCACCGCTATTTTATCTTTATTCCTAGTATTGTAATCGTGACTGTCACTGTTTAATTTAAATTTACTAAATTTTTTACGAACATACATAATATTTTCTGATATATACAGACTTGGTTAAGTTAAAATATCAATTTCTTTAAAAAGATCGCTCAGAGATTCCCTCAGAGATTGTGTATTATATTTTTGTTGTAATACCTATCTCTTACCTGCTCCATATTGCTTACAGCATTAATTAATATTAATAAAAATATTTCTAAATGATAAAAAGTTCTACATACCTACATTATTTTTAATTTCAAGCGTATATAGGTACCTAGTGTATTGAGTTGCAGGTGACCAGGTATGCCATATTGCTATAAACAGCTGTTTTGTTGCGCCTGTGAATGTGATAACTGTTCATTGACTTTGCATAGCATTTGTCATGTGTGTGAATGGAGTAGATACACCACCGTCAATGAATAAATATGTATGATTCGAAGACAGAGATTGTCCTCGCAAACATTATCATAGCCAACATGCCACAGCTACGGTAATAGTATGTACTGATTTTAAGTATGTGACAAAAAAACATGAATGGAGCACATTCAATTATCGCTTCCACACCACTGTCAGGAGTATAGTTGATTTATTAATATCATCCATAAATAAATAATTAGGAAAATTAATCATATGTACTTTTAAAATTTATTTTTCAATGGGTAATTATTAGTCTTGAAATGGCTCTAATATATGTATTGTCTTTAATTTGGGAATAGGTACTCCCATGACAGTATTAATAAGTTGGAATCATCAGGACCAGTATGACCTAGTTTGAATGAAATTCTATTGTTATCATTCGCCGATGCCAACGGGTTAATACCAGTAAAAATATTGTTAATGGCTTTTATGGATTTTATTTTGATATACCTACAAATGGACTACTTGATCTTTGCCTACCCAAAACAGTTGCAGTTTCGCCATTCTATGTGTCACTGGTCTGCATTTGTCACTCCCAGTCATTATATCTTACTGAGAACTGTTATTGCTATTTATGTAAGTTTGAAAGCTGGTGCTTCCTGTTTGGTACCATTTAAATTTCATCAAAATCAGTCAATCCGTTATTGACTTGCACTGCAATAACTGCAAGAAAATTCCTATCTTGATGATAAAGTCATTGACAGTGAATGACAATTGATCCCCTAAGTAGCAAGGTTCACTAAAAAGGATGAAATAAAATTTGTATTTCAAAATGGAACCGACTTCAAAATTCAAAAGTATGAAATAACTTGTTGAATTTGTAATGTAATCCGCATAGCAGGGGTTATTGCAAACCTAATAATATTAAAATAACTTGTTGAAGTTGATACTATGCATACAATATTGTTATAATATGTACTTTTGAACTATCATGGTACCGACTTCAACAAGTTATCCCCTTGGCATCCGCATGGACGATATTGACTACTTATGAATGAAATTCTATTGTTCTCATAATCTAGGAAGCTCATGGAATAAATTTAATTTATTACTCTAATAAATCACAATATGCAGGTATTTGTAGAAAACCTCCACATAGCCACACATGTCAAAATGAATGGATCAGCATTAGCAACAATTAGGTGAACTCCTAATACAAACACACAGAATCAAAACTTTGACTTGAAACCAAACAACTAATACTGAGAGGAAATTGGCTGAATACTCATGGTGAGTATTCACCTGGTGTATACCTGGTTTGGCTTGTTAAACATACTTAATACTAGTGCCTATTTGTATGTTGTCAGCCATAAACATTGCATATGATAACACTTTGTCTTAGTTTCATTATCATTAAGATACCAATAAGTTTAATCTAAAATTTAAGGAGGGTGAAATGAACTTACAATAAAAACCTATAGGTTGATTTTAATTAGGATTTCTTACTTATTTATACATAATTGAGGGTAGACAAAACTGCACAAGGCAGCTCTAGCATCAAAGGTTTCAAAATTTGCATTCAAAATATTATGTGATTACTAATGTTACAAAAGAATAGTCAAACCATTAACAGGTCAGTAGACAGGCTTGATTAGAATCAAAGGACAATATTTCTAGCATAGTTACCTTCACAGGTTGCTCCAATGTGACACGCCTCTCATCAAAAGGCAAGGAATTCGAGTGAGGAATGAATATCGCTCTCGGAACACCTGCATCCTGGTTATTGGGCGGTTCTGGACCAGGTGTCCAGTTATAATCCATACTCTTTATCGTGTTGCTATTCATTTGTGGTTTGATTTCCTTACTCTTTGCTATCACCATTGCATACAATCCTCCGCAAAAACAGCATCCGTGCCTCGTACGTTACAAATTGAGAAACACATGAGCATCGAAGATGAAATCACTAACTGCATGGTGAAAGGTAACCACTAATCACTGCCATTTTGAGGGCAAAATCCTGCCACAATCAAATAACTAAATAACTCCGCTTCAGATATATAGTCCAAATACTGCAGCAATTATGCAAACACCATTATTTATGAAACTTGATTCCATTCGTCGACGTAAGAATCAGTCCGAGAACTAGATTTTTTCTGAATGCGTTTCTCTAGCTGTGCTTGAAGTTTACAGTAATTTAATAAATTATATATAACACACGCCCTCTGTGCTTATTACTTTATATATTGTTTGGGGCGTTTGTTGAAAATATCGTTTGATTGAGGAACTTACGAAATGGGCGCACGAATCGGACATTTGTTTTGTTGAAATATTAGAGTTGACCGTGGCTATGGTAGTGCGTGTGTCTTTGCTTGTCACTTCAATCGAACAGATAGACTATAATCAAATACATCGAGATACTTAATCGACTAAATAAAACTGCTAATTGACCGAGCGAGAACGAAGTTGAAGCCAAGCGCCTCTGCTTTAGCCAGGGTTGCCAGATCCGCGAGTTAAAAATTATCCGAGATTTAATGCAAAATTATCTTGTTTTTATTGCAAGTCCAAATTTACTCTATAAGTTACTCTACCGAATCTAAAAAGACAATACAGCAAAAATGTAGGGTGTGTAACCTTAATAATAATAATAATAAGCCTTTATTTCAGAATTTTCATGCTGTAAGAAAACTTCGCTCTGCAGAATCTCAATATTCAGTCATTGATCGTGAACCCCTTGCAATACTTTTTGCAATTAAAAATTGGCCCAGTATTTACGTGGTACAAAATTCACCTTAAAAACTGATCATACACCATTGAAACATATATTAGATACACAACGTAATCTTCCAAAATTGGCCAATAACTGACTTGTAAGGTGGGCCTTAATAATCGGTAGTTATAATTATGACATTTTTACCAGAAAGGAGAAAACAATATTCTAGCTGACTGTGTTTCTCGATTACCCAACGTCAAGACCCAGCCTTCTAAAACAGAACGTTGTGTATGTAGCGGAGCTACTTACTCAATTATTAAATTTTATTCCCATTTATTTTATTATTAATATGTATTAGTAATAAATATGTTATTAGAAATATATAATAATAACAACATAATTTAGTATTAACAATATACTTTATTATTATATAAACGCATTGTACTGGACTATATATATGAATATCTTAATAAATATATATACAAGTGTATAATTATAAAGCAAAGAAATAAATATATATTAAGTGCATTATTATATAGTTTTATATAGTATCATGTTGTATTAGAATCAAATATCATCATATCAAACTATTTTACTGTACATGCATATTATATTAATATTAATTAGCGGACGGACAACCGTTCACGTCAAATCTGTTTGTATAGCGAGTGCATGTAAGGGGCGGAGCTTAGCTGTGCGGGCGCAGCTGGACCGGTCGTCCGGCCGGCGGTCCACCACCAGTGTTTCATACGATTTGCCGCGAAGCGCACGTCGCTCGAGCTACCGCAATTACTTACGCACTCTCGCATCGCTTTAAGCTATCTATCATTTCTGTTCTTTTTCCTTCATAACTATCTCGTACGTACTCCTTCTACTGTCTTCCGTCTGTCGTGCTTTAGTAGCTAGCGCGCGGAATTATATAACCGTTGTATGTGACGATAATATATCATAGTGGAGATAATATATATCATATTTTTTGAAGCGCTCGTGGCGAAGTTTACTTAGCTGTTCTCAACCGATCAGCAAAGTTAAGCAACGTCGCACGCGGTCAGGAGTTGGATGGGTGACCGCTAGTGACATTACTACTGAGCGTTCCGTGCTTCGGAGGGCACGTTAAGCCGTCGGTCCCGGTTATCGTCTTAGGATGGTAGTCGTTATAGCATGGTGGTAGGGCATTTTGCGAATGCCCGCCTGGCTAGCTACCACCCTCAAGTAGAAAGTCTGTCGCCAAGCACCTAACGGTGTGTTCCGGCAGCTGTCCTTGAGAGCCAGTACTTCTAGGTTAGCCTGAACAACATCTTCGACCACATCATCACTTACCATCAGGTGAGATAGTGGTCAAAGGCTAAACTATCAGGAATAAAAAAAAAAAAAAAAAAAAAAACATTCATTGAGAGCCTGTGAATCTAAACCTTCCCTTGGACATACGACGCTAACCGTGGTACACCACCACCACATTGGTGACCTACAGAGAACACAAATATGACCGAGCCGAAGGAACGAAGTGAATCTGCGAGTCATACTTTCGACGTGCATCGTGTTGGCATAAGGGTACCCCCGTTTTACCCTGAGAAACCTGCGTTATGGTTCGCGCAGCTCGAGAGCCAATTTGCGTTAGCGAACATATCGACGGATACAACGCGTTTTCATTATGCCATGGGTCAATTGGATCCTATCTACGCGGCTGAGGTGGAGGACGTAATAACAGCACCTCCTTCCTTCAACAAGTACGAGCGTCTGAAGACGGAGCTGATCAAACGGCTGTCAGCTTCGAGAGAGAAAAAGGTGAAGCAGTTGTTGACACACGAAGAGCTTGGAGACAGGAAACCCTCCCAGTTCCTGCGTCATGTGCAGCATCTTGCTGGACCAGGTGTGCCCGATGAGTTCCTGAAAACCTTGTGGACGAGCCGGTTACCTAGTAGCACGCAGTCAATAGTAGCATCTCAACCGAGGGCTTCACTGGAAGAACTTGCCGAGTTAGCTGACAGGCTGCAGGATATTGTACCGGTCAGTCCCCAAGTAGCTTCGACTTCAAACGGTAACAATGCAATGGTTAGTCAAATAGCTGAATTAACCCGCCAAGTACAAGTGCTATCAACAAGGTTAGATAGGATGTCACGATCCACTACCAGGAATGAATCAAGCTACCGTAATCGCAGTCGTTCGAATTCCAGAAGATCCCAGTCTAACTACAGGAAATATCCACAGTGCTGGTACCATTCGAAATTCGGCAACAAAGCTAATAAGTGTGTGAAACCGTGTGACTTTGCGGGAAACGTGTAGGGCAGTTCGTGATGGCGACCGACACCTGTCCTTTATCCGGTCGCTTGTTTGTTACCGATCAGCGGACAAAAATGCAGTTTCTTATAGATACCGGTAGTGATGTATGTGTGTTTCCCCGTTCAGCTGTTAAGGATCGTCGCGCGAAAACTGATTTAGATTTATGTGCAGCAAATGGTTCCGTCATAAAAACATACGGATACGCTAATTTAATTTTAAATATAGGTTTGCGCCGCGACTTTCCTTGGCAGTTTATTGTGGCTGATGTAACTAGGGCAATAATAGGCGTAGATTTTTTATCGCATTATAATATTATTGTAGATGTAAGAAATCAACGACTAGTTGACGGACATACAACGCTCGCGACCACGGCTTTGCTTGCGAAAAATTTTGACGATGTTTCTTCGGTCAAAGTGATGTCAGGTGATTCAAATTTTCATGCTATACTAGCACAATACCCTGACATCACCCGTCCACCTGGTATACACATCGCACCTAAACATAACACACTTCATTACATTCGCACAACACCAGGGCCACCTGAGTCTTGCACGCCGCGCCGGCTTGCACCAGATAGGCTTAAAATTGCGAAGGCAGAGTTTGAAGCTATGTTACAGATTGGTACCTGTCGACCTTCAGAGTCACCATGGGCGTCTCCTTTACATCTTGCGCCGAAGAAGGATGGCTGGCGTCCCTGCGGTGATTACCGTCGACTCAATGCACGCACCATTCCGGATAAGTACCCAATCCGCAATATTCAGGATTTTTCTCATAGCTTGGCTGGCTGCACTGTGTTTACTAAAATCGATTTGACCAAGGCCTATAATCAGGTACCTGTAAATCCACCCGATATTTGCAAAACTGCGATCGCAACCCCTTTCGGTTTATTCGAGTTCCCGTATATGTGTTTTGGTCTTCGAAATGCGGGTCAAACCTTTCTGCGTTTTGTCGAAGAAATGCTAAGGGGCCTTGATTGCATATATGCGTATTTAGATGACATACTGATCTTCTCTCCGGACCAGGAGAGTCATATAGAAGACCTACACAAGGTATTCAGTAGACTCAAAGAATACGGTATGGTGATCAATGTAAACAAAAGCATATTTGGAGCTTCTGAGGTTGAATTTTTGGGCTATCACATCTCAGCCGAGGGCACAAAGCCTCTACCTGAAAAAGTAGAGGCCATTAAGAGTTTCAGCACACCTAAAACGGTGAAGGAGCTTCGCAGGTTCTTGGGAATGGTGAACTTTTATCGCCGGTTTATTCCAGATGCTGCTCAACATCAAGCACCATTAAATGTTCTTTTGACAGGATCTGTGAAAGGTTCTCATCCTGTCACATTTGGCAAAAATGAACTAGATGCCTTCGAAGCTTGTAAGCAAGGTCTATGCCAAGCCGCTTTGCTGGCACACCCTGATGACAGCGCAACGTTGGCTTTAGTGACTGACGCCTCTGATACTGCGATGGGGGCTGCGTTACAGCAGATGAAAGGTAATGCTTGGCAACCTTTAGCGTTCTTTTCCAGAAAGTTAAGCAGCACCCAAACCAAGTATTCTCCTTATGACCGCGAGCTTCTCGCTATTTATGAAGCGATTAAGTATTTCAGGCATATGGTCGAAGCTCGCAGTTTTATCATATACACGGACCATAAGCCCATTACATTCCCCTTCAGCACCAGAAAAGAAAACTGCTCGCCTAGGCAGTATCGTCACTTAGATTTTATATCTCAGTTTTCCACCGATATTCGCCATATTTCAGGTAAAGACAACGTAGTTGCTGACCCCTTATCCCGTATTGAAGAGATTGTGCAACCAGTTGATCACAAACGGTTAGCTACCACACAAATGTCCGATCCAGAACTGAAACAGCTTCTCGTTGGAAATACGTCGTTAAATTTGAGTAAAGTCAAACTGCCTGGCACAAGCATTGAACTTTTCTGCGATGTACGTGGTATCACACCGAGACCTTATGTAGCTAAGAGTATTCGACAAGAGGTTTTTGAGAGCTTGCACTGTTTCTCACACCCTGGAGCCAAAGCTACTATAAAATTGGTTACAGATCGTTACGTATGGCCAGGAGTGCGCAAGGACTGCCGTGAATGGGTACGTAGCTGTTTAGCGTGTCAACGCTCTAAAGTGAATAGACACGTCTTTTCACCACTAAGCACATATCCATTACCACGCGGTAGATTTCGTGACATACACATTGACCTGATAGGTCCTCTACCATTATGTCAAGGTTTCCGATATTGTCTCACGGCAATCGATCGATTTACTCGTTGGCCGGAGGCAATCCCTATACCAGATATGACCGCTGAAACAGTGGCAAAAGCTTTACTGAGTGGTTGGATTTCACGTTTCGGCTGTCCAGTCAAAATTGTTACAGACAGGGGCCGACAATTCGAATCGGCACTTTTCAAGACGCTATCACATATTGCCGGTTTCGATCACAAACGCACAACGGCTTACCATCCTTCGTCCAATGGTATTGTGGAGAGGTTCCATCGCCAACTGAAAGCCGCGATAGCCTGCCACGCTAATAGCTGTTGGGTCGAATCGTTACCTTTGGTGTTATTAGGCATCCGTAGTTCTTTTAAAGAGGATATGAAGTCATCTTCTGCAGAACTCGTTTACGGAGAGCCTTTACGCTTGCCAGGTGATTTTTTTCAGCCGTCTGATGATGCATCACTTGATGTTACTGACTATGTGGCTCGAATACGCAAGTTTGTTAAGGACTTGAAACCGCCACTTATATCACGACATAGCGGACATCACTCTCCTTTCGTTTATAAAGACCTGGCCACAACTTCCCATGTCTTCCTTCGTGACGACACTGTGGCCGGCTCGCTGAAACCCGCATACACAGGACCACATGAGGTCATTCTAAGGGGAGATAAAGTTTTTAAAATAGTGGTTAACGGTAAGCCGGTCACGGTATCTATAGACAGGTTGAAGCCCGCCTACATACTACGTGATACAACTACCTGTACCACACCATCTCATTCATCGCCTACACCCATACCAACACCTACAACTTCTCACGATACAAATCATGGTGTACCTAAGACCAAAGATGACATCGTCAGAACAACAAGATCAGGACGTAGGGTAAAACTTCCTGACTTTTATCGCCCGTAGGGACGGTCTCAGGAGGGGGGTGATGTAGGAGGATGCGGAGCTACTTACTCAATTATTAAATTTTATTCCCATTTATTTTATTATTAATATGTATTAGTAATAAATATGTTATTAGAAATATATAATAATAACAACATAATTTAGTATTAACAATATACTTTATTATTATATAAACGCATTGTACTGGACTATATATATGAATATCTTAATAAATATATATACAAGTGTATAATTATAAAGCAAAGAAATAAATATATATTAAGTGCATTATTATATAGTTTTATATAGTATCATGTTGTATTAGAATCAAATATCATCATATCAAACTATTTTACTGTACATGCATATTATATTAATATTAATTAGCGGACGGACAACCGTTCACGTCAAATCTGTTTGTATAGCGAGTGCATGTAAGGGGCGGAGCTTAGCTGTGCGGGCGCAGCTGGACCGGTCGTCCGGCCGGCGGTCCACCACCAGTGTTTCATACGATTTGCCGCGAAGCGCACGTCGCTCGAGCTACCGCAATTACTTACGCACTCTCGCATCGCTTTAAGCTATCTATCATTTCTGTTCTTTTTCCTTCATAACTATCTCGTACGTACTCCTTCTACTGTCTTCCGTCTGTCGTGCTTTAGTAGCTAGCGCGCGGAATTATATAACCGTTGTATGTGACGATAATATATCATAGTGGAGAACATTCATTGAGTTGTTTGCCTGTGAATCTAAACCTTCCCTTGGACATACGACGCAAACCGTGGTACACCACCACCACATGTACACTGAATTGAACTGTACCTTTTGGAAAATAAAACGTCTGATTTACATCTAACCGAAGATCTTATAAAAGAAAAACCTGCAAAGGATACAATTCTAGCAAAAGTTTTACAGTGTTTAAAAACAGGCTAACGAGATTGAGAATATACAGGTAAAATTAGACATTTTTTTAGAAAGCTCAATGAACTTTCAGTAGAAAATAAAATCCTCTTGTGGCAAGAAATATTAATAATACCTGAATGCTTACGCCATAAAACCCTATCGTATCTACAACGAGGCCATCCTGGAATATCAGCCATATTTACACTCATTTCTGTCTGGTGACCATCTATAAACAAAAAGATTGACAAAATTTGTCAAAATGTGCAATCGATGTCAAGCAAGTCATCCACACAACCCTGAATTACCAGTATTTTCCTGGTCAGTACCAGAACAAGTATGGAAAAGGGTACACGTTTATTTTGCGGGACCATTCCAAGATACCTATTGGCTAGTATTATGTGATGCCCTACCAAAATGGATTGGGATAAGACCCATGAAGCGCATAACAACTAAGAATGTAAACTTAAATCTTGACGATATAATTTGTACATTCAGATTTCCCCGAATGATCGTATCTGATAATGGTCCACAGTTCACCTCTTTGGACTTTAAGGAGTATTGTAGGAGTCAAGGCATTGTACATGTAACATCTTCACCTTACCACCCACGTACTAATGGCCTAGCAGAAAGACTTGTAAGGACTTTCAAGTCAAGAATGTCATCTGCTCAAGAGAGTCAATCAAAACAATCACTTAAAGAGTTTCTCTTCACGTATCGGAATACTCCCCATAGTACAACTGGTAAATCACCTGCACAGATGATGTTTGGACGGCAGCTAAATTGTTTTTTGTCTAATCTCAGACCTGACAAGAGGAAAAAGTTACATTATCAACATATAAAAGAAAATATTAATGTATCTTCATTAACGACTCCCAGTTTTTACCAGGTGATAGTGTGTATGTCAGGACACGACAAGATAAGGAGTGGCAAGCAGGATCTGTGGTCACACGTAAAGGCAAGTACTCGTACGTTATTACCATGCCAAGAGGAAAAGGGATACGGTGTCATGCAGATCATATTCGCACATGAATACCTTAACCTTTACCAAACACAGATTGCTTCTGTCTATTGATGCCTACAGAGGTGGACTCGGCACGAAACTGAGCATTATTACATTACACCTCTGAAAGTCTTAGAAATGCTGACGAAACCGCTATAGCCTCAGCGTCATCAAATGAATCACCTACCATTAAGTCACCAATGCTGTTATCACCTCAGTCACATGATATTTCTGGATCATCATCTTCTCCTATTGGGTCCACATTTAATACTCCCATCCCATTAAGATATTTCTTCCCAAGGCCTGCAACTGTACCACTGCGCCGGAGTCAACGTATGATGAAGCCGCCTCGGCGATTTATTGATAAATTGTGATTATTCCCGAGCTTACTTTAGGATGGGACGAATGTTACAAATTATAACTACATCCTCTTTTCATACCTCCTTTTTAATTTGAGCTATGTCAAGTGACTTTTATCTGACCACTATCATTTAAATATTTACAAACCCATAAATAAATATTGCTTGATAATTTAAATTGATCACTTTATTATGTCTTTAAGCGAAGCCGGTGTCCAAGATGTTATAATAGCGCGGAGCGGTTATACTATATATATCGGAGCTCTTTAAACACCTCGGAGTTACCAAAACGCACGTCTTACTAAAATCTCAAGACGATATAGTCGCATCAGACAAAAGTGCCTCCAATCTTGATTCAATGCTTCAATACCATAACAATTTATAATAGGTGTACAGTCCAGCAAAGCAGGTTTTGTGTCGAGAAAGAAAGTTGAGGATAAAGACGTTGTAAAATCTTTTCAACAACAAGACGACAATGACAGCTATAAAGTGCATGCAATGAGCTTGGAAATGCAAAGCGTGTGGATAACCATAAGTGAATTTTGTATCATTATTACAAATTACGTCAGTATTCGAAGAGGCATACAACAGAATTTTGTATCCCTCTGGCATTAAAGTTCATATACGAAAAAAAAAAAATAATATGATAAACCTTGATATACGATAGGTCACCTGCCTTATTAAAAATCTATCTTGACGTCTTTTAAATGACCCTCCCAAACCAAAGTAACTTAGTAAGATGGGGGACAGCCACCGAAAAGTCTTGCGGTATTTGTCGGGAGGCCATAGGTACAGCACGACACTTATTGGTAGGATGCAAGGTGCTCCTTGATGGGGTCATTATTCCCGTCGCCACGATAGAGCCCTCGAAGTCATACGAGGAGAGGCGAATCTCTAGATAGCTAGAGCAAAAAAAAAAAGGTTTGGCCACGAACAAACGACACGTTGCTTTTGTAAAAGATGGGTCATCTACAAAATCTAAATCCAAGCCTTACTCCATCTTAGGCGCAGCTCCCGATTGGACATATGGACACATATGAAAAACATTACAAAATCCCTGAGGTTGTTGGTGTTTCGTCAGCCAGATCAGACATATTTCTATACTCAAAAAATCTAAAACGCATAGTACTAATACTTACTGTGCCGTGGGAAACAAATATAACCAAAGACCACACAATATAAACTAATAAATATTATGACTTAACAAATGAATTAACCAAAAACCTTTATGCGGTTAATTTATATGCTGAAGAAGTTGGAGCAAGGGGTATACCAGCAAAACCCCTATACAACCTAAAACCTACCCAATTTGGTGGGGCAGGGGAGGAGGCTCGAGCGGTGAAAGGTAGCATTGATATGCATAAAGGGGCCCCTTAACCTTACTCACCGGGTTGCAAGTCTCAGGCACCTTGACTTGGGCATCTTTCTCTGCAACGCTATGGACCGGCACCCCGCACGGTGAATTCATGGAACGCTAAGTAAATTCGTCTCGTCTATGGTCTAAGGTGAAATCGACTAAATCTTACAAGTCGATTTTTAATTGTCATACGTTTATAGTTCAATAACTATCTTTCTCTCTTTGGCATATGAATATTAAGATATCTCATCTCTTTCACTCAATAATGTAGCCAGAAAGAAAAATAAATAGAAGAACAACTATGGGTATGTTCCATTAGTCGCTAAGAACGTAAATTTCGATAATTTTGATCACATTCTGCGTCTGTGGTTGTGATCACGTGATCGTTTGTAACTGTCATCCCCGTTCCATTTTTTGATAAGAACGCTAAGAATGCCACTAAAATTTGCCACTTCTGTCACTTTTGACATTAGATGTAGCGTTTAAGGCGAAAATAACGCCAAGACCCATGTGGAAAACTTTTTGGGAGTGTGATCGTTTTTAGCGTTTTTAGCGAATCTCACTCAAATGGTACGTACCCTATATCTTTCAAAATTCTCAAAATGTCTTTTCTGTCAAATGTCAAATTTCTGTATTTCAAACGTGCTTCAAACTTCTCAAAACGTCGAAGAGCGAGCGAGTCATATTTTTCTCTACAACGAAAACGGTTTTCTGCCTTGGGTCTTGTGTAGTGTGTTTGCCTAGTGTGTGATATTTATTTCTTACAAAAGTGCGATTCTTAGTGATTTTTGTGTTTTGTAAGTATTATCGATAAGCCTGGATCACATAAATGTGCTGCAGTAGCTCTGCTTTTCCAAAATTAAATGAATTTTTTCGTTACAATACCCTTTCAATATGGCCGTTCCAGTGCAATAAATTCGATTTCTTAGATATTTCATTACAAATTGGCAGTCTGAAATGTGATTTACGGTGTAGTAATTCTGATTTTGTATAATATTACTGGAACTGCGAATTTCGTTGATGTGGCAAATTGACAGAAGCCCGATTGGTTTTGACGTTTATTTTCTGGACAGTCTGAGTCATTTACTGCAATTCTTGCTAGAACACTTTGCCTACATGGATTCTAAGTATTGTTGCTTTAATAGAAGTACAAACTAGACTTTTATTCCCTAATTAATTATTGCCGGAGTAGTTTCACATATCTTATATCCCTAATTGAGAAAAGTGTGTGTATGTGTGTGAGATCTACTGTGAAGCATTACATAAATCTTCGTAGGACTTAGAAAACGGCACTGGCCCTGATAAAATTCTTTATTTTCCTTTAACTTACTATCATGTTTTTGCCATCTATCTATGATTCAAATATAAAATAATGGCTATTAACACGGGATAATTAACATTGAAAATGTTATATGTACCTAGGTAATTTTCGTTAACTTGATAACTATGTATTTGCTGTAGTTGTTTAAGTTATCATATAGATGCGAGGATTAGTATATTATGGCTAGAATTCTGTGACAATTTATCTGCTTCTCTCTTGTGAACAGTCTAATTATTTTATAATTGAAATATATTATTAGAAAAGAATAGAAACTGTTCTGCCTAAAAATGATTAGCCATTGTCAGTAAGGATGATGTAAGGATTCTATTGATATTTGACACCCTATACATCCTAATGTTTAGCTTTTTAAATTTTATGACAGAATAAAGAAATTCACATACTTCAACACATGAACCCTATAATCTCCTCCTCTTATGAAACATTTACAAATAAACAGTGAAGCAGTGATGGCACAGTGGCATTAGCTATGGATTGCAGTGCAGCAGAACCATGGTTCAAATCCTGCTGCGGGTTTGAGCTTCACCGTATGGTGGAAGGGCATTTTGCGAATGCCCGCCGGCTAGCTACCACCCTCAAGTAGAAAATCTGTTGCCAAGCACCTAACAAGTGTTTTTAATATTGTTAGGTTTGCAATAACGCCGGCTATGCGGATTACATTACTAAATCACAAATATACGATAGGAAAAATTTAATTCATGTGCGGGATTCGAACCTGCCTCCATCAACCCATTGAGCCGGGGTATGCTCTAACCAATTGAGCTAACATGACATGACGTCATAACTAAAAATCTTTCCTATCGTTCTTTAACCATGGTATTGGGACTTATTTGGTACTCATACCTACCTACTTATGCATTGTTCGCCTGCGAAACTTCATTCGCTTTCGTTAGTAAGATGAAAATTGTTCGAGCAATATGTGAGCCAGTTGATTTTTGGAATGATATGCCTTTTCGAAAGATTAGTATTAGTATCATTCACAGTCGCGGATCGCTACGTTATGCACATAGCAGGGGCTTTGTTTACTCCCTTGTTTGACAGGAGAAGGGAAACTCCTAAACTAAAATCCTCATGTCAAGATCTCAACTATGACCATAATCAATTTACCCATGCAGATGGAAGCCTGGTCATAGAGAACTGGTTGCTAATGGAGAATAGAACTTAAAGCATTCTTATTCTGTTTGTGGGCAATACATCCTGCTTGGGGTGTTTTGTGCATTCCCCCCCCTTTCTTTAGTGTTGGGAACATGGCCTTTGTTTGTTTACAATCCTCTGTCTTACTCCACAGGTTTTTGTTGTTCTCTCTCAGTGTGACAACATAGTAGTTTGCCCGTACTTCCATTGCTGATGGCCTGCAAAGGTTCTTTACGTCATCAAATATTTGTTTTATTGATTAGATTTTGGCCAGAGTGTCTGCCACAGTGTACCCTGAGCATGCACTATGTCCCTTTGACCATGTTATCATTATTCTGTAATTGTTTGACAGAAGAGTATAGGACCCCTTCAAATCAGATCTCAGTGTTAATCTATTACTATGGCTTCTGTGACATGATGTTAAAATGTAATATTAACCTTGGCAGAAGCCTTACATGTGGTGATGTCCACCTTAATTGCAATGGGTAACTAGGAATAGGCCTTTGGTCTCTTTCATTATAATATTATATATCCATTGTATGTATAGTGTGGACTGTATTTATTAAATATTAAAGTTTGATACAAGCTAGGTTCATTTTTATTATTATTTATTAAATTTATTTTTAGTTTTCACACTAGTTTGAGCTCTCTGTTTAGTTTCTGATTTGAGGAATTCTTTTGTGTTCCAAAAGTGCTGGAATTGCAAGGTCCCATTGACTGATGTGTTTCTAAGATTTATACACATTAAATGTAATTAGTATTACGTCGCTGTGGAGGTCAAGGGAGTCAAGCCACAAATTTGTAGGATATGAGTTATGTACCCAAATTTGGGAAAATTATTTAGAATTAAAAGCGTAATGTTAAAATATCAATTTAATAAAAAAAAACAATATTTATCCAAACATAACAATAGGCTGTGCTTGTTTTCTCGTAGTGCAAAAAAAGGTTTCCAACCCAAATTTGGGTACATAACTCATATCCTACAAATTTGTGGCTTGACTCCCTTGACCTCCACGGCGATGATTAGAAAAATCACTTGTGTAAGAAGTTGAATATTTTGTAACCATGTAAGTTTGATTATGATTAATTATTGTAAATGGTATGTCCGGTATAATTAATAAATAAATAATGACTTAATTGAATTATTCCTCGTTGGTGTAATTTTGATTTTGTAGTGATGATTTTCAAGGAGAATTAGGGCTGTTGTGTTATGTTTTCACTTCACACCAATTGTTAGGTATCTTAGATCATAATCGCTAAACTGTTCAGTCATTATATTTGATAATGGACAAGAAAGTAAATTAGTTGTTAACTTATATTCAAAACATAATTACATACTGCCTATATTGTGTCATCTTTTTTTAACATAATCATGCTAAGACATAAAATCTAATGCCCATTCCATTATGAAAATGGTGCGTGAAAAATGCTTAATGTTTGCAAACTGACCTTAACATACAATTACCTTGAAGGTTTTGCCTACAAATAACTAGGAAACTAAAGTGCTCATAAAACAGACCAAATAATAAGTTATTTAAAGAATGAATCTTCATTTGGAAAATAGAGTAAACGTGGTTCAGGGTAGAGTTATGTGTAGACTTGGGATTGCATTTTAAATTTTGTCAAACATGCTTTATAATATTTTGAACCATTCAATAATGTAGTACTGTACTGTTTTTTCCTGACATTTCAAACTATTTTAAAATTAAATATAATTGTAAACCTAAGACATGATGTCATTAATGATAGTAATTAAATTGTAGGGTCATTGCTTAACAGGCTCTATTCCTGCTCTCAGGAATTTATTAGATTTCATGATGAGAAAACAGAACCCTTATACTTAGCCTACATGCACCCGTCTATCCTACCAAAATGGTGAATGTGTTATCCGAATAAATAACAGTAATTAAATCATACAAAATTCTGGATTTCATACAAATAGACCTCAACAAAATAGTAACAAAAATTACAAAATCACAAATATACGATAGGAAAATTTTAAGTCAAGTGCGGGATAGATGGAAATTTTTCCTATCATATATTTGTGATTTTGTAATGTAATCCGCATAGCAGGCGTTATTGCAACCCTAACAATATTAAAATAGTAACAAAAATGTTCTTAAATTTATAAATTTCATAGCCGACACATTTTTCCAAAATAATAAAATTTATAAATCTATTTGTTTGTAGTTTTCCCTCAATAAACTTTTGACGATAACACTCCACATTCTAGGGTGCAAACTGCAAAACACGTTTAATTTTAATGACTTCTGATGAACTGATAAACTATAATTTTTAGTCCCAAGATTCTATAGCCAATATCAAATTACAATTTTGTAACTCATACCGTTTACGATTTTGAGACCCGTGACCTATAATATACTAGCAAACAACACCGGCTTTGTAGGAGTATACAACTAAAATTTCAACTTTTTTGAAAATATATGTTCTTTAGGGATAATGTGGTCATGTAGGATTCTATACAATATATTATAACAAAGAAAGATACAAATCTTTCCTCGTTATAGTATTATAGGGTAGATGAGCGGACGGATAGACAGACTGACAGCAGTCTCGTTAATAGGGTTCCATTTTGCCCTACATACACTGGGTACGGAACCCTTGAAACAAAGAGAAAAAAATAAAAAGGGTCCCCCACTCCCTCTTTTTAGTACGCCAGTGCATACAAACATCTAACTTGGTGCGATTAAAGTAGATACAAGCTCTGAAGTAAATAAAAAATAAATAAACAGGTCATGTGCCAGTCAGATAAAGATACCGAACTGACTGAAAAATTGTCTGCTAAATGAAAATCATAAAAATAATTGATAATGAACATGAATATTTGATTGCTCATAGGTGTGATAATGGCAACGGCGCCCCAGTCGTCGCCTGCGTGAATTAGTGGAGACTCTAGTGCAGTGAACCTCGGGCCCGCCGCCTCAAGCGCACCCCGACCACAATGAAAATGGTGTTGTCGCAACGGCAACGAGAGGAGCTGTAAGTACCTACCTTAATAAGCTACTGCCCTACCTACTGCAGTTCCTACAATACCCTAATTTCCATTTGTGCATGCACACCTTAGTGTGTAATAGGACCTTCATAGTTTGGTGTATTCCGTTCCGATCCCACGAAGAGATACCACATGGTATCAGTTATTTTTCCTATTAAGTTTTTATTCCGTTCTGATCCCACCTACTCTGTTATACATTTAGGCACTTAATCAAGTACGGTTTGCAAGATAAATTTACGATTTCACAAAATAAGGTATTTTGTAATTAATTTTCAAAGTACCAGGAGGGCAGAAGTTTTAAGAAGTCATATATACTACTGTGTATATATGCTAGAAACAAATTTATAATAAAGCTAGGTCTGAGTTCTGTAATTATATGTATGTCATGGTCATATTTTTCAGGTATTTTATGATCTATAATGATGATGTTGCACTTATTGTTAATTAGTTATACGTTAATATTTCTGTGTGTAGCTTTCGTAGTGAACCTTGCATAGGCGTTCTTAATCGATTAACCAGGTGTTCACTGCGGTCACTACTTGCAAGCCATCGTTTGTCCTGGTTTTTGTCTTAGGATGGCAGTCGTTATGCTATGTCGAAGGCTTTCGGAAAGAAGCCTGGAAACTTCAACACTTTGCTTGGTGGTCGGACATTATGCGAATGTCCGCCAAGTTAGCTACCATCATCAAGTAGAAAATCTGCGCCAAAGCACTTAATGGTGTACTCCTGCAGATGTCCTTGAAAGCCAGTTCCCATTCTATTTTATTCCTGTTTTGTTTACCATCTTCGGCCAGATCATCACATACCTTCAGGTGAGATTGTGGTCACAGGCTACCATATAGGCAATTAAAAAAACCTGATGTTGGAAACAAACATACATGTACCAAAGCAACTTACGTATCGGTGTATGGTATTTTTACCTAAGAATGTTAGTTATATTGATAATGAAAGTTATGATATTATAGTGAGTAGATCCATGACTTCAAACTCAAGTGAACAGGACCACCAGGATAATCCCGGATATATCTGTATTTCGATTACACGTTTGGTTCTCTATTCCTGCACAAATTAAGATCATACTAGCATTTTTGATTAACCTCGTACTTCCGAATTCCGATCAAGTTGCATCGATCGTGGTCGAATTAGAGTCGCATTTAATTTAGTTCACTAAAGTGTGAGAAATATTATCGTAAACCGGAAATTTTTGTTCTTTATAGCACTGCAAAGGAACCCAACATAGGAGTTGTCCGTAGAATATTATACTCTAACAATAAACTAAAACATACACGTGTACGCGCGACTCCTTCCTAACGCTGTCCTTTTAAATAGGATACCAGTTGGTAGGCGCAAATGATGATGTAAAGATGTTCCGTACTTGTTATATTGGCTCTCACTAAATTCAATCGGGATAACATAAAGTTATAGTTTTTCAAGACTTCAGCTTCAAGACGTGGCCAATGGTATTTCCAACTTCTATCCACTTAATGTTGTCTTAGATTTTCGCGATTATCACACATAGTAATTAAACAACTTTAAACGGTTTAAATCGCGTATATTTATCATTATTTTTATCCCGACGTTTCAAACACTTTGCAGTGATCGTGGTCAATGTGACTCAATGGGGTGGGGATAAAAATAATGATAAATATACCCGATTTAAACCGTTTAAAGTTGTTTAATTTCTATCCACTTCTTGATTCTGGCAATCCTTCACAAAAGGGGCTGCTTCCGCCATGCCGGTATATATTTTTTGCCTGATTTCGGTATTTGCTTTTCGGTTTTGTTGAACCATCCACCACCACCGAATAGTTATCAATTTTCCAGTCAGTACCAAGTTCACCTACTTCTACTTCTCCATGGGTCATGCTAAGTTATGTGACAAAAATGTTCACTGTCCACACTGTCCTTATCCTACGCTTAATGGCGTCAGCACAACATGTATTTCTTCTTGGACTCTGTTCTATTACTTGTCATCAGAGTTATTACACGTTAATACACATATCATTCTTCACGCAGCAATCCAGTACGGAAAGTGTGAATTCTCAAGCTTTCCCTGGCTCCTATGTCTCTATATATTTAACGTATACGTATTTATAAACCGATCTCTGCCGTGGTATGAAGAACGATCACAACTGGTAAGCTATCATGGCCTGTGACCTTAATACCGTCGCAAATTATTAGTCACATATCAACAGCATCTCAGACTGTGCCGCTCTACAGATCGCTCTTATTTGGCGCAAACAATTTTGCAGTATCAGCTTTTGAATATCTCAAGTTTGGTTTATAGTTCAGCATCTTAAGATGCCTATTCAGAACATACTTAAAACTGAGATTATTTAATTAATACGGACCTTATATTATAAAATTACAAATATACGATAGAAAAAAAATAATTTTTATATTGTTATGATTGCAATAAAGCCTGCTATGCGGATTACATTACAAAATTACAAATATACGATAGGAAAAATTTAGAAAACATACAAATATACGATAGGAAAAATTTAAGTCATGTGCGGGATTCGAACCCACGTCCATCCGCCCCTATTTTAATATTGTTATGTTTGCAATAACGCCTGCTATGCGGATTACATTACAACCTATTACGGACCTTATAGTTTGTCTTCTCTCACCTGCCCATATACGTCAATCTACTGCTACTATGAAGTTTCTTCTGTTAAACACATTAATAAATTTGTTCATACTATTTTCACCACCCATCTATCTTAACATTCGCATCGTCATATCTACTATTATTTCTCCCCTCTGCTTCTACTGAGGAGATTTGGCGCAAACAATTAGGTATAAAACCGAAGCCAAAACATTTATAGCTCGCGCAAAACTTTCTGAGCTGGGGTTGACACCACATGTGATTGAGTTATATGGATTTTTGATACTACTCGGGTCACGTGGTGTCTTGGCAAGGGTTCCTTAAGTTTTGCGCAAGCTTTAACTTTATTATATAGTACCTACCGTGACCGGCTTGATTGCTTAATGAGTATGTAATGATGATGAATCACGTGTATTTTCTCACTCGATGTTGGTATCACTATTTATCGAAAATTGCTTTGTTTTGCTGAAGCAGAATTTAGTTTCAATGAATTCGGTCAAGCAAGTAGTTGCGACGGCACCAAGGTCGGAACGCTAATGCAATATTTACAATAATGTATCTCGCTGAAACTTTCTCACTTTTAAATTAATAATGCTGAATTGTGTTCTGCGTTGATGAAATCCAGGAAGTAATTTAAAAGGCAAAGGTACGTGAACATTAATGCTTTATTATTGCTGCACAAACAGTAGATTACCAGACAAAGTAATTGTAGAGGAAAAAAAAAGCGTAAATACATAAAGGTATCTTTTTCTTTTTGCATTGCTGAAGATGTTTGCACATTTTGTTAAATGTTGATCATATATCTTTAAATCCAGCGTTTACAGGCATAGGGTAGTTATATAGTTATAGGTGGTTATAAGTTATCTTCTGCTTTCTTTTATCTCCTCTTCCAATAAAAACCTCTACAAGTCTTCTGTATATTGGAATCATCGCAAAATTTCAATCTTGCTCAATTGAAGCGCTCGTAGCGAAGTTTACTTAGCTGTTCTCAACGATCAGCAAAGTTAAGCAACGTCGCGCGCGGTCATGAGTTGGATGGGTGACCGCTAGTGGCATTACTACTGAGCGTTTCCGTGCTTCGGAGGGCACGTTAAGCCGTCGGTCCTGGTTGTTGTCTTAGGATGGCAGTCGTTATAGCATGGTGGTAGGGCATTAGCTCATGCTAAGCTATTGTAGTTATTAGTCATGCGTGACATATAAAATTGTAATTGAATACATCCATCTCTGCCGATTTAGAATACTGCCTTAGTATCGTAAAACCAAATAACATTTTTACAAACGACACAACCGTCATCTTGTTACATTTTCCGAAAGTGTTAAGTAAGTTTGTAAGAAGGTGATCGTTAGGCGACTTGTACTTTACAAAATTACAACTTGTAGCTTTTACTCTGCATCTTGAAATATCAGGGGGAAAAATAACAAAAATAATTTAATTAAAAGGGCTCAATATTCCCAAGAACGTGTCGCATGAGCTTATAATTCGTTTTTGTGCCAGGTGCCTATTATTTATGAGGCAAAAGGCAAATCACACATGAATTTATTTGATTCTAACAGATAGCAGCTGGTAAGCTATTCTAGTCAATTTAAATAATTTTAATTCATATTCCTTCACCCGATACAATTACAAAGAAAAATATTTGGTCAATTTTAAGTTCTCAAATGGACACTCGTGGACCAACCTTATCCTGCTATACGGCAACTTCATTCCAACAAATATGACGCCAGGTTAAAAAACGAAGCGATTACCGTCAGTCGAATAATACCCAACTCGTTATATTGTATGTCTCTCAGTTTGTGTAACCGTATTCAACCGCTTTTCCTTCCGTGCTCAAACACATAACTGTACGTACTACTATCAGTTATTGTATCTTGCAGCGCCCGATATCGAATTTATTCTCCTCGGCTGTACTGAATTGATTCTTTCCCGAGGATTTTACAAATCTTAATCTAGATTTCGAGCTAATTTGACTGTTCCCACGAAGCTTTTACGCTTGTGAACGGCACTAGGTCGGAGGTGTTTTTCTGAGAGGTAAGTATAGCACTCAACGTGGTTTTCATCAAAACATTCAACATAAACTCGTTTCAGAAACACGCATGTTATTCACAGCTTGAGTATTTTTTAAAACATTTTAGAGACATGAGTTTCCTAGTAGAAGATGTGGATTTGGTTTAAGTAATAGTAGATTTTATGTCGAGAAGAAAGCGTAGATTTCACGCTATTTATTATCGATATTTCTATGTGTCGGTTTTCAAATTAGTATGGAATTAAAAAAAGAAGATCGATTTTGTATTTGATAGGACATTCTAGCGAACGAGAATTTAAATCACAGTACTCCGCTCCTCTACCTGTGTAGGGGGGAAAGTAAACGCGGCGCTGGAGCTGCAGGCGCCGAAGTCATCGAATTCATTCGTAAATGCGGATCGCTCGGCGCGTATAAGAGCGTGACCTTACATTTCTATATAAAATCCAGGTGCGCGTTCACCGTATATAGGAAAATGTTTTCCACAAACCATGGAAAGTACAAAACAAAGTCCGGTTCACAAAAATGTGTACGGAAACAATTTTTGGATTCGTGTATTTGTATATTTGAGAAAAAACATGTGCATAGGACAGGGCATAAGCAAAACAAGTATTCTATGAAATGAACGATTTATTGCCGAATCGCTAAATTGTCGTTCAACACTAAATTGTATCCCAAACAAATATCTTCAATCCAAGTCACACGTTAAAAATAATTTTATTTTTATTATATACTAGCTGACCCGGCAAACGTTGCTTTGCCATATAAATAATTTTGGCTATTAAAAAATAAGGGTTGATCGTAGAAGGGTGAAAATTGAGGATTGTATGTATTTTTGTATGTTGTATCATAAAAAAATAGAAATGAAAAATTTTGTCTAAAAAATAAAAAATAAAAATTTAGGGGTGGACTACCCCTAACATTTAGGGGGATGAAAAATAGATGTTGGCCGATTCTCATAGATACCGGAAAAGCACAAAAAATTTCATCAAAATCGGTCAAGCCGTTTCGGAGGAGTATGGCAACGAAAACTGTGACACGAGAATTTTATATATTAGATTAACCTCTATAAGTTCTGTACAAGACAACGGGACCATACTACTAAGCCTACGCTACTGTCCTATATACCAACCTTTAAAGGGAATCTTTTGAACTGTTATACATACGTAGCTAGTTGACATTTCACATACTAAGGGTTTATGCGGCGGATCGCATAACGAACGTTAATTATAAAAACAAAATCTAAAATTATAGTGTGTCTCTATTCTAAGAAGTATTTTTATTTAAATATTTTTTGATTCTGCTGGTAAAGTACAAGCGATAAACTTGGTATGATTATATAACAAAGTCTACGGTATAACAACAAATAATTAAAACCGGTCAAGTGCAAGTTTGACTAGCGCTGGGGATAAACCGAATGATTGGAAAGGATGAAGTGAATTATCGATTTTTTGGTTAATTCATACTGTAAATACGTATAGTATGTATGTTAGTAGGGGGGAACCCTCAGTGTATGAGTCAGATTAGCGCTTGATCTGTTTGTATTTATACGACTCTTCACACATATGAATTTATCACGGAGATATAAATAATTTTGTAAAAAAAAAACTTGTCAGTTACTGAAATAATACTACAATGATTATGACATATACTTGTGTATAAAACCATGAAGTTTCGAATAAGAATACACCGGGCATTCTAAAATTGAACATTGTACCATGTATTCTATGCGCATCAACCTGCGTGCCGCGACCTTTGAAAGTGACAGTAGTTCTTACACCGATGTCGATGAACCCGACGACTAGGCGACGGCAACTCCGCTGTCGGCGCCTTCCTTCACCTCGATGTAGGCAAGCAGCTTTCATCTGGAACCCTGTTCTGCTCCCATCATTATAATACCATTATTTATTGATCATGTTGATGATGCGATCGCGACTAACGGTTACTTACCGTTGGCACCGATTCGAGCAAATTATTCCAAGAATACTTATCACTCTACTTGTATCGTTCCCAATAAACAATCAATCTTGTAACTTACAGTGTGGAAGCTGCCAATTAACGGTATCTTTACGAAACTAACGTTGTTACGCTACGTATCATACAACTTGACACGTCAATTGGCCAACAGCCTCCAATTATACAAAGGTTCACAGATGTTTAATTTTCTATTGTAGACATGGTATCGACCATGAACTCGTGACCTAAAATGCCCTAACACTCCTTCTACCCTTTAGCTTCGCCTCGATCCAAGTGAAAGGAAAACTAAGATCGATTTCGTAGATACCTACTTGAACAAAGATGTGGTCACGCTGTTCACACGCTATTGTTACAAGTGCAAACGGGCAACTTGTCAAAATTAAACATATCCATGTTGCGTAAGCTCGTTAGAAGAAATGGGATTTGGCTCTTAGTGTTATTGCGTTAAGGAGTGTAACTGAACGATAAAAATATCCTGATATGTTACAGTAACGTTATGTAGCTTATTAAACGCAACTGGAACAGCCCTGCCCAGTTATTGTTTCATTCACATGAACTTTTAGTGCTCGCTTGGCCTTTTACTAAATGATGTAGGTATTCTTCTATAAAAGGCCTTTTTATTAAGAATATGTTATTTCAACCCATTTTTACGTGCTGTATTTCGTAGTAAGAGCCGTTTAATTTAAATATAAACCGGTCGATAAAAATTGGTCTACGATATACTTTCAAATTCAAATTCAAAATATTTATTTCGCAACTTAATTCGTAAAAAAGCAAATACTTTATTCGTATTACATAATATGTCGTACAGTTCCCGGCTTAAGAATGTAAGGACTGTTGGATGTCATTAATGGCGATTAATGGGAAGAATGTGCCAGATGCGCACTGCTCACGTTGACTTGAATAAGTTTTTGCACATTCGACGCACAATGAGGGTCTCGAGGCAACGAGGCCTGCACGGAATTTTAACTCTTCATATTCCCCTGTTTTCTTCTTCAAAACTAAACCAATTTAATTATTTTTAGTCATAAAAAATGATTATGTATAAATAAATGAAAAACTGATTGTCATCTGATCATGGCGGTGAAAACTGGGCCATTTTTTAGTGATTTTTAGTGTCATATTTTCTTTAATAATAATTCCTTAGGTTTTGATTAAAAGGAAATGGACGGGGCGTATCTAAAGTACTCTTAGATTTTATATTAAAAAAAAGTTGCTCTAGAGCCGTTATCCAGGAAGAAAATTGGGAAATTTGTTTGTGTGGAGAATCGCAGCCTTCCCTCTCAACGCCCATCCAGAACTTCTTGCAATATCTTGTGTGTGATTCCCAATTCCAACACGTTGTTGAATAAAAACAAATTGTTCTGGTGTCTTATTTTATGTAGTAAGAGAAAACATCTTTACTGCCACCCGACATTGTGTGGGAGAAGGGTATAAAGATGACGATTATACTTCATTAGTATCACACAAATCTATCGTGTAGTGATCATTGCGGATTGAGGTCGACGACCGACTGAAACTGTTGAATCTACTCCGTTGATTAGACATAACTATCTTAAAAATGCTGTGAACGGTGGAGTGTTAAAGAGTTTCAGTATCACTTTATTACTTTGAAATCTTCTACAGTTGATATAAATAAATAATCCCACGTCAAAAAACTGTAGTCTTATCGTAACCACATTAGTCCATTTAGAAATAACTAAAAATTTCTGTAATCTTGATTACTTAGTATACGATAGTGTATCTATATATAAGAGCTACAAAGTTAATGACATATATACTGTTAAATGTTATGAAGCGCTTGTAGCGAAGTTTGCTTAGTTGTTCATAACCGATCAACAAAGTTAAGCAACGTCCGCAGCGGTCATGAGTTGGATGGGTGACTGATAGTGACACAACTACTAGCTTCAGTGCTTCGGAGGGCATGTTAAGCCGTCGGTCAGGGTTGTCGTCTGAGGATGGCAGTCGTAAGGTGGTCGTGCATGGTGGTAAGGCATTTTACGAATGCCCGCTTGGCTAGCTACCACCCTCAAGTAGAAAATCTGTCGCCAAGCACCTAACGGTGTGTTCCGGCAGCTGTCCTTGAGAGGCAGTAATTCTAGGTTAGCCTGAATAACATTTTCGAACACTTAGCATCAGGTGAAATAGTGGTCAAAGGCTAACCTATTAGGCATAAACAAAAAAAAATCGTAGAAGTAGAAATTTTCGAAAGAGTTGAAGGTGTTTAATAAGATGGGCAGTGCAGGTGCATCTCAAATTGTAGCTATTAACAAAATGGCCTTTACTTAAACCAGTTTTATACTTACATTACATGCGAGAAAGCAGGTGAGCCGAGTTTATTTCTGTTAATAAATTTTTTGCATAATTTAACACATTTCTTCAACTGTAAGGGATAGGTAAGTGGAGTTAGTTGTGTTTTTAGCTAGGCTTAGACCGGTTCGTCATAGTTTTAACAAAGTTACTTGAGTATTCTATGTAGCATAATTAGAATATATCATGTATATGAAAAACTTAATTACATATAAGTAAATGCCGTTCTAAATATCTTGACTTCAGGGGGCGATTCCCTTTTGGTCACTTTGAATATCAAAGTATCATTGTTTATATTCAGAAAGTATATATACTATGTACGGACATTTACCAACAAATCTGTGGAATCCATGCTAAATTTTTTTTCACTACTGCTTGACTAATAGGTAAAAGAAATTTTCTAATATTTTTTTAGACTGCCTCCTCTAATGGAATTATTTTTCACATCTACCTTACCTTACGCTAAAATGTGATAAACTACCAAATACGTGAACAAAATTTAAAAATCTGACAACTGCATCTTTGTGAAAAGTATTTTCTCTGTTTTTCGCGCTTTTGTACAAACAAAAGGTAGTAGCCGCCACGCGCAGCGCGCATTGGGATTGCACTTTGTTTAACTCAGATTTTGTTTTATTCTCCGGTACAAGCCCTCTCTCTCCCTCTCTCTGCTGCATTGCGTCATATACCTGTCAAATGCTGAAATTCTATCGCTATCGGACTGCATAAGAGTGAAGAGGCAGCGATGGTAGAATCACAACACACGGTCAATTTGGGTGAAAAACTATAGAATGCTTATTGACACAAAACTAGTCACTTTAATTGAAAATATAACTTAACTTATCCCACTTGAGAAAGTTTTGCTATTTTATTGTTATATTTTTACACACATATACAGACGAATAAATTAGATATTTACGTTATAAGCGTAATTTAGAGTCAAATTTGCAATCTTATTCCTTCGAGAAAATTTTACAGAAATGTTTTTCATCAACTTGAAGAATTAACTTGCCTTAGAAGATACGATCAAGATTAACATATAATTTTCGTACTCCTAGAAACTTAATATATGTTGCTAAAAATCTATTCAAGTAAAGCTATTTAGCACTTGTCAGCGCCTTAACTACATTTTATTCGGTCAAACACACCTAGCGCTTTGAAGCGCTCGTAGCGAAGTTTACTTAGCTGTTCTCAACCGATCAGTAAAGTTAAGCAACGTCGCGCGCGGTCATGAGTTGGATGGGTGACCGCTAGTGACATTACTATTGATCGTTTCCGTGCTTCGGAGGGCACGTTAAGTCGTCGGTCCTGGTTGTTGTCTTAGGATGCCAGTCGTTATAGCATGGTGGTAGGGCATTTTGAGAATGCCCGCCTGGCTAGCTACCACCCTCAAGTAGAAAATCTGTCGCCAAGCACCTAACGGTGTGTTCCGGCAGCTGTCCTTGAGAGCCAGTACTTCTAGGTTAGCCTGAACAACATCTTCCACCACATCATCATTTACCATCAGGTGAGATAGTGGTCAAAGGCTAACCTATCCGGCATTAAAAAAATAAAATAAAACCTACATGCTAAGCTAACCACCACATGGTTTAACTCTATAATTCTCTCAAAGAATTGTCACGTACAGTTTATGAAGAAATCTTCAGGAGGCTTGAGTCGTGCCTATTTCAAAAACTTTGCTTGGTCTCAAGCCTTCGAAGATCACGCACAGAGGTTTTTTCCTGCACATTTCCCCTTAACGTATGGTGTTTTCGTAAAATAACATTTAAAATTATTTATCAATAGGTATAGTATACAATTTTACCTGGGACATGGGTGCTTCGTCCGGGTTCGTGGCTTAGGCCCCCAGTGGTCGACGCACCTGTGGCTGACGCCCCCGATTCTAATAAATTTAATATATTTATTTTTGTGCTTTTTTCACTAAGTACAGTAAACGGCAAAAGTCTTTCTTAACCAAATGATCATACGTACCATGCATGCGTGACGCAGTTATTAAAAGGGAAAAAATCTGTGTATATCTGCTTAGCTTATCTTCCTAAAGAAGAAATTGAAGAGGGCTGGCTTCCCGCAGAACGAGTACCTAAGTTTAATGCGTCAATTTGTTGAACAATAACTTGAGCCTGCGCAGATGATTGCGAAGTAGTGTTGTTATAAAGAAAAACACAGAAAGACAAATTTAGTAGAGGCCTGGAATAAATGACTTATGAGGCACTTGGGAACGATCCCGTTTTTATATCGTTTTTAGAAATTATAACTACAATTATATATTACAATAATTTAAAAAATATTATTATTTCTATCTAATACGGCACGGCACAAGCAAGGTAATATATTTATTTCACCTATATATAAAATCAATAAAAATATTACAAAAATCTCACAATTATATTTAATGGAAAAATAATTTATTGAGATTATCGTCTTTCTTTCTGATTGAAAGTTAAAAATATTCCTGTGAGCAGACGAAATAACACCACAAGGAAGTATGAAAATATGATTGCCAAGTTTACTGAACAATACGAAAAAAAATGCATGATTATGTTTCCACAAACGGGCGAATTTGTGTATTAGTATATATATAAACAAATTCGCCCGTTTGTGGAAATCCGAACAAAAATGTAATAGTTAATTATTTATTGAGTAAATAGAGATGATTTTTCTTGTTAATTTTTATCAAAGGTAAATATATGTGTATTATAATATAAATTAGTTTTTAAGTTGATTATTTTCAATTATTATTGTTACTAAATTTTAATACTTAAAACTACAGATTTCAAATGTTGTTTAAGTACTTTCCAGTTATATTTTGAAGATTGATTTTTAGTTACTTTCTTTTTACTTTTGAGGCTGATTGTTATAATTAGGTCAAATTATTCACTTGATATATAACAATATAAGTGATGAAAACTGTGATTCAGATACATAATTTTTACAAATTTGTATTTGACATAAATAAATAATTAGAAATAACTAAGACATTTTTTTTTAAAGATACTTTCAAATTAAAGCACCTCTACTATTACTACTCCAGATAGGTATATAGTTATTAATTTTGTAAAACATTTTTATGCCTGCCAGTACATTTGATTAAAAGTTGCTTCGATTTAAATTAAATTGACCGGGGGCTTCGACCACAGGTGCGTCGACCACTGGGGGCCTAAGCCACGAACCCCTTCGTCCGAGCATCTTACCAATAATTGTATGATAAATATTCTCCTATATCAAGAAATAACCAGCCTATAAAAAGTGTGTTTATCTCAATCCTGGAACAGTACCTATATTTTGATGTAAACCGTTACATGCAATGTGTTATTAATCATTCTAATAGGCATAACATGTTTAACAATACCTGTGACCACGATCATTTATTAGTTTTGAGGCACTACGATAGTAATTATGTTAATTTAATCAATTCGATTGAAATAAAATCTAAGCCAAGACAATAAAGAACCTAAGAAGAAATAATAACCCCTTCTGGTTACTTTACGATTAATAAATACCTATAATTATACGTAGCTTACAATACAATTTGTCAAGACGGTAAAATGATAACAATGCTTCTTCGTTAATTACAATAATATTGCTCAACAAGTGCTTAATCATATACATTTAGTTTCGAGATTCGTTTGTTGTCTTAACATCGATAAATGGTTACAGTGAAAGCTCTTTAACATATCAAAAGCCAAGTGCACAATCCTAATGTCCTATTCAATACAGTTAAGTGATAACGATCTACAGCCGACGCGTTGCAAGACCCCCATTGGCTCAATGAACGAGGTCGAATCGAGAGTTGTCTTACATTTGAATACCCAAACAGCAAAAACTGCTTGCGTCATAACTGGTTATTACCATAATCGATCAAGATCATAATCTGTCTTATGTAATCCGCTAGAATATGATAGAAAGTTGTCAAATATTTAGTTCACTGAAATTGATTTTCGTGCCGGTGTCTCTGTCTACGGCAGGTGACCGATTTAGATATAAATACGAGTAACATATACACCGAACTCCGTTGAAAACTGATACTATATAAGTTGGAACATTGGACAATAATTCTGGCCTTCAAGTGATTCGGTTACAGTTGCTAACAGAAAGTTTACATGTTTGTTAATACCCCGCACGGTTACTGTGTGGGAGTTTACTGACCAAAACGGCAGTGTGTAAATCAGTAATGGCACAGCGCAGCACAGAATAAATTATAGTACAATGTGGTGGTGATGAGTGTAGGCATGGGTTTGATCCGGACCACGGGATTGAGCTTCACAGCAGGTATAGTAAGGCAGTTTTGCACACTAGCGTAGAAAACATGCCATGCACGTCTGCTAAGATATTCGTGAAATAGTTGTTAGGTACCAACCTAACAGGTATAAGAATGTTCATCAGACGTGAGGATGACTCAATGTGTTCGTCATCGGGACCGACCCCAGCTGCAATCTGCATCAATGTCAACCTGTTCTCTTTCTTATTGGTCCATTGTTTTTAAGTCGTGGTATTTTTGCTGCCTTATCGATCGGAAATATCACTGAATTATTTGATCTGATCAGCGCATAATGAGATCGAGAGCAAACTCTGGCACGTACTCTAATGTTCCGTTTGATGTTTGTAGCTGGTAATACTATCGTCATTATAATATCAGACGTAGTATAAACCAAACTACAACAAGTTGATTAAAATGAGGAGGATTATCTGTATTCTTAGACTTGTAGATCAAATCAAATGAAATCAAAATTAGTTTATTGCCACACAAAAAAATATATAAATAGAAATAACAATGACAACCAATACACAAGAAAAAACTTAAAAATAATTCGTAACTAACATAGAGAGGAGGAAAAGAAAAATATATGATGCAAACAAACACCATAATATTTTTTGGAAGCTGGGAAGTATATTTTAAGCAAGTTTAAACATTCGTCTATTTTTGAAAGGTCCAATATTTGGTTAGGCTTAGGACCTGGTTCGTCATTATTATCACAAACAAAATACACTCGAGAGCAATGAATCCGGGTCACTTAAAGAATCCTAAAAATCTCGGAAACTAAAAATGCTAGGTTAATGCAATAAATTGTATTTAATAGACAATGTAATACTCCTTAAATGAAAGTAAAAAAAATATGAGTCACCATACATTTTATTAACACAAAATTACATAAAGAAAAAAACTGCTGATCTCTCCTTAAAACAAAAATAGGAAACATGAAATTTTTGAACTTTATTACGATTTTCTTGAATTTTAATACTTCGTATTGCCTCCTCGTGCTTCCATTACTGCGTTTTCGCGGTTTGGCATGCTGTACACCAAGTTCCTTATACGATTTTGGGGAATATTCTCCCATTCCTCTGTGAGAGCAATTTTGAGCTCACGAAGCGTGATTGGGGGAGGGTTTCGTTGTTTTACGCATCTGCCTAGCTCGTCCCAAGCATGCTCGATCGGGTTGATATCCGGGCTGCGCGCTGGCCACTCCATACGAGTAATGTTCATCTCTTGAAGGTAGTCATTCACAATCCTACCTGTATGAGGTCGGGCATTGTCATGCATACACACCCAAATATTGCGAGTCTAGATCCTTTGGCACACGTTATGTTTTAACTTTATTAAACGTTGTTTAGTACTGCTTACAAGAGTTTTGCTTAGCGCAACCTAAATGACGATTATTTAAGTTAAGCAGCGATCATAAGGGGGTTGCTGATTAGGTATTTAGAAAGAGGGTAGCAGCAACTTTTGTTCTTTCGAAATGCTATAACTTAACTTAGCCATATCCTAAGTTAAAAATTTAGATAATTTTCTTAAAGAAATACCACCTTTGTGCCACCATATTTATACAGCTGATAGCAGCGGGCCCATTATAAGGTCTAAGACCCGCCGGCTATCCGGTAATCGACTGCGGCCTGGCACGCCAAGAATGCGGTCTTCGGATCGCAGTTAGTTATTCTGCCTCTATGCGCTCTTTACATCAAATAATATTTGATCAAACACCTGATGTCCATGATGAGCTGACAAGTCCACAAAGAGAATATGAGTCCGTTACTCGTTCATAAGTTCTCATCGTGAATGCAATAAATTTGTAACAGTGTGTCCGGCATGAATTACCCATATTGAGGGGAACATTTTCCAACAATTTTATTTTAATCGATAAATCCACCCCATACAAGCTTCAGCCCCGTGGATGGCAACCAATTATAATATTTTTGCACGAAAACGACGATAAATACAAGCGTAATAGTGCTGTTCGAAGGATAAAACATCACTCTGGAAATGCTCTCGTTGTATAAGATGGAAAATTGCATTATGTGGTCCTTATGCGTAGCAACGGCTTACTCAGGTCGATTTTTATTCTGAAGCCGTGAACTGTACAATTGTATTTGAGTACGTATTTCGTTTCCTATCTTTTTGTATATCTGATACCCGTTTGCATTCAACAACTGTCATACCCGGTATGCCAGGAATGCGGTCCACGTCAGCCCGCAGTGAGTTATTCAGCCGCTCGTATATTGCACATTTTGACTCTGATGCCTGCTGCCATTCTAGTGGGATAAATTTGTCGGGATCAATCATATAATATCTACAGTGTCCGGTGTTCCGGCAGCTATCCTTGCGAACTAGGTTTAGTATGTTAAGAGTTGAGTTCATGCAGCGCTTTCCATAAAAACGTAGTTTCGTCATATTTCAATTATTTTTTTATTTTTTATGCCTGATAGGTTAGCCGTTGATCACTATCTCACCTGATGGTAAGTGATGATGTGGTCGAAGATGTTTTTCAGGCTAACCTAGAAGTACTGGCTCTCAATGACAGCTGCCGGAACAGCTATTTTAGTTTAGGTTAAGTGCTTGGCGACAGATTTTCTACTAGAGGGTGGTAGCTAGCCAGGCGGGCGTTCGCAAAATGCCCACCACCATGCTATAACGGCTGCCATCCTAAGACAACACCCGGGATCGACGGCTTAACGTGCCCTCCGAAGCACGGAAACGCACAGTAGTAATGTCACTAGCGGTAACCCATCCAACTTATGACCGCAAACTAAACCGCCAAACGTACAAACCGCCCTGGTTCGATCCCCACCGCCGGCTTGAGCTTCACAGCATGGTGGAAGGGCATTTTGCGATTGCCCGCCTGCCTAGCTACCACCCTCAAGTAGAAAGTCTGTCGCCAAGCACCGAAAGGTGTGTTCCGGCAGAAGTCCTTGAGAGCCAGTGAAATTACAGGCACAATGAGATTTAAGAACTATGTCTCAATGTGACGGGCGCAGTGCAATTCGTGACTTGTGATGAATTGCAACTGATATAGGCAGAGGTTAGTCCACTTAACATCAGGTGGGGCTCAAGCTTGTTACATCACAATAACATTCTTCGTTCTATGAAGACATGTATACAATAACTATCCATCTTTGACGTTCAAAACCAAAACAAAAGCTGTCCTAATCTTGTTATAGTACGAGTACCTTTTAATTTCCAACATTTTGAAGCTACTTTTTATATGGCTTCCCAATTATGTTTTAGCGCAGCAAGCTCGCTGCCTTTGACCTTTCCCCTTCTAAATTAGCTGTTGGCATTTATTCCATTATGTGCACCACAGGCCTTTCCGATATTTCATTTAGCCGCCCTGTTTGGCTCTTGTCATTGAAACTGAACCGGCGCACACAGGCTATGTCCATATTAGCCGTGGAAGTTGTAGGCCTATGAAACTCCCCTATTTATATTTTAAGTATATTAACTGATGTTTTTTCCGAGGGTTACTGTAATAATATTTAATGGTGTGGGTAAGCGAGTCCATTACCGTTGGAATTTCTTAATTAAAATATAGTTGCTTAGAACAACACCGTTAGGATACTACTATTTGAGATTCTCAGGGGTGGTTGAAGATTCTAATTAATAATATGGCGAAGGTAGAACCATACTGATCCAAGTGTCATTTTTTTTATATTGGAGTTATATGCAACAAATGCAAGGAAAAAATATTCAATTGATGCCACATTGATCCAAGTACAAAAAGCGCCTTATAATGTTAGAGGACCTCAATTTTTCACTTTAGCATTATACTTACTTTGAAAAATATATCCTGCTATACTGATCCAATTCTTATTTTTATCTGTTTTTTTTCTGCAGAAACCGACATTTTGACTACTTTTAATCAAAATATTTTATTATAGATTTTTATGTTATTTTGTCTGACATATTAGCCATCATTTCGATAAAGATTAAAGCATAATAAATCACGTAATTTTTTAAAACAAATTCAAACGCGTTTCCTTCTTTTTCTCAATATAATGAAAACGATACTTGGATCAGTATGGTTCTACTGTCGCCATATATGTATGTAATAGTTAAGATATATAATTGATATCTGGTGAAAGTTTACTTGTTCATTCAGTCGCTACTGTATCTAGACTGATCTGAGAAGTAAGCCTGAAGTTAATGGAAAATTAGCACAGCTATTTGATTCCCACCAATCGGATTCTTATATATGTACTTATATAAACTCCAGATTCCAGAAAATGACAATTATTAGTCTCAATTGTTTAGAGTTTATGAACCTCGTGGGAAGACTGAGACAGGCTCGTAGGGAATCGCGATGACGCAGTCGGCATTGACGTCGCAACCAGCCGGCGCCTGCTGTGGCCGATCGATAGACTCGCGTGGGAGGCTTCCCCCTCAACCTCACCCCTATAAAACGAACTATGAACCTTAACCTCCCAATCGCAAAGTTACATTTCCATTGATAACCACATTTACACGATCGAATGACAATGTGATAGCAATGAGTAATATCTTTTCTCATTTTTAAGCATAGATAATGCCGCCATACACTGCCAAATTAGATGGATGTAGATGTCTTCGTTTTATCATAGTAAAAATCAGACAAGTAGTTTGGCTTCATTGAGTGGTACCAAACGTATTTTATACGTGCGGGCTCGAAGTACGCGCCACAGCATGCGCACTATGACAAATATCTAGCGTGTCCAGACTGCGCAAATATATTAAGAGAGAATAAAATTATTAACAATCATCAAAATCGTGTCTGTAGGTAGCTACGAATTGATTGCTGTTATATACCTGTACATATACATAGATACCTATAAAAGTTACAGATATGGATTACCTTGCGTATCCAGACTAGAGGTAGGCTTTTCACTTGTCCTACGGGTCTCCTGTTAAACGATTTTTCTGGTTTTACTATTGCTTTATTGCTGATGATTTTAAATTCGCTACATTTATGCTCTTTCACGGATTGTCAAGCATAATCGTGAACAGGGGATGATATCGAATCGGCTGCGCCAGAGCAATCAGCTCCTTTGTGTCTATCAAGTCGAGAACAATATACGATCACGGATCGTTTATTGGCTTGTGTATTACTTCAATATAATGTCGCAGATACTTTATATTTAGTTGCTAGATTCTAAACACGTATTAAATTGATAAATACATATATAATCATCAATGTATATTTTTGTCGTAGGTGTCTCAATATATTGTGCAATGTAATATGTGAGAAACATTTAAACTTTTTTTTTTATATATTATTGCGACGAAACAAGCTCGAGGCCCACCTGATGTTAAGCGGACTAACCTCTGCCTATAACAGATGCATTTCATCACAAGTCACGAATTGCACTGCGCCCGTCACTTTTAGACGTAGTTGTTAAGTCTCATGTGCCTGTAATTTCACTGGCTCTCAAGGACTGCTGCCGGAACACACCGTTAGGTGCTTGGTGACAGATTTTCTACTTGAGGTTGGTAGCTAGCGAGGCGGGCAATCGCAAAATGCCCTTCCACCATGCGGTGAAGCTCAAGCCGGCGCGGCGGTGGGGATCGAACCAGGGTACTGCGGCGCGGCAGTCCATGGCTATTACCGCTCGGCCATCATTGCTTCAAAAAGTACTTTAGAATGTGTTCTTTTCGTTACAAGATGAAGTGAGAGAACAGTTCCGTCTCAACTAACAGTAGTCAAGCCATATTATTATTCCAGGCACGTATAGTATGCAAATTGTCGGAGGTTGCGTGATGTTCATACTGTTAGGGGACACCGCAGCGTTTTCTTACAATAGTTCTGACATGCCTTAGCATTGTTGGAGCCATCCCGTTGTGTCAATGTCTGTTACCTATGCTATGAATATTACATCAAGACTTTGTATTTTCGTGTTTGAGTTTATGTCATTCTATTATTTACAGTGTTACAGACTTTGTCGTAGACTGCGATTAGTGTCATCAGCATCACTTAACTATTTTACGTGCATATTTTCATTGCCTGAGTTTGTAGGTCGCTACGGTGCATTCTTTTTTTCTGTTTTTATGGTTATATACGAGAATACGGGTTCAAATTTCCAAATCATACGCAGTCGTTCGCCTGGCCTTACCTTTTGAACAGCCATAGCACAGGTTATATATAGGTAGCTAGTTGCACGGTCGTATATGTGTTATTATGGCAGATATCCTATACAAAATGATAGTATCCAACATTAAAAATTATTCAACTCTTTTTGTTCTTGCTCTATCGTAAAAAGAGCTTACTGTATAATAGTAACAACTTCACTCCTTTTGATTTATTTGTTAGTTTCATAAAAAAATATCTGTCCTATATTATTAAAAAATATTGCCGGTTATGGAAGATAAAAATACAAATAATAAGTAACTCCTGTCTAGTGGCATGTTTAATATTTTTAGCAATGTAGTTTACGTATACTGTGTTGACTGTGTGTTTGTTTGGGTTTGATTCTTATCGCCGGAATACTACAGTCCATCGTTAGTAATCTATTGATTTAGCTTCACTAACCCCCATGTAGAAAGAGTTCCTAATTGCTATATATTTTTTGTGATACTCATCTACTCTTTCCGTTACAAATCGATTACAGTCACACATTATCAATCCTGTTTATGGTTACATTACAGATTACTTCTCCTTCGGAAGAAGTGAGAAATGTATAAACAATAACAACATACAGTCAAAATGTTTATGAGTTTTTTATCGTGCGGACTTTGAAGGAACGCCTGACATATTGGCATTGGTTTTATCATACCTCATTAATATTGCATTGTTATCGACTCAGATGTTCGTATACTTTACGATGTTTCCGTTTGTTTTACGATTCAATAGACTTCGCATCATTTCTACAGTACCATTTCTCGGTACGGTTAGGGTTTATTCTTACAGCATTATTGCCGTAGAGATATCTGATTGGCTGAGGCCAGGCGAGGTAATAATAACGTAATATAATAACAATTATGTATGTAGGAGGTGACGTAGTCGCTGCTTTAGTAAAAGGGTTTAGTTTTTTGGTGCTGCACCGTAATAAATAGTGGCTTGTTATGAGGAGGTAGCTCCAACAGTGTACTGAAAATAAGTGCATCTCGCTTCGATTGTTCTATCCAAAAGTACTAGATAGGTGTTGTCACGGGTAGGACTCAATAAAGTGAAATACCTTCTATATTTAATAATAACAAATATTTTTTAAATATTTTATGAAAACATCAAATTAATATTTTAATAAAACACTTAAAAAATATATCTAGTGACAATTCCGCCTAATTTTCCTGTTAAGCCGACGTGACGTCACAAACGCCACGCAGCCAAACCGGAAGAATATTCGACGCGTTTCGCTTCTACACGAAGCATCCTCAGGAGGTCTTGACTCTACGAGCGCACGATCGAGAAATATATATATTACTTACATATGAAATTGGCGTTTTGTATGGGAGGAACAAAAAGTCGAATATTTTTTAATATAATATATTTAATTAATCAAAGTATGAACCATTATTTTCTATGCACTTTAGCCATCTCATAGGTAGTTCATTGATCCCTTTACTAAAAAAACCAGTCGGACGGGAATCAATAAAATCTTTGAAGGCGATTTGGACTGCCCCATCGGAGTTGAATTTTTTCCCTTGCAAGAAGTTATCCAAATTTCGAAAAAAATGGTAATCTGTTGGAGCAAGGTCCGGGGAGTACGGAGGATGTCTTAGACTTTCCAATTGAAGCTCTTCTAATTTAGTAGCCGTCTGTAGCGCAGTGTGTGGTCTAGCGTTGTCGTGAAGCAGCAGTGGCGTGGAGCGATTGACCAGCCTAGGTTGTTTAGCCGCTAGCTTTTCCATCATGGTTTGCAATTCCTGACAATAGACATCAGCCGTAATAGTCTGGCCAGATTTGAAAAAACTGTAATGAACAATACCGGCACTAGTCCACCAAACGCTTACAAGTAACTTTTTTGGGGTTAATTTTCGCTTGGGGCAGGATTTGGCTGGCTGGCCAAGATCTAACCATTGCGCTGAGCGCTTCCGATTATCGTAAAGAACCCATTTTTCATCACAGGTCATTATTCGGTTTAAAATACCTTCATTATTGTGCCGGTTTAGTAATGTAACGCAGCAGTCGACGCGCGTTTGCCGGTTTGTTTCAGTCAATTCGTGAGGTACCCACCTTTCAAGCTTTTTAATCTTCCCAATTTGCTTCAAGTGAATTAAAACAGTTTTATCACTAACATCGCAGCCTGCAGCTAACTCGGACGTGGTTTGCGATGGATCCGCTTCCACAATAGCCTTCAACTCTTCATTATCAACTTGAGTCTCAGGCCGTCCACGGGGCTTGTTCTGCAGGTCGAAATTTCCAGAACGAAAACGTTGGAACCAAAAACGAACTGTGTTTTCTTTTGCAACACGACCGCCATACACATCATTCACCCTTCGAGTTGTTTCCGCAGCACTAGTGCCACGGCGGAACTCGTACTCGTAAATAATGCGATATTTAAGGTTTTCTATTTTGTAAAATGAGTGACGCAAACAGAAAAAAACAGAAGAAAAAAAACAAATGAATGACGATCATCGAAGCACAAATACATGAGCCTATAGCTGTACAAATTTGAATTTGGAATTCCTTACCAAAGAGGAGAAATTCGTGATTAAAGTGGCCAGTACGAAAAACGCCAATTTCATATGTAAGGACCTAATATATTAATTATAATTATATTTAAAATAGAAATATATTTATTTTTATATTATTAAATATAATTATATTTGTTATTATGAAATATGGATTTCCGCAAAGTCACGCCTGAATCTATTCATTAGGTACCTCCTATATTACTAACATAGGTTTAAGGAAATTGTAGCTAACAAAACTATGGATGTTATCCGAAATAAATATTTATTATTATGGTCTTCGGACTTCATTCCATGTTTTATTTATATTACATCAAAATTGGTTTGGTAGTTTTCATGTGATGCTCGTGCATACAGAGAAACAGAATGACATGATTTTAAACCGACTTCAAATGTAAGAGAATGTTCCCAATTCAACTGTTTTGTTGTATCTCCTCCTAACTCTTTACAGGGTGTATCGATTTTAATGATTTTTTTATATTCGAAATATAGTGCTCGTCATGTGGTCCTATTTAAATTTGAGTGAGATCTGACGAGTAGTATTTGAAATATCCCTATATAATGCGTATTTTTTTCTTAGTCAGTTTAATTTTTGTTACATTTTTCTTTATCAAATATGCTATAGTAGTGTTTAGTTATAGGTTCTGTATCTGTATCAGCCTGATCGTCCACTGCTGAACACAGCCTCCCCTATAAAGGGGGGTATTTGCCATAATCCCCACGCTTGGCAGGCGTCTTGAGGATCGCAGTGTCAGATGACAGTTCTTTAGAAGGCGCTGCTGCCCACCTTCTAGTATTTTTCCCTTAGTCGCCTTTTACGACACCCACGGGATGATATGGGGAGGTTCAATTCTATCCCGGCACCCCACGGGGTATTTAATTAAAATTTCAAGTTATAGGTTAATTTAAGTAATTTATGCAATTTTTTTTATTTATATTCCATGTATAGCCCTTTAAGCTTCTACTCCTTTATCATAAGTATATAGATGTAGGTATGGAAGACACAACGTGAATTTTGAATGTGTTCTTAGTGGATTGCATTGCATGATGGTTAGCTGTTTGTTAATCTGAAATTTATTATTTTGTAAATCGACTGTCTGCTTGTTAACTTTTATCGTAGCTGTTAAATGAGACGACAAAGGTACCTGAACCCGTCACAAAACGTAGCATTCCCAATTCATTGCCAATATTATTCATCCCGCGATCGGACACGCTCATTTGAATTGTTGATTTTAATCGACCTGGCTGTAATCGTCACGTGGTTTTAATTCCAAATGAGATGATAAGGCAAGATCGAATAGACGTGTTTTTTTTAATCTCTGATAGGTAAGCATTTGACCACTATCACCTGATGGTAAGTGATGATGCTGTCAAAGATGTTGTTCAGGCTAACCTAGAATCACTGGTCTCAAGGACAGCTGCCGGAACACACCGCTAAGTGCTTGGTGACAGATTTTGTACTCGAGGGTGGTAGCCATCCAGGCGGGCATTCGTAAAATGCCCTACCGCCATGTAAAATGCAATACAACGTTACCGTCTGATTTAGCTCTCGCTATTTTCTAGGATTTCATTTAACCTTTTTAATATCATGTTTTCTCGAATCTTCGGAATCTCGAGGTTCAGAGTTCCCGTATACTAACTGTACGACCGGTTTTCTCTGCCACAGATATTTTCAGTAATACGGAGTTGGGAACTATTGCTTGTCATTTAAAGAGATTAACTGTTAATGTGGTCGGATACGATGACGGAGGACGGCCGAAGGTGTGATTTGACTGCGTGAAGAGTGATATTTATGACAGGTATGAGTATTTAGATGACAGGTACAAAGTGAAATAATAATATGTTGTACCCATCCGCCTAGTCAGGGGATAAATAATCATAATAATAATTGTGTTTATTGTGATAAAAAACGTTCACTAGAAACAATTACAAATTATCACACAGTAAAATTTACATTAATCATTATATAATCAAATGTCAAAGAAATAAAATGTCAAAAAGAATAAATGTTAGAGTATAATGAAATGTCAAATTAAATAAATTTACAAATAAACATGTCAATACTAGGGCGCATTCCATTGGTCCTTGAGACTCTCACAATATTGTAAAAACACAGAAAAAGTTACATTCCATTTGTCACATAATATATCAATTTCGGTGTTGGCGTCGAGAAGTGCATTGATGTGGCGTCGGATTCGGATTAAAAAGATTTGCAGATTTAAACTTCCGACTCTCATGGAAAAATACGTAAAGTTAAAGTGGCAGAAGTGCTTTTCGTCGTCTTACTTCCGTCACAAATTCTTGTATTGTAGTAAATTAGTATTCATTCACCCGGAACCACTTCGCTATCTTATCTATCAGATAAAATTCAAATCTAATTGGCCTCGTACATGCTACACGCTTTATCATAGCCGCATTGTCAGGTGTCAAGTGCACTTGTCCCAGTGGCACTTGTTTCGAGCAAGTAACGCAGACGTAACTCGGAAATATATCGTGAAAGTTATTTTCTCAGGCGGTACCAGATCGCCCCGCGCCTCTATCAGTACATTCAGTACGCATGAAACCACTTTCGCTGTGCCCCACACTGCCGTTGTTAATCTGAACCCCACTGTCCAAAGTCTGAGCTGGTAACGCCAAGAAATATCATTATACATACAATTTACAACTTATCATTAACCCGTCCAGTAATAAGTTGACCTCAAAAGAGAAACTACGTGTACTTTCCGCAATTTCGTTTTACTCAGCCCTATGTCGGGTACACCGATTCGAATTTTCAAGATTCGAGTTTAAATTGTTATGTCATTTAACCACGATTAACTATTATAATTTTCTCATCAGATAGTTCACCTGCGTCTAAACTTCTATTTACGAAGAGAAGGTAGATAATTACTTGATTGCTCCCACGCAAACAATAGTAACGCCCGCGAGCCGGTTTGTCTTCGAAATCAAATCAGTTTCACCTTAATAACGCCCGAGGCTGGCAAAAATAACTACAATATAAATTGAACTACTTTGAGAACATACGACAAAAATACTTGTCTTGTTTCTATTCAATTGACTTATTCAGAAATTAAACTGTTCACGTATTTCCTAACATAAAGATAGTATCACCGATCAATAATATTCAGGAATATCGTTGGGTAATATTCAGGAATATCCCTAGGTAGTGGTATAAGGTGAGCAGCAGCGCCTTCTGAACATCTTACACTGCAATACTCAAGGCGCCATGTGTGGGGATTATGGCAACAGCAGCTTTTCCCCCAAGTGTAGTGGCCTTTGTTCAACGGTGGACGTCATGTTGATGATGCTGAAGATAGCGTTATGAATTAACGCATAGGTTCAGTGGATTGTTAATGTTGATGAATTTTATTTATTTATTATGAGTTACGCAATAGTACAAAATTCTGGACTCAAATGAATTGGATAGATTAGGTTACTTATTTTACAAATTATTGGAGCACAAAATGCTATGCCCGGGCGGAAAACGAACCCGCGTCCTCCGTTTTCGCGCCGAATGCCTAAACTACTCGACCACCTGGGCACACTCTTTAGAGACGAAATTTTGTGCTACAATAATTTGTAAAATATGATTTTCGCTTAGCACGCGATAATGCTTGAATCATATTTAGAAAGAGTAGGTTACTGTCATAGAACCGAATATTTCAAATTCGAATCCTGGTAGGTATACTTATCAGTTCTACCACCTCGGCTCTAGGCGCTAGAGTGTATGTTATTTAAAAAGACGAAATCGCCAAGGATTATCTTCTCCCGCTCGTTGTGACAAATTATACATACTAGTATCTGTACGCACACAGTTAATAAAATTGTGTAACATATTAATAAAAAACTCATTGAATACTTAACCGTCGTAGATGAGTCAGCTCAGTAGTCAGTGACAGTATCTTGTAATATTTCGCCGTTTATAAATCTTGTGAAATGACGTAATATGGCCTTAAGGTTTAAAGTTTGTTTTTAAGTATTATGTGTCCTTCCTCACACCTTCGCACGTCTTTAAAGAACAGGAAAACATCGTGTTCTCTTAAAAGTCGAGTAGTGCTGTTCACTATATTATGTAGAAATTGGTACCTGAAGCTTTTATTTTTTACCTTTAACCAATCTCATCTGCATTTAATATGTGAGCAATTTGAACGGTTGTATGGAACAGGAGTGTAAAATGGGAAACTGACTATAAAAATATTTAGAAACCTATTATTAACCACCTACGTAAAAAGATAGTTGTTATAATTAGAAGTAGCTGATCTCCCGAAAACTTCGCTGCTGTCCGTGAGAATGTGCAAGAGAATCCTAGGCAGATAATTTCGCGACTTAGCCTGTACCCGTACAAAATTCAACTGACCCTAGAGCTGAACATAAAAGACCATGGACGACGATCCGTGTTCACTGAATGGGTTCGGGGCAGTTGGAAACTGACTCTTATTTTCATCGATAAATTATCTTCAACTATGAGGACCATTTCTGGATGAATGGGTATGTCAACAAACAATATTGTCGAATTTGGGGCGATACCAATCCACATGAAATCCATCAGCGTCCTATGCATCTGGAAAAAGTCCCTGTTTGGTGTGAATTTTGGGCTGGCGGTGTCATTGGTCCTTATTTCTTTGAAAACATTGGCTAGGCTATTACCCCCAACTACGAGCGCTATATGTCGATGATTACCGACTTCTTTTGGCCTAAATTGGAAGATATGGATACCAACGTTGTGTGGTTTTAACAGGACGGCGCTACGTGTCACACATCTCATGCCACATTGGACATTCTGAATGAGCGATTTGACATCTCATGTGGAGGTGATATAAACTGGCCACCGAGATCGTGCGATTTGACCCTGTTTGATTTAAGTTTTTCTTGTGGCGTTTTTAAGTCGCAGGTAAATGGGAATAAGCCACAAACCACAGCGGCCCTCAAAGCCAATAACCCATGCCATCGGTCAAATTAAGCCAGATTTATGCGCTAGTCATAGAAAATTTGACATTTCGGAAGCCACCCGGCGAAGTCACAGCGGACATTTGAACGATGTTATATTCCACACATAAAGGTATACGAATGATAGGCCTTTAAAAATTATTAAATTTGTTGATCACACACTTGTGTGTGAGATATCATCAACTTAGGTCCGGTTTAATTTAGATTTAATAGAAGGTAGCTAAATAACGAAATACCCTGTGTTAGTGTGATAGTTAGTTTGATTTTTGAAGCCTTCGCCTGAGTATTTCACGCAGTTTCGTCCCTCATGGTATTGCAGTTCCTAAACTGCTGAACTGATTTCTATACTTACAATATTTTTTTCGGCTTTTGTTATGCCCGTTACTAGATATGTTCATCGATTTCTGTTAAAACTCTGATCGTTTTCAATATATTCGATTTTTGCAGCTTGATCAAAATCAAAGCTTTATGCCTACTTGAACGTGGATGTGTGGCTTCATTAATACCTTGACTGCCTCATTGAAAAGGAAGTAAAAAAAAAACAACCAAATCCGAGACAACTTTTGCTCTATAGCGCAACAACCCATAATATATATTTGTACAAAAAAGCTGATTGTTTTGATACACGACTTAAAAAGTCTTTTATGCATCGTTTTTTTTTATGATTGCTGTTTTAATTAAAGTGTATGGGACTACATAACATATAGAGATTCTAAGTTCCTTACCAGTTTAATTTTTTAATCCACGTGAGAAAAACAAAGTGGCGACAAAGTAAAGAAGAGAGTATAGATGGGTAACGCCTTCTGGAGAACCGCCATCTTACATTACTATCCCCATGATGCCAGCCAATCGGGGAGATCACGGCAAACAGCCCTTAAGAGTAGAGTTCACGGAGCGCTCTCCATACAAACGTAGTTTCGTCATATTTTAAATACTAAGTGTACTTAATTTATAGGTTAAAAAAATACCCTTTTTAGTGACTCTTGCTACTTACGGGACCGATTGTCATTCACTGTCAATGACTATATCATCTAGATAGGAAAACACTTTCAGCTATTGGAGTGCCACTCGAAAACGGCTGAACCGATTTTGATTAAATTTAAATGGGACCAAACGGAAAGCATCATCAGCTTTGAAATAAAAATAATAATCTTCAAATCGGTTCCACCCAGTCAAAAGTTGATGTAACAAACATTTAAAAAAATAAAGTTAAATTTAGTACCTCCTCCTGTTTTGAAGTCGGTCTAAAACACAATTATTTTAAATTCAAGCTCTAAGGTTAGTATATCTGTGCAAGGCAAAAAGGGGGTTCAATTATTCGGAAAAATATAATTATCTTAACTGTTTTTGTGAATTACTTATTAAAGGTAAGTATCTATACCTGTTTTTGAGATCCATTTTAAAATATCTTTAAATAAGCATTATAATGACGACTGCTTATAGAATTGCTTACAATATTATACTCGTTATATACAAATTAAACAAACATGTTATTGTATTGTCTAGATAACTCAAAAGTATAAATAAACAATAATACTTATAACAAAATAAAAGTAATTACTTACTTCTTATTTATGAGTAAGTAGATACAAAGTAGCAGTACCTTAAAGATCATTAAATATCTCGTCAATAATTGTTTTCGAATACCGGAAACCGTTGAAAGCCGCTCTCCAGGATACGAATAAAATAAAACTATCAAAATACGAGTACAATTACACGTTATAGCTGATTTAATTATTTTATTATTAAATGCTGCTTTTAATGTACAGTCTCGAATCGTCACAGTACAGGTAAACGCCACAGGTTAGTGGAGTAATCTGTGATAAAGGTTTGTTACAAATCCTTTCTCTAGAAAGTTTCGTGGGCGATCCGACGTCAAGACATTCACTATCCCTTAATACTTACTGGGTAGTTGTAACTAAAGCAGGTTTGTTGTTAGACGCTGGTATGACACTACATTACAATGCTGATAAAGAAATAGTTCTTCTAATATGGATTACCTATAAATACATAAAAGAAAGCGGATATTCGAGGTTCGAACCTTAATGAACTATGTATAAATGCTCCAATGAATTATCGTGATTTACTTGCGAAATACTTGTACAATAATATATTTATAATGTAAGGTGATTGCATAAAAACATAATCATTTTATACAAAAAATATATAATGACATAAAAACGTACCTATAGAAACAACGTCATCTACACAATTAATGTACTCTGTATAATCAATAAACTTATTGGAAAAAAATACCGTACCAAACATAAATATAATATAATGCTATATTTTATTTGTGAACTAGTTTTGACGATCAATACAAAACATTGAATAATTTCCATACAAAGCACTATTATTAAGTGTATGATATCATCTTATATGACTGTTTGATTTAAAATAGCGAAGCGTATAATTTTACATAATATGTTTATCATGTCCAATATATATACATATTGACTTAATGATAATATATGGTAAGTTTTATATTATATTTTGTATAAGCAGCCAACTACAGTCTTCTGTAGGTATCTTCAGTAGGTAAGGTAAGATGGTTTGGACTTATGGAGGTAATAAGCGAAATGAGAATGGCTAAACAGGTATACATGGGACAAGTGAACGGAAGTTCTGGAAGGGGAAGACCTACGTGAACGTTCCGAAATCAGATTGAAGACGTTCTGAAAAAAAGGCCAGGTCAAGAGTACCCTAAACCGACGCTTATGTATGAAAGGATTGATGAGTGTAGATGAAGCGAAAGATATATGTTAGGATCGTAGTAAGTGGAAATCCGTGGTCTCTGCCTACCCCTACGGGAAAGAGGCGTGATTTTATGTATGTATGTATGTATGTGCAGTCTTCATCGCTTTATTTAATGGAATTATATTCCAGATGATTTATCTGATTATGTACAAAGTTATCAACCCAGAAACCTACTTGTAACATTTATTAAGTATAGAAAGAACCACCGGATCACAGGCCAATGACTAGCCTTATAGAAAATAAGGAAGCGGTAGTTTATCCATAGGAAATGTAGATATGCGACACGACACACATCGCAGTAATTACGGAAATCGCCGGATATGCACCGTTACAAGCAATACAAGGGCGTCTTATCGATTTGGTACAAGTTCGATGGCTGATATACTAATCGGGTACTCAGAAATAATTTATACAAGTTTTTTTTATTGACTAATTAGCTACCTCATCATAATCTTCATTGTTGATGAGTTCAGATGTGGTCGATGATGGTAAACAGGCTTATCCACTAGAATTGGAGCTGTATTTCAAGGGCAGCTGGCTGAACACTCCGTTAGTACCTTTTCGTTAAGTGCTTGAGGATAGATTTTTTATTTCAGGGTGGTTAGGCGGGTAGTCGCAAAATGTCCTCCCACAATGCGGTGGAACTCAAGCTTGCGGACGGGGTTTGAACAGTAGACTCATTTGCGCGGAAGTCCATTGATATTTCCAGTGGGCCAATAGTGCTACAAAAGCAGATTATGTATCACATTTATAAATGGCTTGCAGTAACTGTAGGATTTCATTTCATTTCTTACAAAAAAACCCTCTTAATATTCTGCTGTGTTCAGAAGTGGACCATCCTCCGATTCAGTACAGTCTGTCTTATAGGCTGATTGATTCTGATTAACAGATAGCCACATGGTGTAACTAAGCGGCTTCGCGTGGATTTTATGTATGAAATATGATATGTTGGTTAGCAAAAACTAACAATGAAATAAGCCTATACATACACTAACAACGAACAATAATTCGTACAGTATATATTTTAGTTGAGCCATACATTCAATAGATGGTATACTGATACTGATATTGTTTATATTATTTGGAATTTTTACTGTATATGCAATTTTGTAAAGAAACTGTAATTTTTAGGTAATTGAATACTATATTTTACACTATATTGTTATAATCAACAAATAAAGTTTTTACATGGGGTCCTATAAAATGATGGCTACATTATTATACACAGACATTACACGAAATGTTTTCTCATTTTGCTTTACAAAAGATTACACTTAGTATATTTACATTGTAAAAATAAATTGAAAGATGAATTGAGAATTCTCCTCCATTTTTGGAAGTTTTAAAAAATATAGCAGCTGCGTTGCGACGAGAATGAAGTGGAAAAAAAACATTTTTAAGTTATTATAATGTAACACATCAGATCTAATAATTGAATTTACTTACTTCCAGACAACAATAAACTCAAATTGTCAAATTAGTTCATGTATCGAAATTGCTAGGCATCTGATTAGAAACAAGTGTTCATAACATGACTCTGTAACAGTCGATTTGTGGCTTTGATTGTAATATATTATAAATATAATATTAATAATAGTAATATGTTACGCAGATAGAGGCCCTAAAATCGACGTGACTGAGTTGATGTTGTATCCGTACTTACGTAAAGGAAATGTCATTCACCTACGATTTAGTTTTGTAATTTGTTTACTCGCACAAACGAAAGCAAAACACCAGCTCTCGCTGCAGTTCTCATGACCGCCGAACGCTTCCGACCCACAGCCCGCGGGCGGTTACATCAACTAACAGTATAACTAAACAACAATTCGTATGAGAACGACCATAATACGTCCGACATTCCATTAACTACACGGCAATCAAAGAGAACGTTGGCTTTTTAGGAAGTTTGCATACTAAAATATTGTCATCTAATTAGTCTACGTAAAACAACCAGCTTACGAAACTTAAAGCTACGTTATTGTGTAATGGTTCTTATAAAAGGTCCATTAAACTCTAGCTAGGGGCACTAATACGGCGTTCGTATAGCATACTGTTTGCAAAAATAACATTCACAAATGTTATACGTTAATAAGAGTGATAAGAACGAGACAAAACAAAAAAAGAAAGACAATTTTTGTTTTAGGAACAAGTCGTCTAAAAATAAAAGTCAATGCCATTGATTGGTTAAACAGGTTATCATGCAGCGCAGTGGTGTTCAAAACTGATATCTTGCTATTGCTTTGAATTATATTTTGAAAGCATGTTACTTTCCATGCTTTTTCTTCCTAGTAATACGGGCGGGTGCTTTGCAACATACTTCGCGCAGCAGCACGCTACCGGCCACCCTGACTGATGTCTTTGAATAGCTGTCTTCGTTTTGGTTCTTTATGATATATTGACCACCACAAACCCTGTATTTGGACTGACAGCCTGTCAAAGAAGAATATTGCGTCCAAAAAAATGATAAAATATTGAATTAAAAAGAAAATAAATTAACTTTCAACTTTCCAGGCTAAGGACTGTCTATAATTGTGCAATTATACGCGTATATAAAAGTTAAATGATTGTTTGTACAAAAATCGATAGGCAGGTATTTTTATGTATTTTCGAGCAGCAGTGATGCAACCGATATTAAAAGCCAGCAAGCGACCAAAGAGGATGTAATAAATACAGAGACAAGCGACGACTGACAGACTGGGCGGGCGGGCGGGCGGCCGGTTGCGCCGCCTCCGCTCGCCGTCCTGCGCCGCTGCTCCTTGCTAGATCCTATGCTAATAGCATATTATAGCAGCTAACTGAGCAAGCATTGCTATTCTACGGTAGATGTACAGCACTGCTATTTAAATAGCAATAAGTCAGAGCCACTATAGCATTGGCTATGTGTTGTCTATTAATTTGCGTTTTGGTGCTATATGAGAAATTAACCACCACTAATCCAGATAAGGCCAGATATCTGTGGTGCTGTGTAACCAAATTTCACGAAGTTGTGGGCTAGTAGATTATAGTAGGTAACGTTATGAGATGCTGATTTTTTTATTTGAAAGCTGATGCTTGCCGTGTGATCCAATTTAAATTAAAAGTATTTTTCTATCTTGATGATATAGTCATTGACAGTAAACGTCAATCAATCCCATAAGTAGCAAGGGTCACTAAAAAGAGTGTTTTTTTTTTTTACCATTTAATGGAACCATGCACTGTATTAATATGACTTAAGAGCGGCCAACCCGTCTTGCTTTTCATACAAACGCTCGTACGTGATTATAGAGTTGTAACAGATCCTTCTTTGAAACTTTTGAGCTAATAGGTATCTTGTGCACTATATACAAGTTTTTATGCAAACAAAAAAGTAAAATTTGTAGAAACAACTTCAATATAAGCCTCCAAAAATCAGCTTTTTTGCACAAACTTTACCTGAACTTTGGGCGTTCAGAATGTACTCATAAATTGTAAAAGTAGAGAAAGTATTTTGATAGAAACCTTGAAAATATAATGGAGATTCTAAATAATAAACATTTATTTTACAAACTTATAAGGCTTATTGAAAAACACGTAATTCCTGGATCAAGTTTTATGAATTTTACGCACACTATTTTTCGTTAAATGGTATATCATTCTCACTTGCTTGATAGCCAAGTGGCGGAAAGAGGTACGTAGGGCAAGGAGTGAGACGGATAGTTGAATGCCAAGCGCTGAAGATGAAAAAAGTTGAAACAACAAGCTTTTCAATCATGCTCGCTTTGACGAAAGACGGACTGGGAAGGGCCCTCTTAAGACATAATTCAACGTGTATGTAAACGTACCATGTATGTAATCTCATGTCAGCACGAGATATGGTTTGACTTGAAGTTTATTTCCATCATAAATCTGTTTTATCTTTCAACACGCCTCAAGCACATGTATGCACGAGTTAAGTTACACGTGCTTTTATTTCCAACATTTTTTTTTACATTCCACGGAAGTCCTGGCGCCTCTAATATTTCAGCTTCATAGTTTTTGTCGTATTTTTTGTCCTCTTCAAGTGTTTGTTTGCCTATAACACGTTCACATCCGCATCCGTTCTCTAACTCTGTGACATGTCAGTTGTTAATTGCGTCTTAAGCAATGTTCGTGCGCTATTTATCTTACAAGTTATTAACTAAACCTTATATCAATCACTTTTGTCGTAATTATATACATAAATGGTTTCTTACACCTCACATTGCGAACTGTTTAGAGAAGGTTGTGAAACTTAGTTATCTAAGCAGAAAGATGAACCGTTGCATTTTTTAAATATGTTTAACCAACTTCAAAAAAGAAGGGGTTCTGAAATCGACTGTTTTTTTTGTATGTTGGTTACGTAATTAGTCCGCCAATTATGATTTTGATGATTCTTTTTTTTATTTGGTGTAGTGTAACCTGCAAATTGTTCCATTTCCATTTAAGTATCATTAAAATCGGTTGAGTATTTTGTATGTCATAGTCAATTAACTGTATAATGTATGTTGTCGCCACCTATAACAATCATTAATATCCCAGAGAAAAACTGCATCACCACCGTCATGTATCTGCCACTTAGGGACAAATATATACTTAAAAGTATGGATTTGGTTAGAAACTACCACTAGCGTCAACGACTTGCTTCCGATAGTCTTTCTCTATGACAACATAACACGTAATATCCGCACAGGGAATGAGTCGTTGATGCTAACAGTGCCGTTCATAAAGTAACTTTGTATATACTGGTGCCGCTCACTTTTGACTTGGCGTTCAGCGAGAACAGACGTTTAGCTTATAGCTATATTATATTAAGTTAACGAATAAAGAAGCTAACATGTATTTGCTACCTGGACAATTAAATGGCAATTGCAAGTATTTTTGGTGAACAATATTTTAGGCAAGTAAATGATTTTGTAAACTGTAAGCATTACTTAAAAGAGTTTTTTTTTTATATCGGAACCTATTTCATTCACTGAAATGCATGAAATAATTTATGGAAGTCGGACCATGTTAATTTGAGGTCAGTGCTTTAAATGTCAGTGCAGGATGGTACCCAACTTCGATAATTTATTACATAATATACAGTTTAACAAACAATTACGCCCTTATTTATAATCGCCTAATAAAAGAGGTATTAGTATTAAACAGTTATTACCCCTTAGTAAAGGTGATGTAGCTGCTGCTGTGAGTGCACCTATTTTGAGAGCTAGTTTTAGTATCTTATTCATTAATTTTATGGGTATACTAGACCATAAATATAAATGGGTCAGGTGCGTGTAGGTCACGATTTTTTATGACATGAGTTTTCTATCCGTCAAATATATAAAATAATTCGTTCAAGAACCTCAGAGTATCTTTTCTTTGATACAAGAATATACTAATTGCTGGTTATGATATATTTTTTGTTTAAAAACTATTTTCAATAAATTATATATGAGAGGTACTTTTGAAGCAAACATCATCACGTCTCGCCTGTTTTTTTTTTTTTTGCCTGACAGGTTACCTATTGACCACTATCTCACCTGATGGTAAGTGAAGATGTGGTCGAAGGTGTTGTTCAGGCTAACCTAGAAGTACTGGCTCTCAAGGACAGCTGCCGGTACACACCGTTAGGTGCTTGGCGACAGATTTTCTACTTGAGGGTGGTAGCTAGCCAGGCGGGCATTCGCAAAATGCCCTACCACCATGCTATAACGACTGCCATCCTAAGACAACAACCGGGACCAACGGCTTAACGTGCCCTCCGAAGCACGGAAACGCTCAGTAGTAATGTCACTAGCGGTCATCCATCCAACTCATGACCGCGCGCGACGTTGCTTAACTTTGCTGATCGGTTGAGAACAGCTAAGTAAACTTCGCTACGAGCGCTTCAAAATATTTCCCTTGTTGTGATATCCTGATAACCACTCTTTTGTATCGGTATTTTGATCGAGGCAATGAGAGAAAGAATATTGAAGAGTCGCAATCCTATATCACCCTGATCTTCATATTTCGATTTGTTCCAGAAACAAAGCTATCGCGGATTACTTGGGCAGCAATGGGTACACGGACGCGCTGGAAGCGTTCAAGAAGGAGGCGGACATGACCGGCGAGATGGACCGCAAGTTCGGCGGCCTATTGGAGAAGAAGTGGACCTCGGTCATCAGATTGCAGAAAAAGGTAAGTTAGAAACATCAAAGCTTTCAGAACTTAGCTACAATAAAGCATATCATCACTCTATGTCCCTGAAGTTATGGATATGAATTTAAATAAACTCTTGTTCGCCAAAAATATTTATGTCACATGTAATATATCTTTATGCCTGTTGACATCTACTTACTTCCCTGTAAATGTAGATTCTGGTTTATTTCGGACAGATACTGTGAATTTCTTTGTCAGATAACCAACTATTCGATCGCAGGTCTTCCAAAAACTTGAACAATGCTCTTGAAGGCCAATTATCTAAATCGTTTTATTATTTTGAAAAGACCCTTAACGATCACTTACTATTCTATTTGTTTTCTTCAGCTATTCTAATTCATTTTATTCTAATTATCTGCTTATTTGAGCCGTGGCGGTTTATAGATATTACTTCATTGCAATATGACGTACTATGTGATGTGTACTACTAACAGCTTTATCTGGCGAGTGATCTAGCAACATCATTGATTAAGTGCAAAGTCCAAAGTCTAAAATATAGACGTAAAGTGGCCAGCTTCATTTTGGAGAATATGCGATCGATCGACTTAACTTTATTCCCCCGACGCGTTTCTTTCCTCGGACAACAAAACGCGCAGGAAAGTTAAAATAAAAGGAATGAAAAGCTTTCATTTCACCTTCATTATGCGTACTGCAGAAATATGTAACATTTTAACACCAGCGCCCTGATTCCTGATATATAGAGAAACTGCGTGACAATGAAAAAAATATCACAAAAAAAATTGCACCTGATATTTGAAAAATGTTCTATTTAGATTCTGGATTCTGGATCTTTAATAATACCCCTGATCTATGTGTATTGTAAAAGACCCAGGCAAACTTCCCACATGGAATATATTACACACTGTACTACTTTGAACAATTCAAAATAAAAGATAATGTTTATGCACTTGTGCTTACTTAAAAACACGTGTTTATGCACCAGAGCTTTGAAACAGTTTTTGTTCGCTTACAGCGGGCATAAACAAGAGCTTTACGAGAAATGAAAAATATTATATTTGTACCCAAACTCAATGACCTCTTGGTGACATCCCACATGCCTATGGAAAAAAAGGTTTTCTCGGCTTGTAAAGAATATTACATCAATTTCTAATTACATATTCATCTTTGGGTCAACGTTATACACTGAGAAAAACAACTTAAAGGCTTAAATCAAATTTGACCTTTTACCGTTGAATTGTAACTACGTAAGATTAATTCACAAGTCTTAAGATGATTTTACCAATCAATAAAAATGTACCATGTTTTATAATAAGTACAACCGTCAAAAACGCCTTCCTTAAAGTATTTTCAGAATTGAACTTGTTATACGATAATAATTGCAGTATTGACCATAAAATATACCTTACTTTTACGGCGGTTTATATACGGTGATTATCACTATAACGTACGACTTAATCAGCCTCATCGAAAAGTCAATATTTAAGAAAGACCACAAAATACACCTTAAATGAAGACGAAAAGAAACATTCGCCTTCACTGACCTCGTTTAACGCCTTCTAGTTGGAAGGCGTTTTTGTACGTATTTACGTTTGGTCGGTTTTTCGCCTTATACCATATAAATTGGCCGTCATTAGGGCGCTTTTGACTTTAGATTTTTCTCAGTGTACATAAAAACCGGCCAACTGCGAGTTGGACTCGCGCACTGAGGGTACCGCACAAACGTATATAAGTAAAAATTATGGTATTTTATTGCAAAATTAAATCTATAACATTTTAAAATTATTAAAAATATTTTTATTAGGTATATGCTGTAACAAAAAAAGTTATACTTTTCGCAAATTTTCCTTTATCAGTGCTACAAGATACAAGACATTGCTTAGTAACAAATTTCAAGATTCTGAGTTCACGGAAAGTACTCCGTACGTTTTGATTTCCTTGTGAGTGTCGAACATTTGCGGTATAAACGGTTAACATATCTTTGATTGAGTTAGCTTAGAAGTATGATTTTTCGGAAGTCTTGGAGTTGCGAAAAAATCAACAGTAGTAGATACTCAGGGTATATGATATGAATTTCAGCTTGATACCTGCACGTGTTCCTGAGCAAAGGTGTCTTTACAGACATACAGGCAACACAGTGACCCTATACCCTTATAGTCCGTTTTTTCTTTTGAGGTGAGGAACCCAAGAAATCTAAATTTGAGATTTCTGAATCATACCGTTTATAAGCTAGAGATCCGTGGCATACGGACACACGGACGGACAGACAGCGGAGTCTCGTTACTAGAGTTCCGTTTTGCCCTTTAACGTATAAATAAACATAAAGGTTGACGGTACAATGTTTCATCAAAATCCGTTCAGCCGGGTCCCAGGTTAAGGGTGAACAAGCGACACAGCATCGCAATATATAATATGATTGTGTTATGCATTGGTTATACCAGTGGTCCGCAGGAGTCAAAATTTGGTCCACGAACAAAGGCGAGAGCGCGTGTGGCTCGGATCGAGAAGTGGAAAACGGAGTGACAGACAAAAGGAAACATTTTTAAATGTCGATTGATGAATTCAATCGTTACTTTTCATAATATTTACAAACAGAAACAAAGTTGATAAAAAACTGATTTAAAACCCTTTTAGCACGAATTCTAGTGAAGTTGCTGAAGAAATCCAGGAAAAAACTTATTAAGATGGATCTAATTCGCTTGAGAAGTTTTGGTGAAATAAATTTACACCAAAATTTGATATATCGCCTTGCGTAGTTTTTTTCTTTAGTGTTTTCTCAATCACTTATATATGTTAACGAGGGTATTGTTGGTGAATAAAAACAAGGTCAGAAATCGATTGAAAATAAGTGATGATTTGCGTTTAGCTTTGGAAAATAATATACATACCAGGATTTAGATAATGAAGAAGATATAATAATAAGAAGCTCAAAAATTACATTTATTCAACATTTACCTATTTATATACCCTTATGATATCCATCACAAGGATATAAAACAGTCCTTATATTTTTAATCCGGGAACTGTACGGCCAAGAAAGAATCTATAAATTGTGTGCAACATCATAATTGATTAACTTGCATAATTATTGTAATCGATTAGTGAACTTAAAAGATGATCACGCCTATCAAAAGGCTCCAATAACGTTTGTTGCGCAAACCGGCTGGTATTGTATAAAAGCGCCAGTAATTACTAAACGTCCGCGTTTAATGTCTTCATTGAACTGAATACAAGTTAAAGCCTATTTCACATTGGCGCATTAAAAACAAGCGAGATCAAGCGAGTTTTTGTCTAATACTCTTTCGCTTAAAACGAAGCACTAAGGGTTACCATGAGGCTAGTTAGCCTTAGTTCACCCACTTCTTCTGCTATAAATTTAATAATCAGCTGGCGCAGGAGAAGCTCTTTTTGATGCGCAGCTTGCCTGGTCATTCCTAACCAATTTAAAAATGTTATCTGCGATCACTACTTGGATTGGTGACCGCTAGTTGCATTTACTATCACTACTTTGATGAGTGACCTCTAGTGGTATTGACTATTGAGCGCTTATGTGCTTTGGGGGCACGTTAAGCCGTCGATCTCGGTTGTTGTCTTCGTTATGTACTATTAATATTACTATTATTGTTATGTATATTAATTATGGCAGTCGTTATGTACTGTACTGTATCAGCCGGATTGTCCACTGCTGAACACACCCGCACGCTTAGCAGGCGTCTTGTGGATCGCAGTGTGAGATATCAGTTCCTCAGAAAGCGCTGCTGCCCAACTTCTGGTGTGTTACCCGTAGTCGCCTTTTACGACACCCATGGGTAGAGATGGGGGGGTGACATTCCCGGCACCACACGGATCGTTATGTAGGATATCTCTCGGACGGACTGAATGCTCAGACACTTTGCGTCGTGGTAGGACATTTTGCAAATGTCCATCTGGCTAGCTATATCTTCCTCCACCATCAAGTAGAAAATCAGCGCCAAACACCTAACGGTGTGTTGCTACAGCTATTCTTTACAGCCAGGCTCTAGGCTAAACCTATTTACCATTTTGTTCCACATTATCACCTACCTTACTTAACTGTGCTTGCGACATCGCGAACTTATTGACCATGGAAGTGATGTAGTCTTCACAGTCTCAGACAGAGTATCTTACCTTGGGATATAAGGCATTTCTTGTGTTAACCAGAAATTATAATGACGGCAATGACGAAATTGCTATTAATTCATTAAAGATGTTCAAAAATTTCCCTAATAGTGCAATGTGTAATATGTTAATTTACAATTTAGTAATAACCAATCACGTACATGTTATTAATTATGATTTTGGTAATGAAATAGGCTAGGAACGCTACATATCTAGACTAGTAGGTAATATAAACGGGAGCAAGTCGTAGTTGCTTTCCATAATCTAAATAAACAGCTTGTTCGCGCTTGCCGGCCAATAAAAAAATTAAATAAACTATGCGCGCTGCAATGCGGTGTTTAGACGCCTTAGACAACAGCTTCGTATGAAATGTTTTCAAATTAGATTTGATAATGTTTTTCACATGGATCTAGTTTTTCCATTTCATGATCGTACTGATATATTAAATTAAGTGTGTGGGTCAATTTTATGTTAAGATTTTTAAAGGTTCTTGAAGAAAACCTAATGAAGGTTTTCTTGTCGTTTGGAAAAAGAGACAAGTTTTATTCTATATACACAAAATAATCATACATCATTTAACAAACTCGAGAAGTGTTATTTGAAAAAACGTATGAAATTACATAAGTTTTAAAGTTAAGTGCAAGTTTAATTTTCTAGTTAAGGTAGGTATTTTTTTTTTACTCTCTTATTTCACTTTAAACATATTTGGTATATACATATATACTTTAAACAACTTTACCGGATTTAATTGCGTTTGATTTACATAATTTTATTTGGAATAAATAATAAATAATCCACATTTTACAACTAAAAATATACAAACGTAGTATTAGATAGTCAAACACGAATGGAGTCACTCTCAGGTGAAGGAAATTGAAACCTGTGGTCTCAGCTTACCCCTTGGGGAAACAGGCGGTATTTTATTCGTGTAGTTCCAACACTGGAATTGCCCCAATTATTATATAATTAGTACAAGATATTCAACGCAATGCAAATATGTTTAGAGGTATCAGTACAGAAGTAACTTTAATAAGACTTGTGCATAGCTAGTATTCGAAAAGTGAACTGGCCTTAAGCCTTAAAGACGTTAGCACGACTCGCGCCAGGCAATACACCCATCGATCTGTGTGTCGCTGACGTTTCTAGGTCGACTTTAACAAATTCTTCCAACGGCCTAGAGCAGGTCACTAGAATGTTTGATTTGAATGCCTGACATAAAGAAGTCACGGAGCCTATTATAGAATGTGTTTATTATAGTGGTGTGCTGGTTCTGCGGAGCCATCGTACAATCATCAGAAATAAACACAATATCTGGACATTTTTTGAAGCAGTGATAGCTCAGTGGCATTGGCTATGGACTGCCGCGCAGCAGGTCCATGGTTCGGATCCCGCCGCGGGCTTGAGCTTCACCGCATGGTGGAAGGGAATTTTGCGAATGCCCGCCTGGCTAGCGACCACTCTCAAGTAGTAAATCTGTCGCCAAGCACCTATCAGTGTGTTCCGGCAGCAGTCCTTGGGAGTCAGTGAAATTTCAGGCACATGAGACTTTATAAGTATGTCTCAAGGTGACGGGCACAGTGCAATTCGTGACTTGTGACGAAATGCATCTGTTATAGGCAGAGGTTAGTCTGTTTAACATCAGGTGGGACTCGAGCTTGTCCCGTCGAAATATCATAAAAAAAATATGCATTGGGTTGTTTACACACTTACGTAAAAGGCGACAGACCTATACACTTACGAAGATACAATAACTTATTGATGCACGTTTGTACGGGTATATAGGCTTTGTTTGTAAACGGCGCGCGACGTTTTAGTGTGGGTGTCAATGGTAATGGTACACATACTAAAACAATAAATTATACAATACAATCGTTTGGGTAGAAAACAGAGGTTGCAACTACACTCAAAAAAATGGAGGGGAGCGCCTTTGTGAGTGGTTGGCCTCTCCTCCTTACCTCTGCCAACTTTGGACTCCAAACATTTATACGGAATTAGTTACTATTTTATTGACGATGTGTCAGGTTTTTCTCGCTGTTGCGGTGAGTGAGTTATGGAAGGCCGAACCTAGGAGGCAACTTTCAAATTATAACATCAATTATCCATCAAAATATACATTTGGTTATTTTAAAAACAAACTTTTCGTTGGCCAAGTTTGGTGGAAAGCGGTGAAATCGTCGCTTTGGAATATAGAGGCCCTGGATTCGGTCCGCGGGTTAGTCAGTATTTTTAACAAAGAAATTCTTAGTAGCAGAAGCAGGAAATGAGTTCAGTAGATGGCAATAGGCTCACGTGCCTACTATCTGTACCACCCTGCCTACCTCTTCGGGAAAATCGGGCGTGACGATTTTAATTGCGTATTTGACTATCCACAAAAAGGCCCCTTCAATCATCACTACGTAAGAATACATAATTTATACACAACCTATATAAAACGGACGAATATTGGTTGTATAAAAGAAAAAAAACATTTATTTGACGTTCAGTCGGTTAACATTATATCAGTCTGATATCTTTTATCAGATACTTGAAAAACTGACACTAACTATTATTACTCTTCATTTAACTTGGTATATTCTACTCTGCCAAATAACGGTAGTATTGCTGTTACTTTTCTAATATGAAATCAGCCATCGTAGTGTATTGATTTACAGTTCGTCACATTTTTATCATCTAATCATAACCTTTTACTACCACAAGCAGTAATGTACTACCATGAAACCAAACACATGTAGGTCCATAACACGATGAAAACGCTGCCCTCATTTAATACCAAACCTTGCCCCAGTAATAGACGAGATGAAGCTTGAATCACCAGGGGTATTTTATAGCGGGCTAAAAATACTTTCTCGTTATTATGGAAGGGAAAAGGCAGGTGCTGACGACTTGTTGACGGGTACATCGCAGGATCGGTATTTGTAAACACATCTTGTCACGAGTCTGTATTCTTTGAATGTTTGTCCATATCCGGAACTTCAGATTTTAGAATAATAAAAATAGAGCTAGCTTAGAACTGAGACCTTGCGTTTTACTCTTTTTAAGGTTCTGTACCTTGTTGTCCATTTGTCTGTCTGTCAAGACCCTTTTTGTCAGGGCTGCGTGGAGGTATCAAGCTGAAATTCATATCAATTACTCATGCGAGGTCTACTGCCCCTTGGAGCTGTGAAAAAATCAAACTTTTACGCCAACGCAATCAAAAGATACAGCCGTTTATGTCGCAAATTTTCGACACTCGCATGGGAATCAAAATCTACAGCGTACTTCCCGTGAACTGAAAATCTTGAAATTTAGTACGAAGCATGGTGGTAGGGCATTTTGCGAATGCCCGCCTGGCTAGCTACCACCCTCAAGTAGAAAAACTGTCGCCAAGCACCTAACGGTGTGTTCCGGCAGCTGTCCTTGAGAGCCAGTACTTCTAGGTTAGCCTGAACAACATCTTCGACCACATCATCACTTACCATCAGGTGAGATAGTGGTCAAAGGTTAATCTATCATGCAAAAAAAAAAAAAAAAGCAACGTCTTATAGCACAGAAAGGAAAAATTGCGAAAAGCATACATTTTAGTTACATAATATAACAAAAATAATTTTAAAATGTTATGGATTTCATTTAGCAATAAAAAATACCATAACTTTTACTTATATACCTACAGGTTTGTACGGAACCCTCGGTGCGCAAGTCCGAGTCGCACTTGGCCGTTTTTTTATTGATAACGCTCTGGTGAACTGAAATCTGTTATAACATTTTTCACTTATTTATTGAAATTATTTGATAAGCGATAAAACTGATTTTAATCAGTAGGAAGTCAGACGTCATTGTTCATAATCTACAACGATAAAACGAATTAAAAGAAACCGCCTTCCACCACGGCAAAGTATGAAATGCACAATTTCATTTATGTGGATGACACTCTCATTTATAAATCATAAATAACTATTTTAATATCAAAAACTGAAGTGCTTAACTGAGTTTGATAAGATTTCTTTGGAACTAATCTAATAAATAAATGTATATAAATTTATTTCAAACAAGAATACAATTTCCACAAATAGGTTTATGTATAAATAACGAGTTTCTGAATTAACAAACATAACAAAAAATACATCCGAATTGAGAACTTCGTCCTTTTTTTTAAGTCAGCCTAAAACTACAAGTACCTTTAAACATAACAGTTTTAAAATCAACAACCAAAGCCCTTGCACATGATACTAAATGACCTATTATTATCTGAACAACCCCGGACCGATTTTGCTCATATACAAAATTAATAATTATTTTCTTACCATAACAACATAATTATAAACATGTGAATGACCAGGTTAATTATTTACTCGGTCAATATTGTTATTGTAACATTGATCTCATTTTCACGGGTTATCTACGATCATTGTTTTCAGGCCACTGTTTTAATTTTCGATTTTAATAGCTAAACTTAATAGTTAATAAAGCTTAATAGCTAACTACGGCTTTCAGGATTTCTGTAACATTGGTAAATCTTATATACCCCTTAGATATTTACTTTAACGCCTTACCTTTTCCTTTAGGTGATGGAGTTGGAATCGAAGCTGTCCGAAGCTCAGAAGGAATTCATCGAGGGTGCGCCGACGCGTGCGAAGCGCACGCCCGCCGAGTGGATCCCACGTCCACCGGAGAAGTTTTGTCTCACTGGACATCGCGCTACTATTACTAAGGTACATAAAAGTGAATATCAAGGCGAATATCCGAATCCTAAAGATAAAAGGGATCTCATTAAGGATGTGCTCTGGCACGTGTGAAGTGCACAGGAGAAGCTTTGCTTCACTAGGAACCAGACTACTGCTACTAAATTAGAGATACTTGATTGTACTTTGCAATCTCGTTAATACCACTCATATCTATAACCGTTCCACTTTTTTACTGGTGCAACTCTCTAGCTTCCTCTGATGACACATCAACCGCCAGAAGATGCCCACCGTTGAAGAAATGCCTCCTCCATTGGCGGGGTTTGCCACAACCCTACGCTCTGCAGACGTCCTGGGGATCACAGCTTAAGATGGCAGTTTTTCAGAAGGCACTGCTGTCTGCATTCTGGGATTTTTTTTTCGTCGTCGCCTCATACAAGAAGATATAAAAGAGTTGAATTCTAATCCGGAACCTCAAGGGCAATGATTCCTCTGATATAGTCATTCCTAATCTTGCGTATACTCTTCTTCTGCGTCTTTTGTTGCACAAAATTCATATCGAAATATAACGGCAGGTTTTATGTCGGCCTGATATATTTTTTTGCATTATTATTTTCGTTGTTCTCTTAAGGTCCCAGAAATCCGTAGCTATTTAATCTGTTCACATTCCGGTTAATGTTCTCATCAATATGGATCAATCAACTAAGATATCGAAAATTGAGACTGACTGGTTTAGGGTACACAATATAGGTCATATGGGAAAATCAGGATGTACCACCAACGCCGCACATAGGCTCAGCATTCGTTCTGCTTGTCTTCAACTCGACACTTACCAATATATTTCTTTAACAAGAACATCGGCATACAGCATACGCTAATTCATATAATGAGGAGCAAATTAGGGCCTTCAGGCCGATCCGTGTTGTAAGCCTACAGCCACATTGAACGTATCCTTAACTCCGGCCTCGGATAGGATGTGTGTATTGGCTCTGCTGTACATGGAACAAAGAAGCTGCAATTTACTTCCCAGGCACTCTCTTACCTAAACCTTGAGGCTAAGTATGACTGCCTTAGTTATAGTAAAAAACAAGCAGTTTGCAAAGTCATCCCTGTGACTTGAATTTGATTAAAAACTGCTCATACTCTATGGACTTACATTCAGCCATTTAAGAATGCCAAATAATTATTTGCGAAAATGTGAATTTTTGAAACTGGCAGGCTAGAGTTTGAAGATCCCGTATCTCGACCCGACTCTAAAATATCCACTTGATATGTAAAATAAAATAGTTTCCACGCGCAGACGAAAACGCGGACGGACGCTAGTTTTGTTGTATAAAAGGATCCATTTTCTCACCATTTACAACTATCGACAATATAAAACAGATCACGACGAGCGATTAAGAGGTTATTGCCTTATGGTCTATTGACCTGTGCCACATTCAATGAAAGTACTGTCACTTTTTACTCGTTACTTTGTTTGCTGAGAGATTTGCTCGCTCTTTGCCTCTTAACACTTGAAGTCTTTAAATTAGCCATCAAATAATAATTCAAATTTGTAATAGGTAATAAATCTTTATTATGACCAAGAAGATGCGTCACCATCACTTTCCATTTTACAATTTTATTGAACAACACTTATCTTCATTGGCAATAATTGATCAAGATTTTTTTGATGTTTTACATTCGGTTTGTAAATTAGCACTTTCTATTCCAATTAAAAATCTTCTAATACAAAATGTAGATACGTTGTGTGGTTGTGATTGTTTTGCTTTTTGCGTTGGTGTCTCGCAATGGGTTCTAGCGAACGTAGCTTTCCATGAATGCGAGTTGTAAACTATGATGATTGTCTTCCGTTTACTTTTTATCATGCTGTGAAGATTAAACTTTTTTATCTCGGAAAACTTGCAGCTCTCTGACATTACATCTCGTAACATCCCACTGGGCCAATGACTACAGATTCGATGAACGAAAACCGTATTAGCCAAGTGGCTTTTCTCTGCTTTGCTTTTTGGACTTGATATACTCTCGATGAGGCAATAATAATATTTACATAAATATTAATTTTTGATTCTATCATGAATGTCGTTTGGGTGACAGACAAAGGTAAACTAGACAACATAATATATGTTTTAAGGTTGAACTGGCCGGTAACTTTTCCATACAAACGCCGTAGGATGATCACTCCCTTATTTGAGGTTTTAGGTCCACAACTAAGCATGATATCGATTTATCTCTACATTATCTAGGCTTGTCTTGGCACCGATTTGTAAAAAAAATCTTCACATGATAGTTATAAGCCTCGAAACATCCCTGTAATATCACGAATTTTAGCGCATGTTTAGTCGTAAATAAACGACTTATAGAGCATGAAATCCCTAAAATTATTTACATAGAAGCATAGCTCAGTTCATGATCATTTTAGATAACATTTTGGAAAACAAATACATCCAGTAGTATAATCATAAACATCCTAGAGCCAAAGGTCGGCACACATAGTTTTGCGCGCTAGTTTTTCGTTCAAAATATTGGGCATCTCATGTCAATACTTCCATTCCGCGGTGAGGGAAGCGGGCGGGTGGGTCTCATGCGCAGCACACTAATATTAGGTCCTTACATATGAAATTGGCGTTTTGTATGGGAGGAACAAAAAGTCGAATATTTTTTAATATAATATATTTAATTAATCAAAGTATGAACCATTATTTTCTATGCACTTTTGCCATCTCATAGGTAGTTCATTGATCCCTTTACTAAAAAAACCAGTCGGACGGGAATCAATAAACTCTTTGAAGGCGATTTGGACTGCCCCATCGGAGTTGAATTTTTTCCCTTGCAAGAAGTTATCCAAATTTCGAAAAAAATGGTAATCTGTTGGAGCAAGGTCCGGGGAGTACGGAGGATGTCTTAGACTTTCCAATTGAAGCTCTTCTAATTTAGTAGCCGTCTGTAGCGCAGTCTAGCGTTGTCGTGAAGCAGCAGTGGCGTGGAGCGATTGACCAGCCTAGGTTGTTTAGCCGCTAGCTTTTCCATCATGGTTTGCAATTCCTGACAATAGACATCAGCCGTAATAGTCTGGCCAGATTTGAAAAAACTGTAATGAACAATACCGGCACTAGTCCACCAAACGCTTACAAGTAACTTTTTTGGGGTTAATTTTCGCTTGGGGCAGGATTTGGCTGGCTGGCCAGGATCTAACCATTGCGCTGAGCGCTTCCGATTATCGTAAAGAACCCATTTTTCATCACGGGTAATGATTCGGTTTAAAATACCTTCATTATTGTGCCGGTTTAGTAATGTAACGCAGCAGTCGACGCGCGTTTGCCGGTTTGTTTCAGTCAATTCGTGAGGTACCCACCTTTCAAGCTTTTTAATCTTCCCAATTTGCTTCAAGTGAATTAAAACAGTTTTATCACTAACATTGCAGCCTGCAGCTAACTCGGACGTGGTTTGCGATGGATCCGCTTCCACAATAGCCTTCAACTCTTCATTATCAACTTGAGTCTCAGGCCGTCCACGGGGCTTGTTCTGCAGGTCGAAATTTCCAGAACGAAAACGTTGGAACCAAAAACGAACTGTGTTTTCTTTTGCAACACGACCGCCATACACATCATTCACCCTTCGAGTTGTTTCCGCAGCACTAGTGCCACGGCGGAACTCGTACTCGTAAATAATGCGATATTTAAGGTTTTCCATTTTGTAAAATGAGTGACGCAAACAGAAAAAAACAGAAGAAAAAAAACAAATGAATGACGATCATCGAAGCACAAATACATGAGTCTATAGCTGTACAAATTTGAATTTGGAATTCCTTACCAAAGAGGAGAAATTCGTGATTAAAGTGGCCAGTACGAAAAACGCCAATTTCATATGTAAGGACCTAATATATAATTAACAAAACTCACACTACCAAAGGTCACGTGCACCGCGCCGCGATCTTAGAACATAATATTATATTGTAGGAATGCCCTGTTGCTTTTTGGTGTGCACGTATGTATACACTACCAATATGTAGTGCCTATGCCTACTTACGTACTTATATATATATATATATATATATATATTTACATATGTTGGGAGTTGGGGACCGGATTTTCTTTCGCATTTGATTAGTTTGTTCGTGATAGTAAGTGTCGGACGCCATAATCCATATAGATAGGTACTTGGGTAATATAAATACGTAACTATGTCTAGGTACTCACCTACTCTCACCTAAGTTAGTACCTAGTAGGTATTAGTCAATACGCAGGTCATGATAGCTATGGTGAGTACCTAATCATTTTAGCAACACTTAGACAATATAAAAAGCTGCATTTGGTTAGATATGGTATGGACGTAGGTAGTCCGCATTCTTTTTAGAATATAGTCTAAGCAGTAATATAACTTCGAGAAAGTACCTACCTAACACAAAGTAGTAAAGGGTTAGAATTAGAAGCTCAATGGAAGATACCTACCTATCTACGATATAATTATCATTTATCATATAGGCCTGCCTAGGCACGCAACTGTCAGCGATGTCAAATCGACATTCGCGGGCGCGCATTACATTGCATACCTATCTACATAGCTATAAGATCACAACAAATAATAAAGTTAGTACTATGTAGGTATCTACCTACGTAAATTAGTAGAATAAGTATGTATATTTGTAGTAGGTACTTATACCTAAGGTAGTACAAAAGTTTATATGGTAAACTTAGCGGTGATTGTAGGCACTTACCTAATCAAAAATAACCTATGATTAGTTATTGATTTTTATTGGAAATAATTTAAATCAGTTACGGGTAGGTAGAGAATTTTTATTCCAAATGTGTTCTACCAGGATTGGTAGATCCATGATGCCATCGTACATTACCGCTTAGAGACAGATTTTGAAATCGGTACGACACACTCTCATCTCAAAGCTCGCTAGCCGGGCGAGCATTCGCAAAACAACCTTCCACCATGCGGTGAAGTTCATGCCCGCGGCGGGATTCGACCCATAGACCTGTTGCGCGGCAGTCCATTGCTAAGAGCCATCACTGCTTCCCGTTAAGTGTTTAGTGACAGAATTTCTACTTGAGGGTGGTAGCTAGCCAAGCGAGCATTCGCAAAATGCCCTTCTACCAAGCGGTGAATTTCAAGCCCGCGGCGGGATTCGAACCATAGACCTGCTGCGTGGCAGTCCAAAGCTAATGCCACTGAGCCTTCACTGCTTCCCGTTAGGTGCTTTCTGACAGATTTTCTACTTGAAGGTGGTAGCTATCCAGGCGAGCATTCGCAAAATGCTCTTCACCAACGCGGGGAAGCTCAATATCGCGGCTGGATTCGAACCATGGACCTGCTGCGCGGCAGTCACTAGCTAATGCCACTGGCCCATCACTGCTTCCCGTTAGGCGCTTACTGACAGATTTTCTGCTTGAGGATGGTGGCTAGCCAGGCGAACATTCGCAAAATGCCCTATGCCCTTCCACCAAGCGGTGAAGCTCGAGCCCGCAGCGGGATTCGAACCATAAACATGCTGGGAGGCAGTCCATAGCTAATGCCACTGAGTTCACGTTAGTTGCATGGTGACAGATTTTCTACTTGGGTAGCTATCCCGGCGAGCATTCGCAAAATGCTCTTTTTTTATGCCTGATAGGTTAGCCTTTGACCACTATCTCACCTGATGGTAAGTGATGATGTGGTCGAAGATGTTGTTCAGGCTAACCTAGAAGTACTGGCTCTCAAGGACAGCTGCCGGAACACACCGTTAGGTGCTTGGCGACAGATTTTCTACTTGAGGGTGGTAGCTATACAGGCGGGCATTCGCAAAATGCCCTACCACCATGCTATAACGACTGCCATCCTAAGACCACAACCGGGACCAACGGCTTAACGTGCCCTCCGAAGCACGGAAGCGCTCAGTAGTATTGTCCTAGCGGTCACCCATCCAACTCATGACCGCGCGCGACGGTGCTAAACTTTGCTGATCGGTTGAGAACAGCTAAGTAAACTTCGCTACGAACTCTCCACCACGCGGTGAAGCTTAATATCGCGGCGGGATTCAAACTATGGACCTGATGCGCAGCAGTCCATAACCAATGCCACTGAGCCATCACTGCTTCCCTTTAGGTGCTTGGCGACCGATTTTTTACTTGAGGGTAGTAGCTATCCAGGCGGGCATTCGTATAATGCTCTTCTACCACGCGGTGAAGATTAAGCCCGCGACGGGATTCGAACCATGGACCTGCTGCGCGGAAGTCCATAACCTATGCCACTGAGCCGTCACTGCTTTACAAAATATGTTGTAGTAAAAGCAGTAACTTGCTAATTATGTAATAAATAATTATTGTAGGTTAATATTTACTACATCAATATGAAAAGAACAAACTAATACATTTACTATGTACCTACAAATCATTGTACCTACTTACTAAATATTTACCTACTATAGGTGAAATAACATCAGTATGTTATTATAAAACGAACGAAAATTATAACAACAGGTACCTACTGTCCGAACCAAAATGTATTCCTCTGTGAATATATAATATTATTTTATAAGAAATACCTACACACGTCGTGACGTAGATTGAGACACTATCTCCGTCCGTCGTCAAACATCGTAATTCGTTCGGCATGGTTCGGCTTTCATTGATATATCGCAAACAAGTGTGCGTAATTAGCGTAGATGCAATACGGGTGTGTGATGCGCGATCACTATCTTCTTACTACTCATCACGGAGTCTTACCCTTTCCCACAAAGGTATAGGTGAAATAGCATGCTTTGTGGCCTCGCCCGCTGATAAGTTCGAGCCGTCGGCCAGTGCATCCTTAATAAATAAACACTGGATACTCTAATTGTAAATATCGTAAAACAGCTTGTTGGCGGCACCTATCAATCAACAACGTCTTCATGAATAGGATTCCTAGTAGAACTGTTATCACATATATCTATTGTAATCAACTAGAATGGGCAGCGTTCCGGAAGTTACGCAGCATCTTCTCGTCGAACATCCCGCAGAACCTGAAGACCAAAGTCTTCAACTAGTGGGTGTTGCCAGTGACATATAGCACTGAGACGTGGTCCTTAACTGATGCTCTTATGGACAAGCTCAGATTCGCTCAGCGATCTATGATGGAGTTTCTTTGCGCGATAATATCCGGAACATGGATATTCGCCAAAGAATCAAAGTCACCTCCACATAGCAGAAATGGAACATTTGCTCGACGAACTGATAACCGATGAGGAAGAAAGGTACTCGAGTTTTTACCACATTACTCCGGAAGACTCTACGTTTTCTGGTAGCTATTAGGTGGACTGAAGACATGGTAAAAGTCGCGGGTAGCGAATGGTTACAAGCGGCTAACAGCCGTTCTTTGTAGCGTTGTATGGGGGCGGCATTTGTTGAACAGTGTACGTGTTCCGGCTGATGATGATGATGATGAAGGATTTTTGATTCGCGCAGCGTTAGGATTATGAAAAATTCTTCAGGGAAAACTGTGTTTAGTAGTGGACGCCGCCGGTCTGGCTTGTACAGAATATTAAATTTTATTTTTCCATTTGCAGGTAATATTCCACCCAGTGTTCAGTTTGATGGTGTCCTCAAGCGAAGACGCAACCATCAAAGTGTGGGACTTCGAGGGCGGCGAGTACGAACGAACCCTGAAGGGTCACACCGACTCCGTTCAGGATATCGCTTTCGACCATCATGGAAAACTACTTGGTTAGTGTACAAATCCAAAGAGCTCAGTTACGTTCAGATATTTTGAAGCTCTCGCAGCGACCTTGCTTAGTCTTTCTAAACCGATTAACTAAGTTAAGTACCGCCCGCTGCAGTCATTACTTGGATGGGTGACCACTAGTGATATTAATACTGAGCGCTTCCTTGCTTCCGAAGGCACGTTAGCTGCTGGTACCGATAGTTGCCTTGGCAGCTGTTACAACATGGTGGTAGGGCATTTTGCAAATGTCCGCCTGGCTAGCTACCACCCTCTAGTAGAAACCTGTCCGAGTAGAAACCGGTGCCGTGCACCAAGCAATTGGCCTGAAGAACATCTACAAACTCATACCAACAGGAGATTTATAGTGGTCAAAGGCTACCCTATCGCCTTTAATAAATAACATTGTAGGCGGTGTACATACACATAGGTGTACAAACGGCCCACATTGCACTAGACATGTATTGTTTCATTGTAATAGGGTCGATTCTATTGCCATTACCGGGCACAGATATGAACTGCTACTGAAAATTTCTTTATCAGAGAAACCCTATAACTTTTCAGACCTGGGTATCGAATCCAGGGGCCCAACTCCCACCTTTTAAAAACTATTATGGAAAAGCAACATCATTATTTCAAACTTAAAATATTGATACTAAGATTCGTGCCACGGCCGTCACGAAACAATAATGTTCATATAGCGCTATCTCTATCGCACAAATATCTTGATTCAATGCATGCACCCCGCTCTCACGTTGAAGTTCTAATGTAAGTTTACTATTAGTGACATGTGTTGGTACAAATTAAAGTTGTTACTGTAAGGATAAAATAAGATTGAATTAATCGATGGGAGTTGGCCCTCAGGTTGGCGATGTATTCAATAGCATAATATACTCGTATGGATATATTTCGCCCCCAAAAAGAGAATAATCGATCTTTGGGATTTTCTGGTCAGACACTGTTAACGTGAATATAGATTCGACTTCGACTCAAACTCACCTTTACTTTTTCAGTATCCTGCAGCGCTGACATGTCAATCAAGCTGTGGGACTTCAACCAGACGTTCGAGTGCATGAAGACAATGCACGGCCACGACCACAACGTGTCGTCTGTCGCGTTCTCACCGAGCGGCGACATCGTCTACTCGGCCAGTCGCGACAAGACTATCAAGGCGTGGGAGGTCGCCACTGGGTATGTCCCACCTATCATACAAGTACCTTGCTTCTCTAGTTAAGACATCAATAAATATGTCACAAAGTATCGTACGTCGCGCTAGCACTGAGCAGGGACATCTGTTACTCAGCTAGTCGTGACAAGACCATCAAGGCATGAGAGGTCGCCACTGGGTGGGTATGTCCCATCTATCATACAAGTACCTTGCTCCTCGAGTTAAGAGATCAATAAATATGTCACAAAGTATTGTATGTCGCGCTAGCACTGAGCAGGGACATCTGTTACTCAGCTAGTCGCGACAAGACTATCAAGGCATGGGAGGTCGCCACTGGGTATGTCCCACCTATCATACAAGTACCTTGCTTCTCTAGTTAAGACATCAATAAATATGTCACAAAGGATCGTACGTCGCGCTAGCACTGAGCAGGGACATCTGTTACTCAGCTAGTCGTGACAAGACCATCAAGGCATGAGAGGTCGCCACTGGGTGGGTATGTCCCATCTATCATACAAGTACCTTGCTCCTCGAGTTAAGAGATCAATAAATATGTCACAAAGTATTGTATGTCGCGCTAGCACTGAGCAGGGACATCTGTTACTCAGCTAGTCGCGACAAGACCATCAAGGCATGGGAGGTCGCCACTGGGTATGTCCCACCTATCATACAAGTACCTTGCTTCTCTAGTTAAGACATCAATAAATATGTCACGAAGTATCGTATGTCGCGCTAGCACTGAGCAGGGACATCTGTTACTCAGCTAGTCGCGACAAGACCATTAAGGCATGGGAGATCGCCACTGGGTGGGTATGTCCCACCTATCATACAAGTACCTTGCTCCTAGAGCTGAGAGAGAGATAAATATGTCACAAAGTGTTGACTGTCGCGGTCTTACCGAGCGGCAACATCGTACTTATACTCAGCTAGTCGCGACAAAACATCAAAGCATGGGAGGTCGCCACTGAGTATGTTTCACCTGTCATACAAGTACCTTGCTCTTCAAGCTAAGACGGAGATAATATGTCACAAAGTGTTGTTTGTCGCGTTCTTACCGACCCGTGACATCGTTTTCTCGTCTAGTCTTACAAAGACTTGAAAAGTAAGTATGTTGATATCTTTAAAAAAATCCCTCAGTGGTTCGCTAGAATCCGTTCCATATAATATAATGGTTTGCACTTGCCCTCTTTTGGCAAGATAAAGTTGATCTCTATATCAGCTGCTGCTCCCCACAACAATACAGCATACCATGGAAATATGCGAAATAAAAACCAGTCGAGCTGTAGCTACATTCGTCAACTGCCTTATCTTACGAACGGCATCTGCAGCAGAACTAAGTCTCCCAGAGAGATAATTTATATGAGGACTCCACCGTATATTTAAATCCTTTTTAATTCCCAAGAATACTGTTGCTTTATCGATTGCACGTTTAACTTGATTTAGTGTATGATCAATTGCGCGTTTAACTTGAGTGAGAGAAGTGAGCCACAAGCGCGATATAACTGTTTAAATATTAAATTTCCCGCCACAGACGTGAATTTATAAACCTTATTGTCATCTGTGGCATTTTTGCTGACAGGCAAGCTTTTAAACGCCTCTCACTTGGACGACAGCCACGGCGTGGAACATGCCTGTATTCTCCTGATAACTGTTTGAATTCCTCGGAAAATAATCGTGATTTAATTTCTGAGTATTTTACATAAAACATGTCTTATAGGCTACCTCGTTACAACAGTGTCTAGTTGACTTTATATCCCCTATCTTTTCATCATTGCTCAACATTCTATGAAATGCGATAGGTCAGACACGCGAACAGAGACCGTTTATGAATAAAATACCAATAATGCAATTAAATCACGTCCCTGACCTTGCGACCCGCGAGCCAGCAAATAACCAATGTTCCTTTTTTACTTACAAATACGCTAGTATCTCATGCAACAAAATGCTAAGCTTAACCATAGAATACAGAGTTCAGACTAGAACTTTACTGTGCACTATAATTATACCAGTCTAGTGAAAATGAAAGTAACATTATATCTGAGATTTTAAGATTGCACAAATACAAATTCGTTCAAATCAAAAGTGAAATCTTGGAGATGCCGAGAGTTTCAATCATTTTCATATTTATGGTCTTACTACCTGGTAAGACCCGCGGTTTCGCCCGCATTGTATAATGAGAAAAATGATGATGAAAAATATAAAATTCTAAATTCTAATTTCGGCTGTATTAAATTCAAAATTTATAATTTATACCGAATGTATATGTATACTTTTATACATCAGTCGCAAACTTACGCATTTTAATATCAGTGTGATAGGTTTTTTTTTTAATATTTTGACACCCATGTGAATTTTTCCTTAACCCCATGCTCACATATTTTGCACAGTTAATTGCTTTTTTAAATAATTTTAACGACGGATACATGTCCATATATACACCGTGTCCCAAAATTCAACGATAAGCCGGCATCGGTGCATGGACCTACTCATGACTACTCGGGAAAAAATAAAAAAAAAATTATAACTCTTTTTTTTTTAATTACAGAGACTTTATTAAAGTTGCGCCAACTTTTAATAAAACTTGCCATGGTAGTGTCCATACTTTTTTTTTTAACCCAGACTATAGAAAGTGCATAGAATGTTAAAATCTATGAAAATTATAAGAAAAAAATTTTTTTTTACTGATTTTTGTAAAATAACTACAGACTTTCTGTAATTTTAAAGGATTGTGGTAGATAGCCGTCCTTCTTAGGTTGCTAATGCACAAAAAATATCAAAAATATGTCAAAAATTGTGGTCGTGGTAGTTGAAAATAGCATAATGGGTATCGAATATCGATGAAATTTATAAAAGTCTCTGTAATTAATAAAAAAAAACAGTTATAATTTTTTTTTTTTTTTTTCCGAGGAGTCATGAGTAGGTCCATGCACCGATGCCGGCTTATCGTTGAATTTTGGGACACGGTGTATATATATTATGTTTTCATATCAACACTACACACTTTTATTTCAGCCATTTCTGTCAATTTTCCATTGGTTTTCACGTGTGGTGTGTCTCTTTTTTGTTGGTTTACTGTGCAAATGTTCACATACACAATTAACTTATTAATTTTTATAGCTTTTCAAGTGTAGAAGAAACATATTTATATATTACGACATATGTATTCACATTATTCAATATTTCTTGAAAGTGGTTACTGTGATACTCCTGATGTACCTACATCAGGAGTAACATCTATGGGGACTTAGATCTGTAATAATCTTGGTCAGTAATTGTATAATATTTGTGTTGCCAGGTATTGCATCAAGACGTACAAGGGTCACCGCGAGTGGGTGCGCATGGTGCGCGTATCGCCGGACGGAACTCTACTCGCTTCCTGTTCTAACGATCAGACTGTGCGCATCTGGAACGCTGACACCAACGAATGCAAGGTATCCTTTAGTTATTTATCTATAGATTTACTCTCGAACTTCATTCCTTCCCAAGTACACTCATTGGTATTTGGCTTAGAAGAGCATGGTTCAGCATTTAGCATTCAATAGCCAAACTACTTCGGCTGATATTTACTTACCAAGCAGGTCCTTTCAGCAAGAGTTTGTCTTGGTGGGTACCAATGCAGTGTCAGATATTCTAAAAGCAGTAGTGTGCTTACTGTACTATGTACTGTGTCAGCCGGTATGTCCAATGCTGAACACAGACTCCCCCATTATGGGGGGGTTTGCCATAATCCTCACGCTTAGCAGGCGTCTTGGGGATCGCAGTTTAAGATGTCAAATCCTCAGAAGGCGCTGCTGCCCCACCTTCCAGTATTTTACCTTTAGCCGCCTCTTACGACACCCACATGTAGAAATGGGAGGACATTCTAACCCGGCACCCCACGGTGTGCTTACACTACTACCAAAATATTATACAGAGTTTTTTTTAAATAAATTTGCTTGAGCCATTATACGAGCGATATGTAGGCAATGTATAGTAATGCGAGGATGATGTACCGTGCAGATGGAGCTCCGCGAGCACGAGCACGTAGTGGAGTGCGTGTCGTGGGCGCCCGAGGCGGCGGGCGCGGCCATCAACGAGGGCGCGGGGGCCGACAACAGGCGCGCTCACCACGCGGGGCCCTTCCTAGCCAGCGGCTCCAGGGACAAGTCTGTCAAGGTATACTCTTATTATTGCTATACACTGCCGTGCCGCACGTCCTTGGTTCGATCCAAAGCTACTAAAGCTGGAAGGAAAATCTTTTTCGTTTTCACTACAAGCACCTTTCATTACTCATGCTCTATTTTGAGTATTTTACCTTATTAAGACTTCATACTTCTTTTGGAGCTTTTATCTTATATAGAGCAGTTGGCGATACGCAATGATTGTTTTAAGACATGTAAAAAATACGATATAGTAGATTCAAGATAGGCTCTATAGAAAGCCTTGGACTCCACTGAAGCTAGGTCTGTATTAAATATGTTCAGAGAATCGCATCTTGTTGGTATTTGTGGCATAATGGCTCAAAAGCCATGCCCTCATAATCCTTGCTTAACTTCACCAATGGTTATAAAATACTGAAGCGCTAAGAAACACTTTTGAGTAGTAATAATGGTTGTGTAATTTAGTACAGTGTTGTATATAAATAATAAGGGGGTTATAATTTATACATTTTGGAGTAGTTCTATATATGTAAAGAATCTCACTAATGTGCCGATTTTTTTTTGTATTGTAACTTGTATTGTTCTTGGTCACGTAATACGCGGGATTTGGAGTATATTTTTTACGATATCTATGTATATAAATATACGATATAAAAAATACGGCGATATAAATTCTATTACTTATTGGTTTGATTACATTCGAAACGGGTAAACATATTTATTAATGGTTTTAAGGTTAGTTTATGGAATCGTGTGCATCGGTGTTCAATAACTTTGCAACATAATACGAGTATTTTTTTTTTACTTTAGAATTCCAAGTTACTCTGTAACAAATCTAGCTAAAAGCGCGAGATAACTGTTAAATTTTGAATTTTCCTTCCATAGACATGACATAGGCATGAGTGTGAGTTAACAGTGCAATTCAATCTTACGACGCTCGTTAAGTCGATATAATTTCTTTATTGTATAAAGACCAAAAGATTTAATACATTATATTACCTTAAACTAAGCACCATAGACTCAATTAAAGGTCCTAATGTCTATATGTAAACACAACGTGAGCATTCATATTTGATAGAATGATTGATTTATGCTCCATTCACACAAAAGTGGCATCGGCTGACAGTTTTACTTTCAAACTATTTATTCTTTGTTTCCATCACTACAATTCATAGTATCGGTTGCAAAAGTTGCATAAGTCATGCAGCCCATCGCCGTCAAGTCATAGGCTGCGTCCACCAGAGATGTGCGAGGTAAATGAGCGCTATAAGAGGAAAATAACGACCAATAGACGCACTGCGCTCGGCGAGGCTAAGAAAATTAAGCAATTCTAATGGTGTCGACTATTTTTCCTCATACTGCACTCATTTTCCCCGCACATCAATGGTGGATACGTAACTTTCATCATACTTGCACGTAAACAGTATCTAAAAATACAGGTAAACTTGGCCGTAATGCCCGATATAAAACCCTCGATCTTTCTTTTTGTCATGAAACCCAAGGTCTGCACAAAACGTGCGAGACCATATCCCGACATAGGGAGCAAATAAAAAAACCCTGGGTCCGGTACCTAAGTAATTTAATTTAAATGTTTTTATTTAAATGCTAGATAGGTTAGCCTTTGGCCACTATCTCACCTGATGGTAAGTGATGATGTGGTCGAAGATGTTGTTCAGGCTAACCTAGAAGTACTGGGGAAACCTAGAAGTAAGGACAGCTGCCGGAACACACCGTTAGGTGCTTGGCGACAGATCTTTCAACTTGAGGGTGGTAGCTAGCCAGGCGGGCATTCGCAAAATGCCCTACCACCATGCTATAACGACTGCCATCCTAAGACATCAACCGGGACCGACGGCTTAACGTGCCCTCCGAAGCACGGAAACGCTCAGTAGTAATGTCACTAGCGGTCACCCATCCAACTCATGACCGCACGCGACGTTGCTTAACTTTGCTGATCGGTTGGGAACAGCTAAGTAAACTTCGCTACTAGCGTTTCAAATTTTTTTAATCACTTATTTTGTAATAATAGTTGTGCAGACTTGTGTATTAAAGCTATAATTCATAATTAAAAACATTGTATGTTTCACAGGCGGTACGGGAATTACGATCCTCGACTCAGAGAAGGCCCTCAGTCTTCGACTTCGGGCTGCTATTGGAGCCTCGATCGTAATTCCTTACTTACCGCCCTTAATACACAATGTACTATTATTACATTATAGTAATAGAAATAAAGTCGAAAATGGTTATAACGTACAACTGCCTGCCGCTTACCACTTGGTCTAAATAGAACCATAGGCTCAATCTACACCGAAATTCTGCCAAACAATTATCGACATTGTCCCTTTTAGTATAACCCATAATATCGGTTGAAAGAATTGCGCGGCCAACCGCGGCTCATCATCTTTAACCCTTTCATCTTATACTATGCATTATAGTGATAGAAACAAAGTCGAACATCGTTTGATAGTAAAACGGACCCTGCCATTTTGGATATGAATGGAATGAATGCGTCAGCTTTTTTTTTAAAATGTAATTGTGACGGAACAAGCTCGAAACCCACCTGATGTTAAGCGTACCTCTGCCTATAACAGATGCATTTCATCACAAGTCATGAATTGCTCTGCGCCCGTCACTTTGAGACATAGTTGTTAAGTCTCATGTGCCTGTAACTTCACTGGCTCTCAAGGACAGCTGCCGGAACACACCGTTAGGTGCTTGGCGACAGATTTAAGCTTTTAGATTACAGCTAAAAGTGTGATGTATAATCGGATGCAGATTTGGGATGTGAGTACGGGTCAGTGCCTGGCGACGCTGGTGGGGCACGACAACTGGGTGCGTGGCGCGGCGTGGCATCCCGGCGGGCGCTACCTGCTCACAGCCTCCGACGACAAGACGCTGCGTGTCTGGGACGTGGCACACACCCGGTGCCTCAAGACTCTCTACGCGCATCAACACTTCGCTACCAGCCTCGGTGAGACACATTCATTCTACGTTAACATTGGCCCTTTGGGTGCCGGGCTAGAATGAAAGAATTACTGGCTCTCAAGGTACATGGACAATAAATTTAATATATTTGTTGTCCGATTCTTGTGTTGAAAATTAATGTTTAATTTGTAATTTTTATCAGTATTGTTATAGATAGACCTCCATCTATTTATAAATATCCCTTTGTATAGGGTTGTTGTGGTCAGACAACCCATTGTCTCACCTACTCTTAGTTATTTTTTGAAAGAGTTGAATCGTTTTGACTTCACATTCTTAACCATATGCACATTTTATCCCTTTATCATAAAGAAGAAATTAGAATGGAACATTCACAACCACCATAGTAATAAGATTTGTTATTCGTTGTGATGCGTATTTTTTATATTTTGGCAGTATTGATCAGATTAAGCACAATTTGCTTTAGTCCCGTATATACAAATTAATTCAGTCTCGTAAGGTCTTTATTCCAAAGGTATTATATTCAAAAGTATTTGAACCCAAAGCCTTAGTTATATTGCCATTAAAACTAACGTGGGTTGACATAATTACTAACGAAATATACTGGCTAGCAATCACGGTGGCGGTGTTCAGTCATTATCTGACCTAGCAGTTAAAATGAGAATCTTTACAGCACAATAACTGTCTTTTGAAACAAAGGACAAGCCTTTTTGAAATGAAGCTAGTAACTAACAATATTGTTTTATTTGATTTCAGATTTCCACAGGAGCTTGCCATACGTGATATCGGGCAGCGTTGATCAAACTGTCAAAGTTTGGGAGTGTCGCTAGAAGCGTTGCCATTTTAGTAACTTAACTCACCGATGATAATCCTTATCATTATGTCTCTCACAACTACAATGAGGCGACGAGCCGATACGCGTAACAGATATATGGTTACTACTTATTTCTGTTTGTTGTAGTTTTTTTGTACATTAGACGATGCTATGTCTTCAAATTTTGCCACGCAACACTTTAGTTTCGAAATATCACATTCCATTTAAGTATAATGGCTAATAGATATTATCTGTTACACAACTACAAGTTTTTTACATAATTATTAGTGATTCTAGTTATTTTATTTATGTTTGGTCTTGCATAGGCCAATCAGATTGTAATAGCAGTGACGTAGCATTTGTCAAGGTACCCAATCGGATCGAGGGAGTGAAGATTAAAAGCTGTGTTATTATTTAACAATCCATTATTCAGTTTTATTTTATAGTTATTGTTTATTATTAAGTGCGTTTAGATTAAATTTTATTTGGTATGAATAGTTGATAATGTTTTTTTTTTACTTGTTCACTCTAGAAAGAAACCTGTACCTTGATTTTTTTATTATTGTAATTTAGTTTTATTTGAATTTGATATTGATAGTTATTCATGACAATCGTCTTGGATTTTAATAGTTCTATGTCGCTATATGCAAATTCATACCATTATTTTCATCCGCCATTTGTAAATAATTAAGCTTTCGATGTTTGTCTCAATTCGATTTGATATCCATTATGTTTGTTTGCGACGCAGCTAACAGCATCTATGGACGTCCCAAGAGACGATTATACTATTACAATTTATATTTATATCATTTTCCAGTTGGGTTGTTAAAATACACGCTTCTTTTTAAACAGCTGTTTATAGAGACTTATTTAAGTTTTGGCGCGTCAAAACTTTAACTATAAGTTAGAGAGTTTTATTTTAAAAGTATAATTATTTATTAAAAATTTCAGTTAGCTTCTATATGTACGTCTCAAACGAAATCCTTTCTAAGTGATGCGTATTGCTAGATGAGTGTTTATATCGCATTGTCATTATTTATCTACGTGTAATTTTAATGTGTAAGTTTTGTTTTCATCTAAATTAAAGCGTGTGATATAATAATATGATAAAGGATGCATACTTATTTTACAGTTTCAATGTAAGGTAGCTAGTTGCAAGTTGTTCTCGGTAGAAGCCTACGTTCAGTATGTTAGATATTTATTACTTACTGTATTGAGATATTTGGTTGCCCTAGTAGAACTTAGGAGTCGTAGTAATAATAAGATAGTACTGTTATAGTTTGTCCACTTTCCAGCGCATAAGGAACTCAACGGCACGCATCGGGATCATTCATAGATTACATAAAGTCACATATGCAGTCCTCATTTATTAATTGACGGTATAATAGATTCACACATTCATTCACACCGTTTAAACTATTAACCCATGTCAAAAATAGAATTGTCACTGAAGGCTGTTTGCCTGATTTTTCGCTGTTCGTTTTGCTAAAGATTTGGTTTTTGATGCGTGCCTGCATGCGTTGCGGTTTTGTGAACAAAGAAGCTTTGCTGTCTCCGTGCATGAGTTACTGTGTTACATTGTCTTCATAGAGGGCAAAGAAACCTTTCTAATGTATTCCGTGTTAATATTTATTCTCCGCTTATGTATTTGTCGGATATGAAAAGTGATTTCATTTCACTTCAGATAATGCACTTTGAGAGTTGAGTTATAAGAGCCACAACCAATAGGAGACAGTTGAGTTATGCACTGGCCATTTGGATGTTGGGATTTTTTGGGATACGCAAGACTGCCAACGTGTAAAAAACATCATATGATAAAAGTCCAAAATCTGTGTGAAATATTCATTTTCTTATTCTACTGTCTGCAATATTTTGTTCATATTGTTGATGTTTCCGAAAATGACATAAAACAGCACCACGAACTTATGTATCGTCGCAAAGCAAAAGGGTTGCGACGTTGCGTTTGTAGCTCTCTGAGTCCAATGCAATGACTACATAAGCTGCCTTCAGTTTTATATCAAAAGCTATTTTATCGATTACAGAGACTATCACCGTTCGGTTTCAGAACTGACGCTATGGACATTTAAATACGCAGTAACTATTAGATATACTGTGGTCGAGTACTACAAACAATACTGTACGGTCGCTAAGGCCACTCGGGCACTTATTAATTATTAATAGTTACTGAAGTTTGGCTCGTTGCGGAAGCACACGTGTACAAAATGTGCTTACACATAAACAAAATGTCAGTTTTGACATATTGCTTACGGTGATTTCAGTTTGTAGCATGGTCGTAGAAATCACAAAATGGCGTATTTTCCGTGATGTCATGGATCATCGTTGGCGCGATTTCGTTGAAATGGAAAGCCAATCTAATCGGCTAATCGCTTTTCGTCTTACATTGAGAGGCAGCCAAACTGAGTGTGCGAAAAAATATCTTTTGGACTTATATTGACAGCTGTAAAAAAATCTAAGATTATTTTTTAAGATACGGTGGCCCGTACAAAGTGCTTCAACTCAACTGAACCAAGGCCTTAAAGCTTTATTTTTCACTTTGCAGTGTTGTTGTAAAAAGCTTAAATTGTATAAGGAGTAAAATCCTCCAAATCTATTAGCGCTTGATCCATAATTAGTAATACACTTAACCCGCCAAGGAGATTATAATGTTTCTGTGTTCGGCAGGAGAGAGGAAGTGTTAAAATAACTTCAAATTGTAGCGTCTAGTCATTACAATATGTTTCTAGAATACATACAGCGGGGCACATTGTTTCATTTTGTTTACAAACTAGTTAAAATATGGCACTAGTAGTCCAGTAAAATTTGTGGTGATATTTTGCAAGAGTGATTTTTAAATTGTTTAATATAGTTTAAAAAATCACGTCTTGTTCTAACACAACCCCTAGGAAATGCACCTGGGATGGAAAGGGGTGAAATCGGTTAAAAACTTTCTAAAATAAAACAACTTTTGGGAGGAAGTCGGCTTATTTTATATTATACTTTTACCATTGTAATCTACATTAACGCTCAGCATATTTTAAATTTGACTTACGGAACACATTTCAAATAAATCAATTATTGCGAATCTACATTTTAATCACAAAAATGTTCCAAATATACAAATAAGTTTTCACCATATACTAGAACTTAGTATATTTTAAATTTACGGCTCCTTAAAGTTTGTACCTAATATTTAACAACTCTTCCGTAGCCGCAATAAACTGTGCTAACTGGGGAGACTAAATATTATCTCACTATTCCACAAGAGTACATAACTTGAATTACTTCCATTTTGAAAACTGTCGCAAGTTTTATCCATATTAACTTATTAGGAATCAGCTAGGACCCACGGAATCTTTCCGGTAAATGTAACGCCGGTCCTAGCCGGTTCCTAATAAGTTAATTCCGATATTACGTCCCCAATAACCTAATTTCATTGGACTATAGTTGCATATGAGTCACTTATGAAATCGGTTGCAAGATGAGGCCGAAGAGACTAGAAATAATTACAATTTAGCGTTGTATGTATTGCTAACATAACCGTTTTCTCATTGTAGTAAAGTAGCTTTATAGTGCTTACACTGGTGTAAAGTAAATTAGAATTTTCACTTGTCACTTACAAATACATATTATTGATTGCAAAACACTCTCTCCTGCAACTAAGATAAGAGTATAATAAAGATATATTACCTTAATCTTTTTACTATAATATTATGGCATTCGCCTCGTCTATGGCTTGCAGAATTAATAGCGTAATGTTAAACATATAAGAAATTTGTGTTACAATTATTGGTCGTAGGTAATGCACTCAACTATGCTTGACATAAGGTTATTATAAAATTATTATACCTACAAAATATGTTTAATCGAACAAAACTCTTTAGGGAGACTAAAAAAACAATAAAGATCGTAAGTGGTTTAAGGAATCGATATGCAGAGAGTTTTGTAATTTTACTTAAATACCAGCAGTAATTTGTCTAAATTCTTATAGAAAATTAATTACCAAACATTACATAAAATTTGGTTTAATATTTTCTGTAAATAAAACGAATGTAATTTATTTTCTAGTGTTTCTTTTTACTGACTGATTATACGATCAATATACCTGCTACTGTACATATTGTTTTACTATTAATATCTATGTTGGTGCCCGCAACTTGGCTCAAGAGGAATTTATTTTGCTCTTCCTCAGGTACTACCTAACTAAAGTATATGATACGGGCGCCAGGTTGGGACACCTAGATTCTAGATAGTAAAAGATTTGTAGATAGAATAATTCAAACATCTAAGCAGGCCAATGCTCGTCACTGGGGCGGGACCACCATCTCCGATGCTCAATATTCACAACGAGTTGTGCTCCATTTGGGCCCAAAAACTAGAATTTGTGCCTCCATTGTGTACGCCCCCTTGAACCCCTTACCTCGTTTCCTCTCACCTAAATCAATAGTCTATAGCTGATATTCAGTGTATAAAAAATATAGATTGATCCATAAAATCCATAAATAATATCGTTTACATTGCAACAAAAACTCAATAAATATATATCAGGAAGCTAAGCCGAAAAAGAGTAAGTAATAAAAAAAACAGTTGTTTCATAACAAATATACGATAGTTGTTTCATACGTTAGCTGCGCCTAAAATGCCTTAATTGCCTGTTGGTAGGTATAGCAAAGCTGCTAATAATCACACATAACACCGAAGTTTATTTGGCACCTAAATTTTGAGTTAGTATTCATAATTGCTCTAAATATTGGCATATTAAAAATTATGAAATTTCAATTGAGAAAGCTGGAGACATACCTACACAAGATTTTTTTCACTACTTTAAGGTTACCCTCGTGGTAAAAGCTGTTCGTATTTATGTTCCTGATAATCCTTGATATTGTGGCGTTGTTACCTTTTTTTTTTTTTGAAACAATGATAGCCGAGTTATTATAGATGGCGCTGCTGCTGCTATCCGAACCATCGACCTGTGGTGCCGCAGGTCGAAGGTTCGGATACCACCGCTGGCTTGAGCTTCGCGTGGTGGAAGGGAATTTTGTGAATGCTCGCCTGGCTCTACCACCCTCAAGTAGAAAAACTGTCGCCAAGCACCTAACAATGTGTTCCGGCAGCAGTCCTTGAGAGCCAGTAAAATATCAGGCACGTGAGACTCAACAACTGTATGTCTCAGGATGACGGGCGCAGTGCAGTTCGTCACTTGTGATACAACGCATCTGTTTTAAGCAGTGGTTACCGCTAAACATCAGGTGGGCCTCGTGCTTATTCCGTCACAATAACAAAAATAAACAGAGCTTCCCTGTATACTACGTTATGTGTAACGACGTCGGAACAATATAGGGTTACCGGGGGCAATAGTACCACGTTTCAATAGTAACACTGTAAATATCTCTATAAGTATTCATGCTGCATATGATGAGCGAACGTCAGACCAAGCGTCGAACAGGTTTGGACTCATTCACCAGTCGGCGGCGTGATCACGACGATACGGACGCGTTGGTCGGGGGTTTTTGAATTTCACCTCGTCAAGGTAAGTTTTGTCCCTCGTGTAATTAAATTATTACTCTATTGTAGCACGATTTTTTGAATAAATATTGCTATCACAACTTTTCTATGGTATTGTACTTAGCAATTGAGTATAATTTATGCCTTATTGTCTGTGTTTTTTTGAGTTATTATGCTAAATCGCCAAAACGGCTCCTTGGGGGCAAACGTAACATGATTGTTGGGGTCAATAGTAACGTTACTATTGACCTCGTGTTACAACTGACCATAGGATAAAAAATACTGACTTCTAAAAGGAAGGGTTGTTAAATTTTTCATTTAATTTTTTTGTTAAGGGGCCATTCAATTATTACGTAAGCAGATTTATTACAATTGTTTAACACTCACCCCCTCCCCCCCTCGTCCCCCTGGTCAGCAAAAGTAATTTTTAATCGTTTGTAACATGCAAATTTAATATTTCTATAACTTCAAATAGTTTTAGCAAAAATGAGCACAACATTTTCAATAATATATTACTGGGGGCAATTGTACCATGGGTCAATTGTAACACCATACAACTTCATTTTGTTGATTATATGTATGTATATATCGAAATATATTGATGTACGTTCAAATCCTTAGCTATATAGCAGAGCTGAAGCCAAACTAATTTTAGGAATAGGAAGATTTAATTTTGTTTATTGTATAGAGCTAAAACAGGGTTTATGTTCAATTTAGTTACTTTGTTGCGTTAATAACATAAGATTATTTTGAATATTTAAGTTCCTAATTATAGAGATTGATTAATATATTATAAGAAAGCAAATAAACGATAGTGCAGCTATCTCTGATTACAAAATAGTGTTTTTTTAAGAATCATATATTTTGTTACAATTGACCTGAAAATACAGTGCAATTGTAACACTGCACCTTGTATGATTCTTACTAAATTTTCACTTAGATATGTAAACATTTGAAGAAAATTATACAGAAATCTATGTAGGTTTTGAATATAGATTCTTGGTTACATATACATATTCTGAAAAATATAAGTAGTTTTTGTTCAATCAAACGAAAACCAAAAAGTGTTACTATTGCCCCCGGTCTCTAATATATGAGCAGCGTCACTGACCCTCGATAGAGCCACATAGAGCTGTCCGCGGCTGAAGCAGCTCACGGTGCGGTCTACCTCTGCGGTGCGCAACGTCTGGCCTTGCGCCTTGATGATCGTCATCGCAAAGCATAGACTCACCGGAAACTGCACGCGCTTAAAGCGAAATGGGAAATTATTAGGTATATTAAGTGGTATCCAGGGAATAAAGCACTCGATTCATGGAGCATTATTCTGGAGTTTTACCATTATAATAAAATTAATGATATTGTAAGTAATAATATACCTTTAATTAAATTTTACCAGATATTTTAGGCCACTCAATACAGACATTCAACATGTAAACTTCGATCATAATTAAGAATAAGAATATTTTTATTATCAAAAACAGGAGGATTACTTGACTACATAATGTTTATTTGAGTAAGTCATTTGGGTGGGGGTCTCTGTGTACGTGTATGTGTGTAAGGGGGAAGCGATGTATGTGAGAAGGAATAAGTGTGAATAAGTATGGGAATGACGGATCTTTAAACTGGAGGACCAAAATGCAAATATTTTGATTGTAAGTTGAAATTGGCATAGGAGCAAATAGTCATGACTTCTATTGTTATGGGTTAAACTCGCTTCATTTCACAAGTCTCTTTGTGTTAACATAGGAGAGAGAGAGCAACCATCTTCTAATTTTTCTCTTTGCCTCATCAAAGAGAAGGTTTCTTATGTCAACTCTTCTGCACACTGAATTGAACGTATAAATATGGACATACTTTGGGAGACGTTTGGCAAAAGTGGTAATGGTAGTATTCGTACGTGGTAAATGTTGTCTTTGGTAACGTCTGCGTGTAATCCTATGTTGTGATGGGTTTTTGGACTGTGAAAATCTCTTTTCTACTGATCTTATGACAAAAAGCTGCCGCAGTGTTGGAACTGAAGCCTCTTGATATATGTTTTCTGTAGGATAGCGTGGTAGACCACGTACCGAGCATCACTTTTAGTACGGCTCTTTGTGCCCGTTCTAATTCAATCATGTGGGTTTTAGCCACACATCCCCATACTCCTATACAATACTGGAGTAGAGACTGGCATAGTGATGTATATACCAGCATTTTTACATCAATATTGGCAGTTGTACGCAGTTGTTTCATAAGGTAGATCTGTTTAAGCACTCGTTTTGAGAGACAGGAAATGACTCCTAAGTATTTAGAAAAATGTACTCTATCGATGCAGCTACAAGAGCATATAATGGGATCTACGGTCAAGGTTCCAAAGCGTGGACAGATTTTTTGTGTACTTTCAGGTTCGTTAGATTAGTACCACTGGCTTCCGTAATGTGAAATGCTATAAGGTTAGTTTTCTTAGTGTTAAGAGTTAGTAAGTTCGTGTCTAGTGTGTACTGCCAATCCTGACCATGGGAAATAGCAACAGTGTCGTCAGCATAGCAAATGAGTTCAGCATTATGTAGTTTCAGCATAAAAATATCGTCTATGTAAACGGTGAACAGAGTCGGCGATAAGACGCTACCTTGCGGGACTCCAAAGGCAGTGTGCATTTCTTTACTCTTGTAATCTCCTAGTTTGACACATTGTCGCCTATTTGTGAGGTAGCTAGAGAACCAGCTGAGGGCACTACCTCTTATAACAAAGCATTCGAGTTTCTTCAATACTATTGGTATTGACACCGTGTCGAATGCTTTGGCAAGTTCCAGGAAAACTCGTATGCATCTTTGTCCGCCATCCAAATGGGATGTTACTCTTTCTGTCAGTAGTTGCACGGCGTCTTCTGTAGATTTTCCCTGCCCGAATCCAAACTGGTGATCTGATAATAGTTTGTACTTCTGAACAAAGTCGACCAATCTCTTGTTGTCTAACTTTTCTTCTTAAAGAGAATCTTAAAGAGTACACATAGCAGGGAAATGGGCCTACAGTTATCCTGGCTAGATCTGGAGCCACCTTTTTGTACGGGTGTAACCACTGCAGATTTCCAGTAATCAGGGACATCACCAGTTGCCATACTGATGTTAAAAATATGCGGCAGGGGCGAAATAATGGCATTTTTGGTGTACTTCAGTAAGAGAGGTGTTATTGCGTCTATTCCTGGGGCAGTATCCGATTTGAAATCTTGTATCAGTCTACTTATTTCATGTGGATCAGTAGGAGTTAAGAAAAGCTATTTAGGCAACAGTTCTCAAAGGTAAGATGCTTACTCTAATGATATTCTGTCGTACTTAAGGTGTTCAGAATATTTGCAGCTAGCTTAGTCCCTGCAAATTGCTCGTTACAGCTGTTAACCGAGGCTTCGGGGCTATCCTTTAAGTTAAGAAGTTCCTGTGTGTCTTTTTTGGGATGTGGAATGTGACAAATATCCTTTATTGTTTTCCAAAGCTTTTTAGGGTTTCCGTGATGTTCCGTTATCTGTTCACTATCGTGATTTGATTTGGGTTTGTGCAGAAGGTTATTACAAAAGTTTTTGAAGCGAACGTAACATTTTTCGAGAGTTTTGTTTGAAGGTTCATTTTTCAACTGAAGGTGCAAATTATCTCTATGTCGCATACAAGGGGTGATCCAAGATTTCAAATTAAATTTAGAACGGCTAGTTTTGGTTTGTGTCGTATGCCTTTGGATGGCATCGGTTATTATTTTTTAAACTCATATAAAGCGTCGTTGACTTTTTCTTTGTTGTAAACTTGAGACCAATCTGTTTTATTCAAATCGTTGCTCATTTATCTTCGTGAAATTTCTATTTTTTGTGTGGTTTTTTGAGATTTGATGTTGATTCCGAGTACCAACAGATCGTGGTCTGTTACAGAAGTCCTACAGGTTGTGCCTAGGCCGTCAACCTTAGTTTTTACAAATGCATAGTCCAGACATGACTTTCCTCGTGTCTGTTCGGTTATTGCTGGGAGAAACCCATGTGGTGCCAATAGGAACTGATAAATTTCATTAGAAAGGCTGGGAGGGTCTTCCAGAAGGGTTATATTGATGTCTCCCGTGATAAATGTATATGTTTGTTTACATGTAATAATTAAAATTATTTCGAGAGAGACAAAATATATCAGTGTGTAGTATAACTACCCAGATCAGTGACTAGTGGTGATCGGTTAATGCCTATAATAGTAAGAACGTTTGCTATGGTCACAACAAGACAATTGGCATCATCAAAATTTGGTTCTGTTACACTTGTCGTCCAGATCTTTTAAACATATTATACAGTAACTCCACCACACTTATTAATGTATTTGTCAGTGTGAAAAGCATTATAGCCTGTCCGTTGACAGACTTGAGAAGATTCCTGAAGCCAGCATTCTGACAAAACAAGTGCATCAAATTCTATTTGGAAACGTTTCAAGGTTGTTAAGAATTTTAGATAATTAGGTATACTCCAAGCTTCTTATGTTGAACGAAAGAACTTTATACTTGTATGCTTCAATATGGCCTGTACAAAGTTCGGGTCTATCAATGGTATGGCACTTTATTTCGAGGGTTTCATCTATATCATTATGTAAATCTAGGTTACCCATTGTCATATGTTAAAGCAACACTTAATATAATAGGCATTTTCATTTCAAAAAGTGTCACACTAACATCGGCAGGCAAAAGGCCAAAGTACATCCGAGATGTTGCGAAAAAATAAACGCATTGGTTTACCATATTTTAGGTCAAGTAGTAATAGGTATAGGCTTAAGTAATAACTTATAGTCCTTGGGAGAAAGTCTTGGAAGCAGGGTTTGGTAAGCTTTGTGTCTGATATCGTGTGTGGTGTAAAATTTTATATAAATATATAAAAAATATACAATATACTCTATGTATTCGATATAAAAGTTATGAGACAGTTATTTGCTAATAATAAAACTAATAACAACAGCAACATTTTATTTCTCATATGTTGAAGAAACTCTCCGTATCTTCGTACTTTAATGTGATGAGCTAAGACGTGCGCATTTTAACGGATGAAACGTGAGGCATGAAATATATTCAATATCATATCTAATCTTTGGTACAATTTGTGATCTTTGTAAGAAAATGCGTTTTTGCCTACATAAAGCCCTCTGCAAAGAGGACGCGGGGCGTGCGCGGGGCGTGCGCGGTTGGCGGTCCCGCGCAATCTGTAATTTATGGGATTATAAGGAGGCCTTCACACCGAGCACCCGCGCCGCGCGCCGCCCGCGCACGCCACCCGCGTCGACAAGAGCGCCGCACCCGCGCGGGTCATGTGCTCCTTCGGTGTTACTAGTTTTGTTTATGGTTATGATGTTTTCATGAGTATAAAATCAAAGAACTACTATTTAATGACTAAGTTGCTTTTTGGAAGCTCTGCTCTGTACAAATTTGTATGGGTGTGGTTGCGGTTTAAATATGTAAAGTTTGTAATCAGTTTTCAAATCTAATTCAACACAGCGTGTAGTATAGGCTAAAATGTTAAAGCTAAGGCTTATTACTTTTAAATAGTTGTGTAAAAGTATCGATTCTAATTGATCGAGCCAGCACCAAATGGGAGCGTAGCGTCTCTGATCCAGCTTACACAAAAATTATTTCGTATGTCCCCTTGTTCTCCTCTACAGGGTGCATTTCTAAACCGATTCTCATTAAATTTTGTGAGCAGGTTTGATATATGTATTGATTTTTTCAGTTTTTATAATCTTTTCAAATGAAAGAGATATGGGGTTCTAAAACCTTAAAATAATCGTGTACTTGCCATATAGAAAGTAGTAGACTCGGTAGTACTTAATCATACTGATTGGAAGATTGATATTGTTTGGATTTTAATGACTTTGGTTTTTCCATACGGATTTTGTTGCTTACTGATTGGAACAGGTATTTTGGAATAGCAAATTGAGGAGGAAATGAGTGCTGGACGAAACAAATCGATATTATTACCAAGTGACCACAAAGCGTCTCACAAACAGCTTAGACAGAAATGTTTTCGTATTTGTCCAGGTATTCTCCCCTACAGATCGCAGTTCTCAACGGAATCTCGTGAAATTACATAAAAATGAGTCGAATCAGTGTTTAGATTTTTGACCAAAACGTAGGTTATTAAAACGTAAGAAAAAAATGGCTACATACGAGTCGGACTTATGCACGAAGGTTTCCGTGTCAATATCTATATACAACATTAGCCACTATATTAACTAACCGACTTAAAAGAAAGTAGGAGGTTCTCAACAAGTCTGTGTTTTTTTATGTTTGATGCCTCTGAACTTCTTTTTCAAAGAACTTCAATAGTAAAACAGAGAGGAATAATAATGCTTGTAGACAATCAACACTATTTATTATAAGTCGTCTTTGGACAGAGTTTTGGCTTAACTTAGTGCTCAGTATAGAATGTCTGCAAAAATGAGCTCCAGACCTATTTAAACGCTTCCCCCTACCACAATCAGGCACGGGGAAATGACGTCACGCCACAACAGCTACAACTAAGCTGTTATTGGTAAAATATATTTGTGGCGGTATTTTGAATATGTGACTGGCGTGGCTTGCTTGGCTTGGCTGGCTTGGCTTGGCTTGGCTTGGCTGGCTTGGCTTGGCTTGGCTGGCTTCCTTGGCTTGGCGGCACGAATTGAGGGCAGGCATATAACGTGGCGTTACAATCGGCCATTCTGTAACAATTGCTCCCGCAATGGGAACGACAAAACAACGATTAACTCTCAAGTAGATCAATAAGGTCTTCAGTCTCTAATTGCTCGTCAGAGCTGCTGGCACTGTCAGATACTGGAACTACACTCCGATAAGGTCTTAAAGAGTCGGCGGAAACTAGCCCCATGAAACTTTTATATCCCCTCAAACCTTTGATACTTCTAATCCTGTATCTATCATTGCCAACGACGCTGGTTATAATGTAGGGTCCTGAATAAACATCGTCTAATTTAGTGTTAACCTTGGAAGCACTGCTGGTGGGGGCCTGCCTCCAGAGAACTAAATCACCCTTATTATAAATTTTACAGGCTTTGCGACGCTTGTCAAAATGACACTTCATTTTGGCGCTAGCCTTTTCAATGCGTGTACTTGCCTTGGCACGCTTTGATTGAGTTGGCTCAGTAGCTTGCCCAGGCATGGACACATCACACACTTACCTACCACAACGCGAGAACATCAAATCATAAGGTTTGTATCTAGTCGTGTCATTTAGAGTATTATTGATACCCCAAATAACATCCGGAAGGCAGTTTGACCAATTATTAGCGGCTTCGCTAGGGTCAGTAGCACGTAAAGCATTGAGAATGGTACGATTAGTGCGCTCAACTTGTCCGTTAGCCCGTGGGCACGCAATAGCGTTCAATATATGTTTAAACTGTTTGTCTGTACCGAATTTTTTAAAATGCCTGCTAGTGAACGCCTTACCGTGATCAGTTACTATCCTATCTGGATATCCAAACATACTAAATATCCGTTTTAAGACTCTGATTGTTTCAACTGAATTGACTGTTCGAGTAGGCTCCGCAATTACAAATTTCGAAAATCCGTCAGTTATTACCAACATATACTCATGACCTTTCTTTGTTTTACAAAATGGTCCTAAATGATCCACATGAATCATTCGAAAAGGTTCCGAAGGTTTTGGAATCGGATGTAGCATGCCTTCCTTTTTTCCATGTTCACCTTTTCCATAAGCACAATGTAAACATGCCGTTACATACTTCCGAATAAATCGCGTCATTTTAGAAAACCAAAAATCGTTTTTAACCAATTCCATACAACGCTTCAACCCAACGTGCCCTATCTCATCGTGATGCATCTGAACAATTTTCCACCTAGCTGGTCCGGGAACTACCAAACGATTTCCGTTAAGCGTTTTTCGGTATAACCTATCATCTAAAATAACATAATTATTTTTTATATCCTGTCCTGCTGAACCACTTCTTAACTGTTCCATTATGTTGCAAAGCTTATCATCCTGAGACTGAACAGTGTAAAACCAATCAGTAACCTCAAGACGATTTATGTTTACCGCGTCAATTGGGTTTCTGCTAAGTGCGTCAACGTGCTTCATACGCTCACCCGGTCTATAATCTACACTTAGGTCATAGTCTTGAATTTGAAGCCACCACCTTGCAATTCGTGGAACAATATCACGTTTTGTGAGGGTGGCCCGCACGGCTGTACAATCTGTAACGATTTTTATATGTTTACCTACAATGTAGACCCGAAATTTTCGTAACGATTCTACAACTGCAAGTGTTTCGAGTTCGTAGCTGTGGTATATACTTTCCTCTTTAGAGGTTACACGGCTAAAATACATGACAGGTCGTAAAGTATCGTCAGTTTGTAGTTGTAACAATATTCCCGCAATACCTACTTTGCAAGCATCTGTATGTGTTTCTATTGACAATGCTGGATCGTACAATGCTAACACTGGTTTAGAGCACAAACACTTTTTTAACTCTTCGAAGCTACCCATTTGCTTACTTTCCCAGGCCCATGACACGGATTTTTTTGTAAGCTCTGTTAATGGACGAGCAATTTGTGCAAATTTATGTATAAACTTGCGAAAATAGCTGCACAGACCTATAAACTGCCGTATCTCGTGTACATTTTTTGGTACCGGAAATTTCGAAACCGCGGCTAATTTCGATTCCGCTGGTTGTATACCATTTTGAGATATTTCATGTCCTAGATAAGTCACTTTATTTTGCAAAAATGTACACTTTTTCATATTTAATTTTAAATTCTCTGATTGGAACTTTTGCAATACAGTCGCTAATATTTTTAGTCCAGAATCAATATCTACTGAGGGTAGTAAAATATCGTCAAGAAAAGCAAGAATTTCATTTTCAGAAATATTGATTTCCGATTGTGAGATGGAATTAACGATTTTGTGAATCAATCGCATAAAAACTGACGGGGAATTTGCTAAACCGAATGGAACGCGAATCCATTGGAATTGTCCTTGCTGGCAAATAAAAGCACTTTTATGCGCGTCGTCAGGTAATAATAATAATTGGTGGTACCCCTGAGCCATGTCAAGACAAGTGAAGTACTTTTTACCGGCTAATTTAGAAATGTGGTCCTCAATGTTTGGCAATGGATACCTATCTTTTATAGTTACTGCGTTAAGCGCGCGATAATCTACGCATAACCTGCTATCACCGTTCTTTTTCTTCACTAAAATAACAGGTGATGCGTAATTGGAATCAGATTCTTTGATTATACCGGCGTCTAATAGCTCGGTAATTTTAGATTTTACTATCTGTTGTTCGGAGTGTGATTGTCTATATGGTTGACGATAAATTGGCTGATCAGTGGTAAGTTTAATAGGCATATGTACTAAGTTTGTACAACCAAGATCTTTAGTACTACTTGCAAAACTGTCTTTATATTGCATCAATAAATTCATCAATTCGTTACGCTTGTTTTTATTGATATCCCCTATTTGAATTTCGGCTAATGGAATACCACCTATGCTAGAGCTACTGGTTGTGTTCATGGTTAGCATAGTTGCAGGATTAACTGACGAACTAGACAAAGTACGAGAGGCAGACGATTCAGACACATTGTTCAATCTAAAGCTTGGCAAAGACATTTTAGATAAATTGGCAAGTAATGGCATGGCTTGGCAACTGACCTGGCTCGTAATTGTAGGATTCTCGCAACTCTCAGCTCGCGTGAGAACCTGTCCAGCAGGCCAAACGACGTCCTTGTCACCCGTGTTGAGAACCTTGATGTGTCCTTCGCAGCCCTGAAGTACGGTAGCTGGCAAAGAGTAAGAAACACCTTGAAATTCAAAGTGGCGCGGAGCAGTGCAGACGTCATTGTCCTCGCGGTTTCCCAGGACGTGGACTTTGATAATAGAGGACCCAGGGGGTAGCGTTTCTGGTATTGATGTGACCACCTTATACTTTATAGGATCCTCGGCTACATCAATCTCACTAATAAAACCAGGATCACGTGTCAGTGTGGCTGTTCCATTACTTACAAATAGTGACATATTATTGTCATTGATAACTGGCTGGCCAATTAGTAAATGTATACCCTCCATATTTATATCGGTCAAGTGTGCCTTACATTGCACTTGAATATTATCAACTTCCAGGTTGAATTTTGTTTCTCCACGGCTAGTGATCAGCACGCCGGAAAATCCTTTCAATATTGTGCTAGTAGGTATAACCTCCAGTGACAACAGTTGAGAAATTTGACTGTTTATCACATTTACTTGACTTCCCGTGTCGATATACGCCTTGACGAAAACACCGTTGACTTTAGCAACCTTCTTGTAGGTATCGTTATAATTCTGTAATAACTTAATGTCCTTGATGTTATTTGTCACTTCAACGGTTTCAAAAACTTTCTGTGAGGTACTAGATTTGTGGCATCGGGTAGCAATGTGACCTTGTGCGCCACACTTGAAGCAAATGCGTTGGTCGGGCAGTGTACAATTGCGTAAGATGTGACCAGTCTTTTTACAACGCGGACAGGGGTCAGTTTCGGGATTGATCTTCTTTTCTGGTATCTGCGGTTGTCGAATGTCCCTATATGTTGTACGAGCGTCTGCTGTGGGACCTCGGTAGTCATCAAGAGCACCGAGAAAAGCCTCGTATAGCTCATCTGGTCGTTCACATTGGAATGCACGTGCGTTCGGTTGTAAAGATATAGGTAGGCCCCGAATAATACACGATACACTGGCTCTGTCACTTAGTTTACAGCGAAAGCACATGGCGACCTTGTCCTGATAATATTTCGTCATAGTTTCGTTGGGAAGCTTTCTTCTCTGCATCATTTCATCCAATAGAGCACTATAATCTCGATGCTTTGGGAAGGCACGTCGAAGCATCTGTTTCCACTCGTCCCAGGAATAATTGTATTCTTCGAGCCTATTGTACCACTTACGAGCTTTCCACGCAGTTTATCTTGCAAGTGAAATGCTTTCATCTTGTCGTTCCAATCGTGTATGTCGCCAAGCTGGTCAATTTTCTTAAGCCATGCCGATACCGTGCAATCTTCTCCGTCCGAGTCAAATTCAGGGATGAGTGATGCGGCATGATGGTTCCTTGACCGGCCAAATGTTGTAGTTTCTTGGTCCAGATTACGTACTGCCCTGTCGACTTCATCTTCCAGTAAGTTTTTAAGCAATTTACGAGCAGGAGGTAAACAATTGCTGTCTTCATCGTCACCGCATGGTCCTTGCTTTGAAGAATTCCATCCAGGTGGTCGGACTCTTTGTCCGTATTCTGTTGAATTATTACGTTTCATCCCACTTCTGAATAAAACAGAGAGGAATAATAATGCTTGTAGACAATCAACACTATTTATTATAAGTCGTCTTTGGACAGAGTTTTGGCTTAACTTAGTGCTCAGTATAGAATGTCTGCAAAAATGAGCTCCAGACCTATTTAAACGCTTCCCCCTACCACAATCAGGCACGGGGAAATGACGTCACGCCACAACAGCTACAACTAAGCTGTTATTGGTAAAATATATTTGTGGCGGTATTTTGAATATGTGACTGGCGTGGCTTGCTTGGCTTGGCTGGCTTGGCTTGGCTTGGCTTGGCTGGCTTGGCTTGGCTTGGCTGGCTTCCTTGGCTTGGCGGCACGAATTGAGGGCAGGCATATAACGTGGCGTTACAATAGTAAAAATAGTAATTCAATACAATTAAGTATATAGCGATGTTCTGTCGTCATAAAATGTATAGATGATAAGATTCTCTCTAAGCATTAGAATCTGGTAAAAATAATTGTTTATTAAATAAATTCACCATAAATAATAGATATGGTAAACAACATTCAATAATTTTACAATACAATAGCATTATTATTACGGACGGCATTTGAGTGGGTAATTTATTTTGATATTATGTTCTATTTTTAAGCATATTGTGGCAATTAGTTCATTAGAATGTGAAAATTCTGTATAAAATCTGTATCCGAAACTAATCTATATCGCACATCGAAAATCTGTATAAATACGGTAAAATCTGTATATATGGCAACGCAGGCGGCGGACCCGCACCTCACACGCGCCGCCATTTTGGCATTCGGTGTGAAGGCCACTGCACTGCTCACGCCCCGCGCCCGCCACGCCACGCTACCGCCCCGCGTTAGGTGTGTCTAGGGCTTAAGGGTGCGTACCATTTGAGTGAGATTCGCTAAAAACGCTAAAAACGATCACACTCCCAAAAAGTTTTCCACATGGGTCTTGGCGTTATTTTCTCCTTAAACGCAACATCTAATGTCAAAACTGATAGAAGTGGCAAATTTTAGTGGCATTCTTATCGTAAATGGAACACGGAAGATCAGTTTCTTTTTTTTTTTTTTTTTTAAATGAGAAATTGACTGTAATTTGTTTTGTGTATCTAAATAAATAAATAAATTTTAGTGGCATTCTTATCGTTCTTATCCAAAAATGAACAGGGATGACAGTTACAAACGATCACGTGATCACAACCATAGACGCAGAATGTGATCAAAATTATCGAAAATAACGTTCTTAGCGACTAATGGAACATACCCTAAGTACCCACCTACTCCTACGGGGAATCATGCAGTTATTGCGTCGAGATGGCCGTGTAGCTCTAAAGATATAAAATTGATGAACTCTTAAATATTTCTTGTCATCGTACAACAGGTCTGTGGAGTATCTGTATGATTTTTGCATGGAAGTAATAAGTACTACGGTTGTACGTATTACTTATTACTTCCATGGATTTTTGTTATTAACCAAAGAGGCAGAGCTATGGAATTTCAATTTTGAGAAATAGAGATTTTATGACTGATCCCCAGCAAACAAGGCAATTGTTAAGTATTGATTGGCGCAGAGCAGGTATCCTCAAAATACTTGTATAAAATAGGGATATTTTTCTAATTAATACACCCGTAAAGGGTATTGATTTGATTTACCAACGAGAGTCGATTATCAATTTTAGCCCACAGGTTTTTGTTTTCATCTATTTGCTCTAACTAAGGGCAGGAGCAGATCTGATCTGGGAGTACCACGCGCAAAGATGTTTCAAACTTATTGGACCAGCAGTACTTGGGGATATACAAAATGACATCGATTTTGTCTGAGTCTGACATACGAAATCAAATCAAACCACGCTTGCGGTATCCTTTGAACAGAATATAAAATGATAGGTACTTCATTACAATATGACATTTATATGCAACGATAATTATCGTGTAAAGTAGGTAAAGCACGCGCATTATCCTTTGAGACTGATAGCCAATGAGGCCAATTCGAGATTAGTTCGATTTTAACTAAACTATATCTTAATTAAAAATAACTTTCCGTGAAAATAAGCCGAATTATAGTCAAACTGTATTCTATTTCATTCGAGGAACAAGTGAAGTGACCATAGGGAAAAACATTAGATTCGAGAGCTCCTCAAAGACCGATTGTATTTAAAATTATAAATCAATATCTTAATGACAGATCATATAATCTGTTTAGTAAAATACAGGGGGGCAATTCTCAAAATTGGGATAAATTTATCGATTCTCGATATTTATCCCGTGTCACATACAGACTATTAATATCCCAAAAATATCGACTTTTCACAAAAAATATATTCTCGCGAGTGGTAAATATAAAAATATGTCCACAGATGAACTTGTGTTCATGTGTATAGAAAGTATAATGATAATCCCGATATCGCAATGTTGCGTGTCGATCGCTAGGGATTGATTATTATCGATAGTGATATTGCGAGAATAACACAAAACTACACGACTCGATATTCGCCATGTTTTCTCGATATTCGCCATGTTTTCTCGATTTTTATCTACTATGATATTCATATCACTGCACGAGAATCGCCGTCCTGATCGTAAAAACAAGGGTAATTTTTTTTATTGCAATGTAATCGAATTACTTGTTGCGTTATATATATGTATCGGAGATTTTGTATGGTTTTTCTCGATATCATATGTTTTAATGACAAAGCTCTCTTAACATGGGCGTACATGTACGTACATCGGTATCGTACAAATGAGAAGACACAAATGACTAAAAACACTTGGTTCATCGTAGCCATTCCAGTCATCACCTTGCAGAAACTTCTTTTATCTCGTGATTCCGGTTAGAATACCTAGACATTATTGTGGTACCTTCACTGTCACGGTGTCTTTAACTTTGTACTAAAGATTTAGTACACTTTCCAAGGTTCTGTTATTATCTGGCATCATCATGATCACCTTGGATAACACGTGGCATGGTGAACAACTATTGTAGAATGTATGAAATAAGATCAACTTCTAATCTTATAGGTTTGTGCCAATATCTTCCAATCATAAAATCACTGTTTTGTAATAGGATCGCACTGATGTAGACTGATTAGTTCACAGACCATAGTCCTCACGTCATATGCTAACTGTTATGACAGTTGGTTTCACGCTATAGGTGGTGCCTGTTCCAATGGTCGGTAGAAGAGTGCCGAATCAACTGCAGTGTCGAATGACGTTAGTACCACTGACTGAAATGCCACACTAGAAATAACACCGACTAATCTTAGTGTTGCCAGTCTCATAGAAAACTAAATCCAGTTACTCAATTGATGTCTAAAACCTTATTTATTTGATGGTTCGATGGATGAACGCTAAGAAGAACCCAATGTATTGCAGTCTGTGTTACCCCTACCACCCTCAAGTAGAAAATCTGTCACCAAGCACCTAACAGTGCGTTCCGGCAGCAGTCCTTGAGATCCAGTAAAATTACAGGCACATGAGACTCAACAACTGTGTGTCTCCGGGTGACGGGCGCAGTGCAGTTCGTCTCTTGTGACGAAATATATCTGTTATACCACTTAACATCAGGTGGCCCTCGTGCTTGTTGCGTCAAAATCACAATAAAAAAACTAACATAGAATGGATACTGGCTCTCAAAGACAGCTGCAGAAACACACAGTTGCTTGGTAACAGATTTTCCACTTGAAGATAGTAGTTAGCAACGCAGAAATTCTGCCTCAAAGCAAAATGCGCTACCACCATATTGAAATGACATGCCATTTCAAAATGACAACCAGGACCGATGACTCCACTTCCCCTCAAAGCACGGTAGCACTCACTTTTTTTGTAGTAAATGCCACTAACAACTATCCATCCAAACAAGTCAACCGCTTAACTCAGTTTTTTGGTTAAGAATGATTTTGTTAGTTCCACTACAACTTAAAACATACATATAAAAAAATATTTCACGATGTTTTGAGATTGCTGGCCGCAAAACTCATCTAGTAATTATTTACCAAGCATATGATGTGGTGCAGAAGCTATCTTGATATAAAAAAAACTATGCCTGCAATCATTATATTTGATATGATTCAACGATCATCGATTATTCTCTAGAATATCTCTGGGAAAATAATCGAGAAAGCTTATTTTAATCTTGGCGATTAAAATTATATTAGTTCAACTTATTCCGAATACCAAATTATGGATCTGACAGGACTAGGACCAATTATAGTTAAGTTTTAATCAAGTTTGTGATATGGAATCGACCCCAATGTCTATAAGTGTTATCAGTTGTTCGATTTGGTACGAATCATTGGTGAGCGAAAATAGCAAAATTATCAAAAAATGCTGTTGGTACAAATGCCAATTTTTTAACTGCAGCAAACACTATCTTAAGACTAACGCAATAATAGGAAAAATATCCTAAGATTGCTTTCCGAACGCTAAGATACGAAATCCGTTTTGAAACTGCTACAAAAGCTATCGTTTCAAATCGCGAACCCACTATATTAGTCTCTCCATCTATGGCCGTACTCCATTTGAGTTATTTTCGATAATTTTGACCACATTTGCGTCTCTGGATCCGAAAAGAAAATAACGAATTTAGCATCAAATGGATATAGAGTATAGTGTAGTGTTCTGTCATCTGTATTACATGCTCTTTGGTTTGGTAGTGTTCTGCACCAAAGATTATTAATTCTGCATAGACATAGACATAATAAATACTTGCATAGAGTACTTTGGTGTTCTGTGCTAGCTCTTAGCTACATTTTAAGATATGATTAATCTGTGGTTCCGTCAGTGGTGTTCTGACTTCTGAGTGATTTTTTAAATGATAAAATTTTCGGCATATTTTAATCTCTTTCTTGTGTACATAAATAAGTTATAAATATATACAATTCAAAATGAATATGGACGTAGAAGAATGTGTAAAAGAATGGGAAGATTTGGTAACCGATTACAAGCGTTTAGAGGTATGGCTCATTGAATTAATGTACACGCATGAAATTCACACAGAATTATCAATATCAAATGTCTGAATAATTAATGTACTGCAAGTACATTTATGTATAATATACTTATTCCGACTCTTTGTCATGTATGTTATTTATTTTAAATGTAAATTGTATACGTGTAAGCATTAATATCCTCTAACATAATCATATGATGATATTGACTAAGTCATAATAAAAAATATCTAACATCTCACCTTTATCTCTCTAAGCCTAAGGTCGCCAAATATGGACCATAGTAGTAGGGGACAAACCTGTTTTTATCGTCTATAAGTACCATTTCATACCCTGGATAGCTACTGAACATTTTCAAAAAACCTCTGTCTCATTAGATGTTTGAACCTCAAGATTCCAAAGCAATACTTAACTTTACTCAACCAACAAAGTAGTTTGTTACACCCTTGTCTGTTGCAACTCCCTGTTACCTTGTTAGCCTGTTTTTATTGTTGTCAAAGTCAAAGTCAAAATCATTTATTCAATTTAGGCGTCTACGACGCTCTTATGAAGGTCAATTACAAATTTTAGTATTGAAATATTCTACATTGTACTGCCACGTTCAGCAAATAAGACGTTGTATAGAGCCACTGCGAGAAGAACGGGCAAGAAACTCGGGGCCATTCTTTTAAACAACTTTTAACAATGTGTTACATACTAACTATATAATAGAGTTATTACAATATTTGTTTAAATTATGTAGGTGACAGGCAATAGCTTGGCGGAGGCGGAATCGTCCAGGCATTTTTGTCGTTTATGTAATCAGAAACTGTGTAGTAGGATTTTTTAATCAATATGTTTTTCACATGCAACTTGAATTTCCCTTCTGTGAGCGTTGTAATATGTTTGGGAACTTTATTATAAAACTGCACACAATTACCTAAGAAGGACCTTTTATTTGTCTTTGCTAATCTAAAACCTGGCACCGTTATTTTATCTTTATTTCTAGTGTTGTAATCGTGATTGTCACTGTTTAATTTAAATTTACTCAAACTTTTGAGTAAATTTAAATTAAAAGTCTAGTCTCTTCAATTAAATTTACTCAAACTTTTGAGTAAATTTAATTGAAGTTGCGAACCCCCCCCCCCTTTTCTGAGATTTATTTTTTATTTTATTTATAACCTCACTATTGTCAGACATTGATTTTAGGGGTGAGGGGCGGTGCAGGGGAAGAGTAGAGCCCCCCTGTGAAAGGGAAGTTGCAACCCCCACCAGGTCAGGTTTAGTAGGTAGATAATGTACTTCTAATTGCTAAAACCTATGTTATTAGTGTAGTGGATTGGGTTAGGTTCGAAGTGAGTCACAGATCCGACACAGAGCACACCAATTCCACCTGGTCTTGTGGTCCATACCCATAGAGTGTATATAAAAAATGCGGAGCCAGAAGCTCGCTGTGGAAATCCTGTCCATATCTAAATAATAAATAAATAATAATCTTCTGAAAAGGAGTTCACATTCAAAGTAATCTCAAATCTAGGAATCACCCTCTTAACCACTAAAGATCGAGCACACATATTTGCACACCTGTTGCAAGTACATCTACTTCTGCATCTAATTATAAGCTTGATCTTATAGGTTGCGCAATTGATGGTTGACTGAAGTGCTCATGCACCGGAGAGTAAATAAATAATAATTGTGGTGAAATTAAAAATCCAATAGAATAAGTGTTATCAAAAAATTTTCACTTTAATCAGAACCAACACCTATATTTACTAAAATAACATAATTTTTGTTCCTCAAAAGGGTTCCACATTTTGCCTATTGGGTCTTGGTCCCGTGTAGGGGATGAGACTATTGCCTTTGATCGGGCACAGTTTCAGGATCATACAAAATGTATCTAACAATCTACTCTAATGTGTCTAACACACTGGATGAAACACAAGAACATATTACGAATAATATGTTTATGTTAACAACAGAAAAGACAGGAACACAAGAACATATTGTATGAAACTCTGGCAGGGCACTAAGTTTATACAGCCCCGTTAGGCATCTAATGCACACAAGACCGTACTCACAGCCACATGAGAAGTGGCATACTGCTTATTTGGCGCACTTTTAGCGTAGTCGGCTTTTACGACACCCTCAGGAAGAAATGGGGATGTGTCATTGTAACCTGGCACCATACAATAGGTATTTTTAAAATTATTAATGTTTTTTTTTTTTTTATTTATTTATTTATTTATGCCTGATAGGTTAGCCTTTGACCAGTATCTCACCTGATGGTAAGTGATGATGTGGTCGAAGATGTTGTTCAGGCTAACCTAGAAGTACTGGCTCTCAAGGACAGCTGCCGGAACACACCGTTAGGTGCTTGGCGACAGATTTTCTACTTGAGGGTGGTAGCTAGCTAGGCGGGCATTAGCAAAATGCCCTACTACCATGCTGTAACGACTGCCATCCTAAGACGACAACCGGGACCGACGGCTTAACGTGCCCTCTGAAGCACGGAAACGCTCAGTAGTAATGTCACTAGCGGGGTCACCCATCCAACTCATGACCGCGCGCGACGTTGCTTAACTTTGCTGATCGGTTGAGAACAGCTAAGTAAACTTCGCTACGAGCGCTCCAAATGTTTTGTGACTACATAGTAAGTTTATTTAACTTCAACTGGCTCTGGCTCATTTCACACTCACATTCGTCCTGCTATCACCTTATACTAGCTAGACATTATTCACAATACTACTCTAGAGTTTGTCTATTTCTGAAAGTTCAGACTCATTGATTCTTCGGCAAGTCAATCTATTATGACCCTGAAAATGGCTTATATAAATGGAATGTCTAGGCAGATTTATAGATAGATATATAAATATATTATATCTATATATAATATATTTATATATTATATATAGATAATATAATATATATATAAATATATTATATCTATATATAATATATTTATATATAGACCAGCTGGTAATACAAAATAGTGGTATAAGCCTTACGAAGCACTGTTGTAGTCCCACTCTTAGATATGGTAGGTATTTATAACGTAACCTATTCCGGAAAATGCAGTGTTTATCAGCTCCAACGTTAAATTATTTTCGTATGTGCCTTATGCATTCATAACCTTAAAGGCACCTTGTCTTGCAAAGTATAGAATAAAATATGAGTATGACGGGCGTTTGAATGAATAAAATGGAGTTAAAATAAAAACATTTTCTTTTTCTTTTCATTGTATTCTTTTGCAAGATGAACATATGTTACATTTATTGTATACATTTTCCTAAAAAAACGATAATTTTTTGGAAATATACAATGCTCCATGATTATGTCCTTAATTTCTTTGTCACTGGAAATTTTCTTCATTTGAAATATTTAAAATTTTTGGGAGTTGGTAAGTAATGTTCACTCAAGCCAGGTCTGGGCTATAAGAAGGGTAATTAAAACATCGAAAGCCAAAGAGCCAAGCAAGAGAGAAGCCAAGCAGCCAGTATTACACATTTCTTTTTGATAGCTAACTAACTTTCGGAGTTAACTGCTCCAGGATTGATGAGTAGTATTATCTGGTCCGGTTATCAAATATATATCATTGTAACCGATCAACAGCATACCTTCATACCATCGCGTTGAGATGCACCATACCTCATGGAGTCTGCTTTGGTCTTAGGTTCATAATGATAAAGGTTCAGTAATAATTCAATCTAGTAAATCTTCCTTTCTTTCACTGCAGAGGCCCAAAAACGCACGGGAATATCAGACGCTTGTGCAGTGGCGTGAGCGTTCTCTTCACCTGTGTACTGACCTTAGCCATCAGCTAGGCAATTGCAATGGAATTCTTAAAAATGTAGACGAGGCTAGACCCAAATCTAACCAAAAAGAGATCTAACCAAATTTGGTAAGATCCTACTAGTGCCGCCTTGGATACACGTTCTAGGATGGAAGTTACGGTTGTTCTTGAAAGGCCAAGGTCTTTTAGTAGGTTGTATAGGGATTTTGCTGGTATACCCCTTGCTCCGACTTCTACAGCATATAAATTAACCACATAACCGTTTTTGATTAATTAATTTGTTAGGTCATAATATTTGTTAGTTTTTATTGTGTGGTCTTTAGGTATTTTTGTTACCCACGGCACAGTAAGTCTATAAGTACTATGCGTTTTACATTCTTTGAGTATAGAAATATATCTGGTCTGGATGACGAAACACCAAAATCCTCAGGGATTTTGTAATGTTTTTCATACGTGTCCATCAAAAGAGTCCAATCGGGAGTTGCGCCTAAGATGGAGTAAGGCTTGGATTTAGATTTTGTGTAGATGACTGTTCTTTTACAAAAGCAACGTGTCGTTTGTTCGTGGTCAAACCTTTTTTTGCTCTAGCTACCGAGAGACTCGCCGCTTCACGTATGATTTCGAGGACTGTATCGTGGCGACGGGAACAATGACCCCTATCAAGGAGCACTTTGCATCCTACCAATAAGTGCCGTGCTGTACCTATGGCCTCCCGACAAATACCGCAAGACTTTTCGGTGGCTTTCCCCCATTTTACTAAATTACTTTGGTCTGGGAGGGTCATCTGAAGGCGTTAAGATAGAATTTTAATAAGGCAGGTGACCAATCTTATATCAAGGTGCGCCACTTTAATGCCAGAGGGATAAAAAATTCACCTATGGTTAGCCACTCACTTTGCATTTCCAAGCTCATTGCATGCACTTTATAGCTATCATTTTCGTCTTGTTGTAGAAAAGATTTTACAACGTCTTTATCCTCAATTTTCTTCCTCGACCCAAAACCCGCTTTGCGGGACTGTGCACCTATCATAAATCGTTTATGGAATTGAAGCCTTGAATCAAGATCTGAGGCACTTTTGTCTTTTGGGAGAGATGCGACTATATCTTCTTGAGATTTTAGTAAGACGTGTGTTTTGGTAACTCTGAGGTGTTTATAGAGCTCCGATGGTTTCTTTAATTTCATCGCAAAATTATTTTGATCCCTATTATGAAATAAAGTAGATTGGTCTGCCGAAATTGCGAGCCCCAACCATGACTTCAGGGTCCTGATGACGTTTACATCCAGTTTTGTTAAAAGGGCTTTAGTAATGTATAATAGAAAAGGCCAAGTCAGACGTGATATTAAAAAGTTGTCGTATATCCAAGCTTATTTAATGTTGCTTATTGGTTGTTGGTCTACCATACTAAGATCTTTAAGAAAGCTATCAACAACTGCGTCTAGAGATGGTGTTCGTCCTTTGTAATCTATCTTCCTACCAAGAAATGGCACAGATTCAGCAATTGTGGAAACACATTCTCCTCCTATCAAGAGTCCCGGATCGTAAGAGGTAAATTTGGTGTTCCGTCTACCCAGACACAGACAGTGGCATTTACTAGGTTTTGTTCTCAATCCTTTAGTCCATGCACAGAACTCATCCACTTCTCGTAAAAGTTCTTGACACTGTTTTGGGTTACGTGTCAGTATTGCAAGGTCGTCAGAAAAAGCTAAGATGGATTCTGTGTATCTGTTATTTATCTTAAACCGATAGCCCCACTTTTTTTCATGACTAATTAGCTTGTCAATTAAAATATTAATTACTATATTAAACGCTATTGGTGACAAGCAGCAACCTTGGAACAAACCCACATTATATTGCAGGGTGTTAGTATGTCCCTTTTTGGATGATATAACAAATTTTAATTGAGAGTAATATGATGCGATGATGTCGCTGACTACAAGTGGAAAGTTATACCATTTCATTGCGAACAACAGCAGTTCGTGCTGTACAGAACCAAACGCGTTCTCCAAGTCTATCCAGCACACTGTTAATTGCCTTTCATGTGTTCTGGCGTTCTTTAAACTTTCCGGTAGTAGAGTATTGTGTTCCAGGCATCCAGAAATTCCAGGCAAGAACCCTTTCTGGTGATTTGGCCTGAAATACCTATTATTAATCATATATTGTGTCACGCTAGTTTGTTAAATTGAGAAAAATATTTTGGATATTGTGTTGGTTAGTGCGATCGGCCTAGTATCTTTTGGATGAGTTACTTCATCTTTTTTTAGAATGAGGACAAAAATTGCTTATCCGAATGCCACTGGTATTTGCTTGCTTGACCAGATCTTAACGTAGATATTCAAGAGATGTTTACGAACCGATAGACACTTTTTATATACTACATATGGGATACCATCAGGACCTGGAGCTGATTTAGATGTTTTCTTTTTCAATTGTTTGGTTATTTCCTCCAAAGTAGGTGAGTCGATTTTAAACTCAACATGAGGATCATGTGGCCTTTGGTTTGTCGGTATCATATGAACTCCCATGCTTGGGCACTTCGTGTGTGTTTTTTTTAAATGGTCGTAAATCTGTTCGTTTGTCAAGAGAAGCTTGCCACTTTGCTCATTGGAAATGTTTTTTGAGTATTGAAAAGGGTTTTTATCAAAATTGCTCTATTCAAGTTATCGCGATTTTCTGTTATTTGTAATGATATTCCTTGAATTAATTTAAGAATTGATCTTAATGCCCTGGACAGTTGGCGACTTAGATGGTTATCGTCCATGGCCTTGGCTTTCCATATTTGCTTTATTAACTCTCTTTTCTTTCTCCGCATTTTCAACTTAAAAGTATTTTGTTTGTTTTTACGAGCATAATTAGTTGGTGGTGGATAATGCTCTAAAAAGTAATCATAAATAGTGTACTTGGCTGTTCAAATCTTGTTTTGATCCTGGATGTTCTAGGATGATGATACTCCAATCATTTCTGCGAACTGTTAAGTCTGGAATGATTAATTTTTCAACATTTTGAACAAGTTACAACTGGCCGCGTATCGGGGTCTTGGGAATTAAAAGGAATTCTGTTGTTCAATTGGAGGATAAAGGTGTCTCCATAATTAGACATTATTAATCAATTTTGGAGCATATAAAAGAAGCTATCAAATATAAAAGTAGAGGAAAGTTTACTAGTCCTAAATCTGTGCAGCCATTGTACAAACACACACACAAACATAAATTTCATTCAGGTATAATATTAATAGGACAGGATTAATAAGAGATGACGATATGTTTTTAATGAAGTCATTCGTTCCGAATTTTCAGACGATAAACAAAGACTACATTGCAAAGCTAGAGGAAGTTGGCGAACTCCAAGCAGCATGCATGAAAGAACTAACGCACCAGAAGTATCGCATGTCTATTATCAATGGAGCACTGAAAAGGTCAGATCTATCATCTTGAATAGCGCTTATTTGCTTTTATTACTCTAATGTGATTTCTTGTTTATTGCGTGACTGACATGTTATGACTATTTACTGATTTATTACATGTTCTTGATAGTTTGTTTTCCTGGACTAAAATAGATCAACCTACAATTTTAATGCTTTTTTTTTACTTTTAATTTATATACAAATTTTGCTTGTTTGCCATATGTTACACGGTTAACTAATACTAGATGATTGTCCAACAGGATGAAACAGTGTTTTTCGTTAGGGATTATTCAAGAACTCCCAAGACGAAGACAGCTTTGTCGTCGTAGATAGAGACTTTACTAAATTTTACACCTTTTGGCTCAAAAATAAAAAGCTAATCTGCTAGGAACATTAATTGAGTTATAATAATAATAATAATAATAATAATAAATGTTTATTTCCAAAAATAAATTTACAAACTCATGACTTAATTTACGGTTACACTACTTTAAGGTATAATAACAGAGCAACTTATGTTAACAGTGAGACTCAAACTAGGCGAGAACCTGTGTCTTGAGACTCAGAGTGCGATATTACAGGCAAATACCTACCAGTTATACAAAGCAATGAGTGGTTGTATTCAGAAATTAGGTGATTGAAACAAAATCTTAGTCTAAGAGCTTGAAAGAGAAACTAAGTGTTTTTTTTACAAAAGGAGTTAAAATTATAAAGAAACATAAATATTACATTAAAATTACAGCAGAGCAAGTTGAGTTAGAGTTTTGTGTGAGTGTGTTATATGAGTAGGGTGTGTTAGTTGTGAGTGAGTAAGCGTGTGGATTCGTAAATATGCAAGTCTATCTTCGTGATATAGCCTTCTGGCACTTATTTAGATGAGGTTTTCTGTTGCATCATACGATAGTTTTATCAAATATTCTCTGACCAACTTTTTACAATTGAAAAGAGAGCTATCTTTAATATTACACAGATTTGCTATGTTATTGTATGTTCTAAAATGTGCATAATCTGGACACCTTTTCACCATTAGGGAAGAAGCACGTGGTAGTGGAATGTAAAAAGTACGCTTCGACATAATGATGTTATAGTCTGGCCTATTTATAAGAGCTTTATGCGCTTTGAAAACCGCTCTTGAAATGAATAATTGACGAACACGCATCACTTGCAATTCTTCATAGAGCTTGTCAGTAGGGTATCGGAAGGCTTTTTTAAAAGATACTTTTAGGAGAGCTCGCTGAGCTCTTTCTATGGTGATAAAATTTGTCTTTCCGGCACTGCCCCAAACTGAGACACAGTATTGCAAGATTGGTTGACAAAGAGTCAAGTAAACTTGACGTATGAGATCAAATGGCATGCAGTCTCTCAGTTTCTTCATTATAAAGATAAGTTTCCTTACGCGTCCTGCCAGCTCAATGATGTGAGTGTTGTACGTCAAATTTTCGTCAATTATTATGCCTAAATATTTAATGGATGTTGTTCGACTGATTACAGCACATGCGCAGTTATTCCGTTTCTTGTCCACGTAACTAAGATTACAAGAGTGAGTTTTTATAACTAAGTCGGAGTTGGGACTAGATACGATAGTTTTTGAGAAGGCAATGTAGTTAGTTTTCTCTATATTAAGGGTAAGAAGATTTCTATCTAGTAACTTAGTTATATGTTCGAGACCATCTTGCGCAAGACTGTAAACCTGTTCCCAGTTGTTGTGGTAAAAAATAATAGCCGTGTCGTCTGCATACGTCACGATTTCTGCACCTTGAAGAGAACAACTTACTATATCATTTACATATAGCGTAAACAGTGTGGGGCCTAATATGCTTCCCTGCGGGACGCCGAATTTAATTGAAAGAGCATCACTGCAATGAGTACCTACTTTAACAAACTGTTTACGATCGCTAAGATAACTTCTGAACCAGTCTAGAGCTCCTCCCCTGACACCCTGAAACTCCATTTTCTTTAGAAGTAAGCCAACCGAGACTGTGTCAAACGCCTTCGCCAGGTCTAAAAACACCGCCAAGCAGCATTCATCATTTTCGATGTGCGAAGATACAAGATTTGCAAGGAGTGACGTAGCGTCCTCGGTTGACCTACCTCTTCGGAATCCATATTGCCTATCCGAAAGTAAGCGATATTTTTCGATGTATGATACAAGACGACTGTTTACAATTTTTTCAAGGACTTTGGAGACGACACTTAGTAAGCTTATAGGCCTGTAGTTCCCAGGCATAGTTTTTGAACCATTTTTATAAATTGGAGAAATAGAAGATATTTTCCAGCAGTCTGGGAATACACCCGACGTCAGACTTAAGTTCATTATATGAGTAAGAGGAAGGACTATTGATGAAAGTGATTTTTTGAGTAAGACAGCGGTAATTTTGTCAGGACCGGGTGAACTATCAGTTTTAAGTTGGGATATTATTTTAGTTACTTCTTGGGGATCTGTTGGGCTTAGAAAAAATGACTGGACGGATGAAGTTAAGGGTCTGTATTCTTTAATAACAGTGTCTTGAGTCATACCAATTTTATTGAGTATCGAGTCTGCTAGACTATTGCCAACTGACACAAAGTGTTGGTTACAGCTATGTAGCGATTGATCAATATCGTCCTTGATAAGGTTTAAAAGTTCTTTTGAGTTTTGACTGCTTGACGATGTGTGACAGATACTTTTGACAGCTTTCCACAACTTTTTAGGGTCATTTCTGCTATCTTCTATCTGTCGACGGTTGTAATTATTTTTCAGTTTTTTCAAAAGTTTATTGCAGAAGTTACGATATCTTGCATAAACCTTTCGCCGTATAAGGTCCTCCGGGTGGTTTTTAAGTCAAGGTGTAATTTGTCACGGTGACGCATACACCGTAATAGCCCTGGTGTTATCCATGGTTTCATGGTCACCCATTTTCGACCGATTTTAACTTGACGTGTGTATTTATTAAGGATGGTTATAATAATTTCGTTGAAAGTGTCAATTGCCGAGTTAACATTGTAGTTGTTGGTAACAGGAAACCAGTTAACAGTAGTAATTTCAGAAACAGCCATATCCATGTCTGTTTTGGTAGTAAAATATGGCTTTGGGTTGACAATTTTGGACAGACAGGTTCCAGTTAAAACTAGACTATGATCAGTAATTGAGGATTCGCAGATTATTCCAACTGTCTCGTTAATTGATTTGATAAAAATATGATCTAGACAGGCATCACCTCTGGTAGGCTTGGAGATTGCCGGAAGTAAGCCATGAGTTGCTAGTAAACAAAGATACTCTAAATGATGGGTGTCAGTTTTATTACAGATATCTATATTAATATCCCCTGCAATAGCAAGAAAAGAGTAACTTTTTAAGCTGTTTAGGGTGTCATCTAAAGAGTTAATAAAAGGTTCAAGGTTTGTCACTTTAGTAGAAGGAGACCTGTAAATTCCTAGTACAGCAAATGAGTTATCTATGGTTATAAGAAGAGAGTCAGCGTCAATTATTTTTGGTTCAGAGATCTGTGTTTTAAGAGAGCATTTGGCATACATAATGACTCCTCCGTTTTTGTTTTTTTGCACTGTAGTGCGGTAAGCGTTGTATCCTGGCAAATGGTCTATTATTAATCCATCTTTAAGCCAACATTCAGACAGAACTATTATGTCTACGTCAGTGCCTAAGCGCTGCAGGGCAAGAGTAAAATCATCAAAATTGCGCTGAAAGCTTCTCACGTTGAAAGCTAGTATTTTAAATTTGTTATCAGAGTTGCTAAAAAAGTTCTTGCTAAGTTCAACGGAATCGAGCGAATGACATTCAATAACCACAGTTTCATCAATATCATTAGCAACGTTAACTAAATCCATCTTTATAATGGCAAAAATTAAAAGTTAATCGTGTTAGAGACCCAGTGGTCATTCTTATATGAATAATTATCATGTAAGCAAGAACAGTATCAAAATAAAGTGTGACTTGGTTGTGTATGAGTGTGTGATTTAGTAACTGTGAGTTTAATAGTAAAAAAGTGTGTGTGTTTATTTTATTATTAAAGTATTTAGTGAGTAGTTGAGAGGACTTGCTTATAAGACTGTAATTTGATATTATAAGAATTAATACAAAAACCATTGTTACACTATTTGTCACTAAGAGAACTTTTTCAAAACATATTATAAATTTAATTAATTCACGCGCGAAAGGAGAGTTATAACCAAAAAATCTACAATGTTGGCGGAGGATAGCACTGTTTTTGAAGATCTTCCATAGTTCTGATGGGGATCGCTGGGTTTCCTTCACGCTTTCTGACGTAAATAGTGCCATTTTTGACCCAACAGTATTTGTAATCAGCTGTTTTTGCTTGCTGCCTTGCTGAGCGAAATAAGATTCGGGTTTCCTGTGTGAGGCGCTCATTCACGTAAATGCTTCGTGCAGGTCCCCTGACATGTATTTCAGCACAAGTTAAACTGCGTCTAGCCTTGCTTGATTTCAAAAAAGCTTCACGATCGTGGCGGCGAAGGAAGCGAACAACAAGTGGGCGTGGAGCCCAGTTAGGTGTGGATGAGGTATGAGCACCAGTTTGATCAACGACACCTTCGCGATTCCGATTTTTCGACCCCACTCGGGAAACAAAATCAAGGTCATTTTGATCAACAGATGACCCGATTTTTTGGGCGATCAGCTTAAACAAATGCATCGGATTTTCGTCAGCAGACTCATTTAATCCCAATATTTCAATCTCATTTCGCAGGCTATTTTGAGCACGTGAACTGAGCTCATGTTGCAGCTCCGTTATTTTGCTACGGCATAAAAATATTTCATTCTCCCGCTCTTCAAGCACCCGTAGCCGCGACAGGGCACCTTCCAGCTTTTTATCTTGCTCGTCTATACGGGTAAAGCATTGTTTTACGTGGTCTGTTAATCCTATCATGTGCGTTTTCATTTCGTTTATATCTCCTCGCAGCAACTTAATTTCTGACGTCAGTAGGGACAAATCCTCATATTCACTGGGCCGAATGACGATTGGACTTGCCGCGGTAGGAGTTTGCCGGCCACAGTCGCGGAGTAGTGCACTTCCGCTATCGCTTTCCAACGCAACGGTGGCTGCAATTGGCTTACTTGTCGTCGTTAACGGCAACGCCGTCGCCGCTGTCGTTGCAGCCACCGCCACCGAGCATGGTATCGGTGTGTTCGAATTATCTACCCGCGGTTCTTTGCAACGGCACATAGGGCAAGCCCAGTTCGATTTAAAGTCTTCTGATACCTTGCGGTCCGTGATATTGACACACATTAAGTGGTAGTATCCACTGCATCTGGAGCATATTATGTTTGGCGAGCTTAAACGTATTGGTTTTGTGCAAGCCGCACAGCTGTTGACCATTTTTTATTTTTTTATTTTTTTAAAGTTAAACAAGTTTTTATTTTGCAAACCAGTTACTATTTCGCTCAACAAAGTCAAATTACTGGTTTGTATAGTCCAAGGTCCAAACGTGTCTTTGTCGTCTTGCCGGTTACAAGAGTGTAACAGAGACAAAAATACTAAAATTCGCAGCCCGTCCCGTTTATCCGAGGTGTAGAGGAACTTACCGCAGCGGCCAGTGCTACAACTACTATGTAGCAATCTGTGGCGCTAATATGATTTTATGCACTTGCAGTGGAATTATTTAATATTTGGATGCACTCTACAATCGCACTAATTACTTCCGTGTTATAATTGACAGTCGCGTGAGGAATTCGGTGGAATTTTAGTAGCACACAAAACGCGTCCACTCCTTATCTATTGCTGAGGCGCACTCACACAGTTAGGTATATAATGACTAAGATTATAAATATGTATAATATATAACGTCCAGGTATTTAGCGTCTGTAAAGGTTCGAGCACATTATGCCGGGTCGCAGCAGGGCGGGGCGGAGCGCAAAAATCCGCTTAAATCGCTTCAATATAATTTGTATGAAATAAAGCACACTGTGTCGGGCCGCAGCGGCTCGCATTATTGCGCGGCGGATTTCCGTCCATGTGATGCGGCCCGCCCCGCCCCGCTGCGACCCGTCAACAGTGTGCTATAGCAAGCGGATTGGTGTGCACGCGCACACGTGTTCATTTCACGATATTTACATTTTTTTTTGGTATTTGCGTGTTCCTTTGGTGTTCACAAAAATGAATGAAGAACTTTTGATTAATTTAGTTCAAGGATACAAAGAACTTTATGATTTGCAAGATCCTCATTACGATGATCAACAAAGAAGAGATAATATTTGGAAGGAAATAGGGAACATAATGTTTGTAGCAGGCCAAAAAACGAAAGTTCTTCGTCAGAGCTATCCATAACGTACAGTTGCACGCAAATTCCGGCAGTACACTGTACACAAAATCCGTCAATGCAATGAGACCCGGCCCGTCACAAATGTGCTAGGTACGCATTTTGCGCTGCGCTGCGGCCCGCTCCGCCCCGCTGCGGCCCGGCATAATGTGCTCGAACCTTAAAAACACAAAATATTCCTTCGTGACATTTCTTGTTCTATAATTAGAAATATTTTTATTGAATTAATATTTTAGAGAAGCACTGAAAAAATATAAAAATGTTTATTTAGGGACAATCATTCTCTAGCGTGCGCTCATAGAGTCAAGGCCTCCTGAGGATGCTTCGTGTAGTAGCGAAACGCGTCAAATATCCTTCCGGTTTGGCTACGTGTCGTTTAAGACGTCACGTCGGCTTAACAAGAAAATGGGGCAGAATTGATACTAGATATTTTTTTTCTATTTCTTGAATGTTTTCTAAGATGTTAGTTTAATATTTTCTTAAAATATTTGTTATTAATAAATATAAATTTCCGATCAGTAACGCTTGAATCTATTAATTTCTTGTTCTATTTTACTAGGTGCAATAATTTTAATGTAACGGTATTGCGTGTTCGTTGCATATTGATGACCTGAATGTTACGATTAAACCTGCTCAGATTTAAAATAATTTTAATACGTGGGAATTTTGCGCTATTTTTTTTTTCATCAGGTCAGTGTTTCGGATGTTACTCCTTCAAACATACAAATTGCGAACTTTACCTTTAAACGTCTTAAACTTTATGATTTACAAATAACTGAAAAAATATATGCAGGTTCCCTTTAAGGCGTACACTTAATTACCTAATTATTCAACATTTTAATATTTATTATGGTTTTATTGCCATATAATATAATGCGTATCATCTACATACTTGATCACGTTAAATTCAGAGATGAGCTTTTACGTTCTTATTATTTTATTTGTAATTTTTTTTCAATAGTAAATGTAATTTTCATATATATGAACGTTTTAGGGGTAATTGATTTTGGAATCATGCGTATTTGTATCCGGTGACTGTGCAATGTAATAAAAGTAATATCAATTTAACATCACGAATGCTATAATGTATAAATCTTGTAGAATGTATACGAATCATAATTACAGCTATAAAAAAAAAAACGCGCCACAGAGGTGAGGAGCGAATACAAAGAAATATCTCGAAATCGACGTTTCTTATTTACTCCTCAAAAACTGAGACGACTTAATTTTAAGAAAGAGTTGATCTAAGCTCCCAGAAACATTATCATTTTAAGAATGAGTTGATCTAACTTCTTTTTGCCTTAAGTTATAAAATAAATAAAAAATCAGGTGGTCCTTTGATCATGGCGGTAAAACGTGGCATTTAAGTATCACTTAAATGCCACGTTTTACCGCCATGATCAAAGATTATTACTAGAAAAGAATTGAAAGAAAAGATTAGAAAATCATTTCTGGGTAATATTTTTCATAGTCATAAGTAGTTGTTGAAAAAAAAAGAACTGGCAGATTCGTCTAGAGCAGGCTCACATTAAATTTTTTTGTAGTTGCAGCAGTTACAATCAGTGATTAAATTACACCTTATCTGAAGAGCAGAAATTAAGCAATATTATTATAAATAAATTGTTTCAATTTAAATAACCTAATTTCAATACTCAAATGAGTTGCTAAGTCAACACCTACGATAACATATACTAGGTTTACACAGTAAACAAATATAATTTATAGCACATAATCAGTTTATTTTGCCTTGATAATGATAATGTTTTGAAGGGTGTCGGTAAAAATGTATTGAACAACATTATGTTGTATGTTATTAGTCAATTATATTATGTATTCATGAATTTTGAGTCATTCTGAAAGGTTAGTAGGTATTCCGTAATAGGTTTCTATAAATTTGTTGTTGATAATATATGTAGATTATGTGTACTTAACTAAACTGAATAAATTACTCGGCGTTTGTAATTTATTGATTGCTGATAGGCTAGCCTTTGACCAATATATCACTGATGGTAGGTAATAATGCGGTCATAAATGTTTTCTATGCTAACCTAGAATTACTGGCTCTCAAGGACAGCTGCTAGAATACACAGATAAGTTTCTTGGCGATAGATTTCCTATTAGATGGTGGTGGCCAGGACATTAACAAAATGCTCTACGAACAATCTCTCCCGTGGTTACCTATAATGTGCTATACATACATACATAACATGAATTGTTTGTTTCCTGCTTTGCAGTAGGGGAATCCACTACATATATATTAACCAATTATGTTCCTGTTCATCGACATGTAGATACTTTATACCCAATGTTCTATTTGAAATTAAATGACGCAATATAGGGAAAGTTGTTTGAAAATTGTTGCTTGAATGCTTATTATATTAGTATTACGACATTATCGGTGCTAACAGGCTATTTGCAGATAGATATGTTTAATTAAACATAACTATTCTGGATCGTTAGTATTAGGAAACTTGTGTCGTAGATTGCTCATAAGGTATGCTGCCATAAAAATCTACGACAATTATCTTTCTACACAGACCCTACCGGCGAGAGCAATTTCCAGTTTCACATGGATAACTAACTAAACATATAACGTGAATTCTTCGATATCTATCGAGGCGGTGGTTATCTAGTAATAATCAGTCGAGACGTGGCCTGCGGATTACCTAACTAAATAAAAGTTGATTGCACAAAGCTGGTTTAAGACCTTAAGATAAATTACTTATGATGATTAATAATTGCCGATTCTGAAGTTACTGAATCGCAAAGGAGAGATAATGCGCCCTCTTGTGATTATTGTAGTAATGTTCTTTAAAATACCTGTTTTGTACGTTTTACGATTACCTCGAGGTGAATCCCGTAACGTAACATAATAGTAGTTTATGCAACTGTCATATAATAGAGAGTATTAAAACACGAGTGTAGTTTCAAACTAAGATTACATGAGTGTTTTAAGACCTATATAGTTACATGCAGTTGCATACACAACTTTATTTAATATCATGGCTATAGGTAGCTACATTAAATACAATTTTTATCCAACAAAATATTACTCAAATTCGTATGTACGAAATAGCGCCAAAATGCAAAAAAAGCTTTTATTGGTCTATGGCTCGGCTCGGGCCGTGCAGCGCGCTCGCCACAGATAATGTGTACTTAAGGTTGAACTGGCCGGTAACTTTTCCATACAAACGCCGTAGGATGATCACTCCCTTATTTGAGGTTTTAGGTCCACAACTAAGCATGATATCGATTTATCTCTTCATTATCTAGGCTTGTCTTGGCACCGATTTGTAAAAAAAATCTTCACATGATAGTTATAAGCCTCGAAACATCCCTGTAATATCACGAATTTTAGCGCATGTTTAGTCGTAAATAAACGACTTATAGAGCATGAAATCCCTAAAATTATTTACATAGAAGCATAGCTCAGTTCATGATCATTTTAGATAACATTTTGGAAAACAAATACATCCAGTAGTATAATCATAAACATCCTAGAGCCAAAGGTCGGCACACATAGTTTTGCGCGCTAGTTTTTCGTTCAAAATATTGGGCATCTCATGTCAATACTTCCATTCCGCGGTGAGGGAAGCGGGCGGGCGGGTCTCATGCGCAGCACACTAATATATAATTAACAAAACGCACACTACCAAAAGTCACGTGCACCGCGCCGCGATCTTAGAACATAATATTATATTGTAGGAATGCCCTGTTGCTTTTTGGTGTGCACGTATGTATACACTACCAATATGTAGTGAATCGCAAAGGAGAGATAATGCGCCCTCTTGTGATTATTGTAGTAATGTTCTTTAAAATACCTGTTTTGTACGTTTTACGATTACCTCGAGGTGAATCCCGTAACGTAACATAATAGTAGTTTATGCAACTGTCATATAATAGAGAGCCTACTTACGTACTTATATATGTATATATATATATATATTTACATATGTTGGGAGTTGGGGACCGGATTTTCTTTCGCATTTGATTAGTTTGTTCGTGATAGTAAGTGTCGGACGCCATAATCCATATAGATAGGTACTTGGGTAATATAAATACGTAACTATGTCTAGGTACTCACCTACTCTCACCTAAGTTAGTATCTAGTAGGTATTAGTCAATACGCAGGTCATGATAGCTATGGTGAGTACCTAATCATTTTAGCAACACTTAGACAATATAAAAAGCTGCGTTTGGTTAGATATGGTATGGATGTAGGTAGTCCGCATTCTTTTTAGACTATAGTCTGAGCAGTAATATAACTTCGAGAAAGTACCTACCTAACACAAAGTAGTAAAGGGTTAGAATTAGAAGCTCAATGGAAGATACCTATCTATCTACGATATAATTATCATTTATCTTATAGGCCTGCCTAGGCACGCAACTGTCAGCGATGTCAAATCGACATTCGCGGGTGCGCATTACATTGCATACCTATCTACATAGCTATAAGATCACAACAAATAATAAAGTTAGTACCTACTATGTATCTACCTACGTAAATTAGTAGAATAAGTATGTATATTTGTAGTAGGTACTTATACCTAAGGTAGTACGAAAGTTTATATGGTAAACTTAGCGATGATTGTAGGCACTTACCTAATCAAAAATAACCTATGATTAGTTATTGATTTTTATTGGAAATAATTTAAATCAGTTACGGGTAGGTAGAGAATTTTTATTCCAAATGTGTTCTACCAGAATTGGTAGATCCATGATGCCATCGTACATTACCGCTTAGAGACAGATTTTGAAATCGGTACGACACACTCTCATCTCAAAGCTCGCTAGCCGGGCGAGCATTCGCAAAACAACCTTCCACCATGCGGTGAAGTTCATGCCCGCGGCGGGATTCGACCCATAGACCTGTTGCGCGGCAGTCCATTGCTAAGAGCCATCACTGCTTCCCGTTAAGTGTTTAGTGACAGAATTTCTACTTGAGGGTGGTAGCTAGCCAAGCGAGCATTCGCAAAATGCCCTTCTACCAAGCGGTGAATTTCAAGCCCGCGGCGGGATTCGAACCATAGACCTGCTGCGTGGCAGTCCAAAGCTAATGCCACTGAGCCATCACTGCTTCCCGTTAGGTGCTTTCTGACAGATTTTCTACTTGAGGGTGGTAGCTATCCAGGCGAGCATTCGCAAAATGCTCTTCACCAACGCGGGGAAGCTCAATATCGCGGCTGGATTCGAACCATGGACCTGCTGCGCGGCAGTCACTAGCTAATGCCGCTGGCCCATCACTGCTTCCCGTTAGGCGCTTACTGACAGATTTTCTGCTTGAGGACGGTGGCTAGCCAGGCGAACATTCGCAAAATGCCCTATGCCCTTCCACCAAGCGGTGAAGCTCGAGCCCGCAGCGGGATTCGAACCATAAACATGCTGCGAGGCAGTCCATAGCTAATGCCACTGAGTTCACGTTAGTTGCATGGTGGCAGATTTTCTACTTGGGTAGCTATCCCGGCGAGCATTCGCAAAATGCTCTTTTTTTTTGCCTGATAGGTTAGCCTTTGACCACTATCTCACCTGATGGTAAGTGATGATGTGGTCGAAGATGTTGTTCAGGCTAACCTAGAAGTACTGGCTCTCAAGGACAGCTGCCGGAACACACCGTTAGGTGCTTGGCGACAGATTTTCTACTTGAGGGTGGTAGCTATACAGGCGGGCATTCGCAAAATGCCCTACCACCATGCTATAACGACTGCCATCCTAAGACCACAACCGGGACCAACGGCTTAACGTGCCCTCCGAAGCACGGAAGCGCTCAGTAGTATTATCCTAGCGGTCACCCATCCAACTCATGACCGCGCGCGACGGTGCTAAACTTTGCTGACCGGTTGAGAACAGCTAAGTAAACTTCGCTACGAACTCTCCACCACGCGGTGAAGCTCAATATCGCGGCGGGATTCAAACTATGGACCTGATGCGCAGCAGTCCATAACCAATGCCACTGAGCCATCACTGCTTCCCTTTAGGTGCTTGGCGACCGATTTTTTACTTGAGGGTAGTAGCTATCCAGGCGGGCATTCGTATAATGCTCTTCTACCACGCGGTGAAGATTAAGCCCGCGACGGGATTCGAACCATGGACCTGCTGCGCGGAAGTCCATAACCTATGTCACTGAGCCGTCACTGCTTTACAAAATATGTTGTAGTAAAAGCAGTAACTTGCTAATTATGTAATAAATAATTATTGTAGGTAAATATTTACTACATCAATATGAAAAGAACAAACTAATACATTTACTATGTAGGTACCTACAAATCATTGTACCTACTTACTAAATATTTACCTACGATAGGTGAAATAACATCAGTATGTTATTATAAAACGAACGAAAATTATAACAACAGGTACCTACTGTCCGAACCAAAATGTATTCCTCTGTGAATATATAATATTATTTTATAAGAAATACCTACACACGTCGTGACGTAGCTTGAGACACTATCTCCGTCCGTCGTCAAACATCGTAATTCGTTCGGCATGGTTCGGCTTTCATTGATATATCGCAAACAAGTGTGCGTAATTAGCGTAGATGCAATACGGGTGTGTGATGCGCGATCACTATCTTCTTACTACTCATCACGGAGTCTTACCCTTTCCCACAAAGGTATAGGTGAAATAGCATGCTTTGTGGCCTCGCCCGCTGATAAGTTCGAGCCGTCGGCCAGTGCATCCTTAAATTGAATTGAAATCTCCTCGGTCGGGACACATTGTACTTTAATAATTAAAAAAATGTTTTAAAGCATTGTTTTGTTAGGAGAATAATGCTTTAATTTAACTTTTTAATTATGCCAATAAAAGTCTGTATTTCATTTCATAATTATAATATTACCGAATGAGATTATATAAATATATGTTTAATACATTGTGACGTTTAAATAACATAATCTATTTATAATACTAATGTAATCTATCTATAAATAAGCAAAGGGCTTCATTAATCAGCAATGAAAAAAACATTGCATTAATTTATCATCAGTTGTAAAATAAGTGTTTTTCTGTCTACTGTGACTTCTATATTACATTCCGGATTTTTTTCAGATTAAATTTCAGAACTCATAAGTTTATATGATTTTTAGGTAAATGAATTATCCATACAACGGACTACGTGTGTGCGTAATAGTATTAATGACAAAGCGTTTTGGAAAGTCAAAATTACATTACTTTAATTACCTACTCTACTTCTAGTTTGAACAATATTTTTTTGAAAAAAATCCGCGAAGCACCGCCGTCCTTGAGTGCCCATGGGATGTCCTACTTTAGGTGTAGCCTGCTATAATTTTCTACCACATCATCACTTACTAATAGTTCAAGCCTGACTTGCATGCATACATCAACGCGATCTAAAGTTATATTAGTTCAAATAAATTGAATTTTGGTAGTAAGCCATTTATTATTTATTTATGAACACGCTAACAGAAAGCCTCTTATTTATCATACTTTTTATCAACAGACTAGAAAATAATGACGTAATAGATGACCGTGTTAAATCTTATTTATTATACTTCTTATGAACATTATCTATGAATTTTTCTTATATATCAAACTTCTGTTCATCTAGCTTGAAAAGAAAGATGTAAAGGATAATAATGTTAAATATATCATAAGTTCTTATAGCAGGCTCGAGAAGAAAGACCTTATTTATGAGCGTGTTTTATTTCGCATACGTCTTATCAACAGGATAGAAAATAATGACGTAAGATAGTACCGTGTCTCATTCTTATTTATAATACTTCGTTAGGTTTTGTCTTATTTATATAACCTCTGTTCAACAGTGTAGAAAAGAAAGATGCAAGGGGTGATAATAATACTAAATGTTTATTGCCTGAAACAATAGCTTGACCTAAGTACACTTTGATCCATGGTTTAAATTTTTTTAACTGTGGTTACTAGGGAGCCCCAAACAAATAGAAATGATGTCATTGATGTTGTCTTATTTGTCATAAGTTCTTCTTATCAACAGGCTAGAAAAGAAAGGAGTACAGGATGACCGTGTCACGGAATTGGAGAAAGAGATAATGAAGAGAGAAGCGATGCTGCACGAAATAAAATCGACACTACCCAAACAGAACGGCTTGTACCTCAGGATAATACTAGGCAACGTCAACGTTTCCATATTAAATAAGAATGACAAGTAAGTTTTATTCTTATTCAGAGTGAGGGTGCAAAATCTTGTTCTGACGTTCCGTTTGGAATGCAATGTCTATAACGCCAGCTGCCCTGTCTAAGCTAAACTCTAATATAATGTCGGAGTGTGGATTTTGGTCGCTGATATAAATGTTCCAATTGTTATGTAGGTGGTTGGTTCCTGGTGTTTATGATTTGTTTGCGATTGATTATCCACTGTGCGTTGTTTCGCGGAGCTACCAGACAAGGATAGCGCTATAGCACTTGCGCGTGCAGGTTGAGATAGTCGATTTATAAGAACGTTGCTAATGAACACGGAAACCGCGAAATCCATTAAAATTCTGTAATTGTAAGGAATTGTGATTATTAAAGTAACAATCACTAGAATATGGTAAAGTGTTTCAGAGAAGAAAACAACTTGATGATCTCGCATAGTTATCATAATATAGAACAGAGAACAACAACCACAAAAATATTTAACGATTAAGAGCCATTTCACAAAATCACGCTACTGAAGTTTAGGTAAATGCCAGCGCATCGCATACACAAGCGAAAGAAGTGACGACGGAATAGCGTGACTGCGAGTAACATATTTTGATACTAGCACTCATTAATATAGAAATGTAAGTAGCGAATTTAAAAACTGTGTGATTGGCATTGGATTCCTTGATGAATAAAAAATAGATATGTTTGAATCATTTATTGTAACAATAAACTTAAATAATTAAATAATTATACGGCTTAAAATTATATAAATATTTGACGTAACGGCATTGATTAAAAGCTGCGAACTAAAAGCTCTTTCTTTTAAATTTTCCAAAAATTGCTATTTTCATCGTTCACACTCTACACAGTATCTATATCCAGTCGTTAACACTGTCTGCCATAATGACCATGCATAGGATTGAGGTTAATTTTTCTGTGCATCCGGAAAACAACTCAGTACCAACCACAAACGTCCCATGACGTTTTTGGTTTTCCATTACTTAAACATGTCACCCCCATATTCCCATACCACAATATATCACCTATACCTTTAAAAAAATAACATTTTCATCCATTTAGTTTGAGTAGACCAAACAGCGAAATGTAAATATATATTTACACATATTGAGGTTTTTTTGTTTTTAAATCGAATATCTTTGATGCAATCTATGATCAACATATTATATATACTTCTTTGTACCAATGCAATCCTCACTATAATATACTCTTATGCTCACTATTTCCTCTATGGAAAATAAATGATAATACACCTTTTTATAGAAAAAAATACTGGAAATGGGGTTTGAACACACGACAAAAATGGTGGGAAATAGTAATTTGTTTGCTATTTTTATTTTTTCGTAACTAGACTCACCTAGAACTTCGATTCTTCTTTTAATATGATAATTTACTATTATTCTTTAGCCATCAATTGTTACAGATTTTTAAGCCAAATATTTTAAAGTAACAAGTTGTTTTAAGAACTTGAAGCAGTGATGGCTCAGTGGCATTGGCTATGGACTGCCGCGCAGCAGGTCCATGGTTCGAATCCCACCCAGAGCTTGAGCTTCACCGCATGGTGGAAGGGCATTTTGCGAATGCCCGCCTGGCTACCCTCAAGTAGAAAATCTGTCGCCAAGCACCTAACGGTGTGTTCCAGCAGCAGTCCTTGATAGCCAGAAAAATTACAGGCTAATGAGACCTGACAACTGGACGTCTCAGTGTGACGGGCACAGCGCGATTCGTCGTTGACAAAATGCGTCTGTTATAGGCAGAGGTTAGTCCACTTAACATCAGGTAGGCCTCGGGCTTGTTCCGTCACAATAACATAAAAAAAAAAAAAACTTTGGCGGGAAAACTGTATTGGAGAGAAATATTTTTTTCTGAAAAACTATACCACCTACGGCTTTGGTCCTTCTTTGATATTATTATTTACATATAATTTATACACTTGTATTATTTCAGATTTTTTGGTTTAGAAGTTTAAAATTTGTTACGAGATTATTTTAATACGCAAATTTGCATCGGTAAGTGTTTGCGTTGCAAAATGTATCGAGCGAAAAATGACTTATACATATGCAAAATTGCGTTTTTCTAGGTTTATAACTGTTGACGTAGTTACGAGATTAATATGAAATGACGTAATATATTGGGGCCAAAATGTAATTTGTGCTGGTTTCAGATTTCATCAAAATATTCAAAATACTTCCGTTATCTCAGAAAAGTATGGATTCTTTCTTGTATGGGTAAGGATGCATCCTTTTGAAAACCATTTGGATTATGAAAGTCGGACTTTTTTTTAATTTATTTTTTTATGTCATTGTGATGGAACAAGAGTGAGGCCCACCTGATGTTAAGCGGTATCCTCTGCCTATAACAGATGCATTTCATCACAAGTTACGAACTGCACTTCGCCCATCACCTTGAGACATACCTGTTACGTCTCATTTTTGCCTGTTATTTCACTGGCTCTCAAGGACTGCTGCCGGAACTCACCGTTAGGTGCTTGGCAACAGATTTTCTACTAGAGGGTGGTCGCTAGCCAGGCGGGCATTCGCAAAATGCCCTTCCACCATGCGGTGAAGCTCAAGCTCTGGGCGGGATTCGAACCATGGACCTGCTGCGCGGCAGTCCATAGCCAATGCCACTGAGCTATCACTGCTTCAAAACTTAAACTTACGCAGAAAACACTTACGCAGATTTTATGGTAAATTTGTAAATACGACTATCGACCGCTAACTGGTATCCCGGTTTGTACAAATGATGGAAAAGCCGGGAGGCCGTTTTGTACAAATTAGGAAGGTAGTTTAATTTCCTGCTGAAGTTATCGCTGTGTTCTTTCATAGACATTAACTGAATCCAAAAATATTTGAAATCAATTATTCGCCCGTCATCTTATCCTTCTAAAACAAAAGTTATAGTGAGTTACTAATTTAAACTAGAATAATATAAAAACTAGCAGACCAAAAAGAAGAAGTCAACCCTCTGAGGTTGTTAGCATTTTTCCAATAACGCTGTATAAGGCTGCATAATTGTGACGTTTCCTTTTTTTAACACAATGGATGAACAGAAACTAAAGATGTAGTTACTTAACAAGACAACAATAATTATATTATGGACAACAAAAATAAAGTATAGTTTGTTACTTAAAAAAATATAGACATGATCAAAACTCTGTGGTCGCACTATAAACTTGCGTCTAAGCGTTCCGCGTACGAGACGTCAGAGCAAGGCAAAACGAACGCAGGTCCTACCTCGATGAGCGCTCGCGCGGTACTGATCGCCTCGCGCTTGTACATTTCAATTTATGAGCATTTCGAGTTATGTTAAATATTTTTTCTTGTCTAACAAAACAGAGTTAATAGCACAATTTATTAAAGATCAGATTAATTAAAGAATGAACTTTCTTTTCATATAATATCTGTTTGGAATTACACTTTATTAAACGCAATATATCGTGGTAAACTGCTGATATAATTCGTGGAAATTGGCGCAAGATCTTTATTTTTTTTCTACAATGACGTTTAATTATCGATATTCTAGTACACTATGTGTCAACAGGACTATATGCCTGATGCACAGTTTTTTTTTTTAGTTAATTTGATGAATCTTTATACAAGAGATAGAACTCTGAAGTCGGCTATGTGTACTTTAATTCGTAAAACAAGGTGCGGGAGATTGGTCACTACAAAATAATTCATGTTATGTTTGTAAATCTGGTACATTAACTGAAAAGAGAACAGATTATTCTATTTTTATCAATTATTAAATAACTTGTAGATAGTTCCTATGAGTACTAATTAAGCGCTTAAAATCTTCGTATACCGCATTAAAATGTAAAATGCCTCTTAAGGTATCTCGTAATTAGATACACAGAAAAATAATCTGTATATTGTGTCAGTTTTTGTATCGGTGTGACATATCTACCAAGCTCCTACACGTAGATATACGCGGATAGGAACAATTAGGTGCCTCATAAATTCACATTATATTTGACACTCAATCTCAGTGTCGATTAGTGCCGGAAGTCTCATTTTTTTATGTAGTTATGTAATATTTACAAATGATTTGCTATTCAGTGCGTCGTTAGCACTGGTTTTTTATGCGTTACGACGCATGTCAAATGGAAGTTTGACGTCATTCCTTTTAGAAGTATAATAATGATTGTTTGAACGAACTAAAAAAAGGTAATAAACTAGCTGACAGTTAATAGTATGCATATTTATTATTATATTTTGAATTAACACCGTGTAAGTTCACAAATAATGCGATTGAAATATATAAAGTCAATAGGAAATGATGACATAGTGGTCATTGATTTATTCGTCATAGGTTCGATAGATCTTCCTGATGTCCTGGCTTAATATAAGACATTGTTTTGATAGTCATATTACATTAATTGTTATCAACAACGTCTAACGATACCCCCAGGGGCGATGCCAACAACTTCACCATCGTAGTCTAGAATAACACGAATATGGCAAAAATTCGAGATTTATTCAATTAATTTATTGAATTATTATAATTATTCACACGTTTTCGACTAATCGCGTAAGGTACATACAAAAACGAACACCGATTTGCCAATGAACCGGAATTGCTGCAAACAATGCAATGAAAAATAAACACAACAAATAGGAACAGATTTAAGTCTTTAAAATAATTTTATCAGTTCTTAGTTATCACTACATAATAAATAATAATGCATATTGTTTTTTTTTCTTTTCAGATTCAAATATAAAGACGAATATGAGAAATTCAAACTGATTCTCAGTGCCATAGCTTTCGTTCTTGCCGTTGCGAATATTTATATAGACTTCAGGTATGTATTCAAACCTAAATGAACTAGATAATAATAATTAATACTGATGAAATTTCCCAAATTGTTTACTAGAAAAATTACTATGCTATTTTTGAAATTGTCTTCTGGTGTTCATTTAAGAAAATCCATATCAAATAAATGCATTATATTTAAACGATGTTTCTGTGAAGCAGCAGGTTGCGTCACAGTGCTACCGCATTGAGCGGAGCTACTGCTATTTTTTCGAAAACTCCTATCTTTTTTCCAGTTAATAATATTACTTTATTTGTGTACTGACGTTTAAATTCACATTTAGTTCATATTGCTTAATTTTTAAGTATTTGTAAATATCGTGCAGAACTTGGAAATAGTTTAGGTACCAAATTTTAATAGTGTAAATGTTTTGTAGGCCATTACAACTGATCCTAATATTTCTCCTGGTGTGGTACTACTGCACGCTAACAATACGCGAGAGCATCCTCAAAGTGAACGGGTCACGTATCAAGGGCTGGTGGCGCCTGCATCACTTCATCTCCACCGTCGTGGCAGGCATCCTGCTCATCTGGCCGCAGAATCAACCTTGGGAAGAATTCCGGCATACTTTCATGTGGTTCATCGCATACATCAGTAAGTTAACTTGACATGGCATCACAAAACAAAGCAGTACGATAAAGTCATAATGCATTACGTTCACATAATAGATTAGCATTTGGTATATCTTATTACTTTAAACGAACGATTCCTGTACTTATTGCCGTTTACGAAATACGTTAGAGCCGTTTATGAGATACGCTAAATATTTATTTCGGATATAATGATTTGGATTAAAATGTATATATAAAATAGATATAATTATATCAATGAGGTTTTGCTTGTTGAGTAACATAAAAAGCCGCCTATCTTGAAAAAAAAATACATTTAATTTTATTATGAATCGATAGAACCTTCATATACGTATACTAGCTTTCCGGTCGCGGCTCCGCCCGCGCGTATGTCTGCTATCGCGCAAAACCTTCGCATTAACCTCTTTTTGCGCAGTTGGATGATAACTATGTCCTTCCCCTGGTCTCAAACTATTTCCATACCAAATTTCATCCAAATCGGTCCAGTATTTTTAAATTTATTTGTTGCATATACAAATATGCAATAATACCAATCTTTCTCCTTTATAATATTAGTGTAGATGTATATGAATATAATATTTTGCGCCATTTCGTAAATTTTGAGGTGCTTACATTGTTGCGCTTGGCTGTTAGGCTACTCAAAACTTTGTGAGATGGTGCCACTAAAACGCCGAGCTAAGTTCTGTCGCCCAGGTGCTATTGTGTTAAGAGGCCAACTGTCCATTCGTGGTTTGGTTTCTCGGCGGGTCTCGAGTACTCGCAGAAAGCGAAACGCCTCTAATACCAGTAAGAGATTCGAGACAATGACAGAGGTATACACTTCTGCGTGCACTTCTCGAGTGAGACGGAGATATAGCTAATGAAAAATAGATTTGTCCCTGAAACAGCGCGATCAAACGTCAAACTCTATGATATCAGACCTAAGAAATTATTATTCCCGAACTAGACGAGACTTATTCTACCCACAAACGTAATTTCCTTTTAATTACTATAGTGTATAGACGCAAAAATATATACATGTTTCATCAATATTAAATTCCTTAACCAGGTTTTAATTTTACATGTTCCTCACCATGTTACAATAAAATCAAAGTGTGTTAATTCGGTGGAAGCATAAAATTGGACGAATTTGAGATAATCCAAATATGAACCTTTCAAGTGTGGGAGTATGTTAGCGCTCGTAAATTTCAAAGCCAGTTCAAAGCGGCCCAGTTTTAACAATGGAAATTATTTTAAAATATTAACTGTTCACAATTACAGGCACAGTCCAATACATGCAGTTCCGTTACCAAAGTGGGGTCCTATACCGACTCAAGGCGCTTGGAGCGCGACATAACATGGACATCACTATCGAAGGCTTCCACTCTTGGATGTGGCGAGGGCTCTCATATCTCCTACCTTTCCTGTTCGCTGGATACGTGTTCCAATTATATGTGGCATATACGCTGTACCATATCAGTTTCCACCCTGAAGCTACTTGGCAGGTATGTATTATTCAGATATATTTTTTGTGTATGGTGTCTAATGTAAAATTTTCGATTTATTTGAACTTTGCAAACGGTTTGTCTGCGTGAGCTGTATCGAATCCTAAACTTAAAGACGCACCTTATATTAATAAATGTATGTCATGTATGTCAAAACATGACATTTGTAAACGCTTCTTAAGTATATACTTGTTTCAAGACACTGACAAGAGCTGAAATTCCATCATTAACGGTCTGCGTACGAGTAAAGATAAAATGAAAGAAACAATTCACACGACCAGAAACAACGCACAAAACTAGTAACTTAATTTTTTTTTTAAATCTACCTGTCGGGCTTGCTAAGATTTTAATATTTTATTGTTATACAGGGTTATTGGTAAAATGCTATGAATCTCTTAGGGATGACTTCTGCTAGTTGATGACGAGGACCACATGATGAACATCAGGTGATTCTCGTGCTTATTCCGTCAAACAATAATTAACAAACACAAAAAAAAAACTAATAAAAATAAACGTATCCAAAAAAAAAATATCATCTAAAAATGTTTGTTAGGACTAGCAGAAGTAAACCATAAGAGGTTGTTAGTATTTACAAATAACCCTGTCATACATATTCTTATGTTGGAAGCTTATAGTAAACTTTGTTACAATTTTGTTTTTGTTGTTTAAGACTTGGTTTTGAAACCAACCGAAACATTGAAAATATGGCATATAATTTGCCAGCTGCTTCAGATGTAACATGTTACGCTGGAAACATGTCGAAAATAAGATATTTAGCTCGTCAGTTCCTTTATAGTGGATAGAACTTCGAATTCAAAAAACGTATTTGATATACGTAAACAGTACGTTACATTATCACTTTAAACAGGTATATACTTTAGATAGCCTTTGTTATGATCAGTTGTGAAATAACTAAATGCAACCGTTTTCAATGTCCGATACTTTACATATCAGCTAATATTATTGTTTACTTAAGGTATAAGTATGTACATGTGTTGTTTTATTAAATGATAAAAACCATTGTGGTAATAAAAATGTGAGAGTTATCTATTTATGATAGCGATTGGCCATTACAAATATGTAAGGAAATATTTCACAATATACTCAATTATCGTTGCTTTGAGTTTTAAATGATACAAAAAGTTATGTTCTAATTCAATAATTACTTTGAATCTGTATATCCTTTGCCTACATTATCTCTTTGCCTACCTGCCGATCATTTTTTTTTTATATATTAATGCCACAAGCGTCCGTATCACCAACTTTGTAATGTTTTACTATAGTTATTCTTCGTATGTCAGTATTAGCCAAATAACCTAAATCAAAGGTCTCAGTTTGAGCAACCTTCAGACATCCGTTAACATTTGAGATAGCATAGCCTAATGCCCTAATATGTCCTACGATAGTTTATTTTTTTTCTGTTTATTAAAATAACTCATTAATAAATTCAACTTAAATAACCAATTATACCAATAAATAATATTAAATAAATATCTGCCAATGTAATCCTGACTATAACTTGTAATTATTTTATCTTTATACTGTCTATTACTGGAAATTTTATACAATAATGAGAATACACATTGTTTCGAAGCATATTAATTTGTATAAAATCATAGTTCATATATTTGTATTACAAAAATTTATCAAATTCGTGAAATTTCCGATTTTTTAAAATATTTTCAAGTACGCAAATTTCTGCGTCAGGACATAATAGTGTCACTTATTCACATAAAAATATTCTAATTTATATGAGTTAAACTGGTTAAATTGGTGATATGTATTTAATTTTCAAAAGTTAGCCAAATCCGGGATACTGTACAATTAGGGTACGTTGATCTCTTCTGTCCGTAACTTCGTGTGATAGGTTACGAGCTCCCTCATAACTTAGTAATAGATAATAAAAGTTTCCTAGGTGACATTTCTCACTTTTCACTTAATCTGTGCAAGAATTTATATCGATCAGTAACTGCGTCAAAATAACTACAAACCGACACACACCCACATTTGATTTTATAACTGGTGTGGAAATGAGAAATGATTGTATTAATTTAATGTTATGAGTATTGTGACTTTTACTTTTGAAATCTGTCGCCAAGCACCTAACGGTGAGTTCCGGCAGCTATCCTTGAGAGCCAGTAATTCTAGGTTAAGCATGTTTACACCTTCGACCACATCATCACTTACCATCAGGTGAGATTGTGGTCACAGGCTAACCTATCAGCAATAAAAACAAAAACGTGGTCCTTATGACAACGTCCCACGTTAGTTATGGTGCAGTACGGCTTGTCCAAATAGATAGGTAACTCTCAGATCAGACACTTTGGTTTCACAATTCCCTACGTAACACCAGGTGGCAGCACTAAGCATCTCGTTTCTACTCCTCGGCATTGGAAACACGGCGACTACCCTCATGTTGATACCGCAGAAACTTCAAGAACAGGTAGACTGAGAGCACGGCAACGCACGGACTGTGACCAATAGACATGCGCTACAAACTAGGAAACTATGACAAATAATGCTCTATTACTAAACCACGCGATGCAATCTTAATTGAAACAAATAAGCTATATATAACAGCCACAGTCATTTCTACATATTTTTGTACTTTTTTACAAGTGAAAAACAACGATTTAATAAAGAAAATAGTTCAAAAACATCGATTTTATTCCAGTTAAAACTTAATTGACGTTGCTTGATCTAATCTAATTATACATTTGACGTTTTAAATATTATTTGGTGTTCTCGTGCGCTTCATTTATCTCTAAATTTATCTCATTCGTATAATGTAATTAATTACATAAGAATGTTATTTAGTATTTCTATGAAAACAATACGGCTAAACCTGTAAGTCTGCAAAAGTGTAGTGTATTTTATATTGTTTTTACGTTATGATACTAAATTTACAGATAATTTTAGAGATATATGTGAGCTTTGCTGTTTTAGACGTCTTACTTTAATTTAGAGTCTACACTCAGAATCAACACCATTATTGAACTATCTTCATAAACTAAAAATGGCGGCTGTGGATAAGTTATTGATATGTTACTTGTCAGAGATTCCTGTTTCAATGCGCTTATTTAAAGAGTAGTTATCGTATTTAGGCGTGTACACATTTGAAATTTTGTAAAAGCATGTTGTAAATCGTAATGTCAAGTTTCTTTGAAATTAGTTGAAATATGCGTAATAATTTATTGAATCTCTAAAATAGATGATATTTTAAAGCAACTTGACGTTAGCAGCTGTTTGTGGGTATTTAGTTAAATTATTAAGCACGTAAGCGCACGCATATGTTCCCAATGGGAACTCCTCGTTCTAGATTTCACTTCAAGAGATAGAGATCGAAGGCTAGACTATCAGATATAAAGAATGTGGAAGTGTAATAGGAACAGCTTTTATATTTAATAATAACAAATATTTTTTAAACATTTTAAGAAAACATTAAATAAGTATTTTAATAAAACACTTAAAAAATTTATCGAGTGACAATTCCAATACGATCTTCTCGATCGTGCGCTCGTAGAGTCAAGACCTCCTGAGGATGCTTCGTGTAGAAGCGAAACGTGTCAAAAATTCTTCCGGTTTGGCTGCGTGGCGTTTGTGACGTCACGTCGGCTTGACAGGAAAATTAGGCGGAATTGTCACTAGATATATTTTTTAAAGTGTTTTATTAAAATATTTATTAAATTTTTTCTTAAAATATTTTAAAATTTATTTGTTTATATTCAATATGGATTGGCGAAATGTAACGCCTGAATCTATTCACTAGTTTTTATATTATTTATCTGAATCACATACAATTATGTTTTATTTTCTTTGTGACCAGGCAATATATATATATTGTGAATTTTAAATAGATATTTATCGATAGTGGGCTACAGTAGCAAACACAAGTTCGATGTTGAGTTTACCTTAAACGATTTAACTTTTCCACAGCTCTGAACGAGATTTGGTTAGTTCATTGACGCGAACAGTTCCAGGGTTTTTCAATATTTGTATGCATTCAACTTTAAGTAAATTTATACTATACATTTTGGATGAATGCAAAAATACCTCATAAATATTACAACTAAAATAATCTATGTAGTAGGTAATTTAGATATATTATAATATCAAGTCAAGGCATCGAATAAGGAAACTACTATCGAATTCACACTCTCAATTATAAATTTTATACATAATATGTAACTATGAACTAAATATACTGTACTGTACTGTATCAGCCGGATCGTCCACCGCTGAACACAGCCTCCCCTATTTAGGGGATATTTGCCATAATCCCCACTTGGCAGGCGTCTTGGGAATCGCAGTGTAAAATGGCAGTTCCTTAGAAAGTGCTGCTGCCCACATTCCAGTATTTTTCCATTAGTCGTCTCTTACGACACCCACGGGAAGGTATGGGGAAGTGCAATTCTAACCCGGCACCCCACGGGGAGAATGTACCGGCCATAATTATAGCACTCACGGTGTTTAGTCGATATCTCCGACCGGTGTTCGAGCAGTACTGTATCAGCCAGCAGAAATTCTTCCAGTTTGCCGGTTCGAGCAGTAAAGATGCTCATTCTCAATAATATGTAACGGTAAATGTTTTTTTTTTTTTTTATGCGTGACAAGTTTGCCTTTGACCACTATCTCACCTGATGGTAAGTGATGATGTGGTCGAAGATGTTGTTCAGGCTAACCTAGAAGTACTGGCTCTCAAGGACAGCTGCCGGAACACACCGTTAGGTGCTTTGCGACAGATTTTCTACTTGAGGGTGGTAGCTAGCCATGCGGGCATTCGCAAAATGCCCTACCACCATGCTATAACGACTGCCATCCTAAGACAACAACCGGGACCGACGGCTTAACGTGCCCTCCGAAGCACGGAAACGCTCAGTAGTAATGTCACTAGCGGTCACCCATCCAACTCATGACCGCGCGCGACGTTGCTTAACTTTGCTGATCGGTTGAGAACAGCTAAGTAAACTTCGCTACGAGCGCTTCAAAAATATATTATATACACCGTTTTAAACTTTTTAATAAATCAAATAGTTTTATATATTTTTGAAACAGTTTTACAATGCGTAACTAAACAACCAGATCTGCTTTATTTAAATTACATAAAAATACGAGTACTTGGCAGAAATTGCCAGACCAAGCTACGTACTGAATGGAGTTTGTATAATACATTGCCTATATTATGATTAATTTGAAAGATTCCATATGGTATTGCAAAGCCATAGAGTATTGCATTTATTTCTACAGAAATTACACACGCAATATACGCTTGATGCCGTGTAGGACCGTTTTTAGAACGCACAACATATAATTTGTGGTGATTGTGTGTGGGTTTTATAGACAAAATTATATAACTACAATTTTGTATTGTGTTATTGTGACGGAAGAAGCTCGAGACCCACCTGATGTTAAGCGGACTAACCTCTGCCTATAACAGATGCAATTCATCACAAGTGACGACTCGCACTGTGCCCGTCACCTTGAGACAGTTAAGTTGTTAAGTCTCATGTGCCTGTAATTTCACTGGCTCTCAAGGACTGCTGCCGGAACACACCGTTAGGTGCTTGGCGACAGATTTTCTACTTGAGGGTGGTACCTAGCCGGGCTGCAATCGCAAAATACCCTTCCAGAAGCATAAACCGGCGGTGGGGATCGAACCAGGGACTTGCGGCACGGCAGTCCATAGCTATTACCGCTCGGCCATCATTGCTTCAAAACTACCTGTATATAATGAAGATCACGCGAGTTGTGCCAAGCAGCAAGAGGATAGGATTGGTACACTTTTATTACTGTAACAGCCGATTCGTCCACTGCTGAACACAGCCTCCCCTTTTGTGTTTGCTGGTATTTGCCATAATCCCCACGCTTGGCAGGCGGCTTGGGGATCGCAGTATAAGGTGGCAGTTCTTTAGAAGGTGCTGCTACCTTCCAGTATTTTTCCCTTAGTCGCCTCTTACCACACCCACGGGATGATATGGGGAGATGCAATTCTAACCCGGCACCCACGGGGACTTCTCACACTTTTATTACCGCACCAACCGAAGATTGGCGATTATTTTCGCGATGATCATGGGATAATCTAATAAAGAAATTCTATTATTATATAGGTGGTCCCTCTGCCCATATATTCATTAGTTTCATTACATTAGATTTATGTGCTATATTTTACCGTATCCGTGAAACCAACTGTAGAACATCATAAAAATTGCAGAGTTGCACAGACTTATCTTCGATCAATAATTTTATATAATGTATTGTAATATTTTTTTTTAAGTTCTTTATCGAATGCCTTAATATATTTATTTTACTAAGTCCTTGGAACACTGATATAAAACAATGCGATTCAACACGGACCTTGTTCTTTTCCGCAAAATGCGTAGTTATAACAGCAGCTTACTATAATTATTTTTAAAGATTTTCAAAGTTACCATTTTCGTTTTGCGCGACGTCTGTGTGAAACAAACCATAGTTATAGTCAAAATACGATTTCGACACCTATGCATATCTACTGTTCAATTTAAAATTTGAATTCCTGCCTCTTAAGACATTTGAGTTTAAGTTAATGGACGGAAGCGATCGGGTAGGTGCGCCAAAAGTAATACATAAGAAACATTGAACTTTAAAATACGGAAGAAACGGCACAAGTACCTCGAACATGGCAATGTCAAATCAGGCGATGCGACGTCTCCTGATTGAGTTTCAGTAGTATACGTGTGTGTGTATGTGCGTCTACTGCATGCTTGTCTTCCTTTCATGTAGCATATACAATGGAATGTAGTTGTGTGCATTATATGCTTGTATTAAATATTCTCCACATATTTCCTTGACATTAGAACGTACCCTACTTATATATTCTTATTTCTATGATATAAGCTCTATATCGATGATAAATGATATTTTGTAATAGAAAAAAATATTACTTTTGTCTATCTGGAATTGCAATTAGTAAAAATATTGACATGATTAATAAGTTGGCATCGTACTGGACCACTATGTCCTAGTTATGAATGAAATTCTATTGTTATCATTAGCGCCGATGCCAATGGGTTAAGAACCAATGATAAAAAGAAAGAATTATATGCCTTTTATTATCACCTTTGTCAGGACAAAGACAACGCGATCACTTTGACCTCTCGCTCGGTTTTTTTGACTACGCGAGCTCAATCCAGTTGCATGTAATTATTAATTGTGTAATAAAAAAACTTGTGTGGGTACTTGTTTGAAAAAAAAGTTATTATAATAGTCTGTTAGTCAAAAATAATATAATAGAAAATATATTAATTTACGAATGGATACAACTTTTTTTTTTACTTTATTGTGACGGAATAAGCACGAGGCTCACCTGATGTTAAGCGGTAACCACTGCCTATAACAGATGCATTTCATCACAAGTGACGAACTGCACTGCGCCCGTCACCCTGAGACATACAGTTGTTGAGTCTCACGTGCCTGTAATTTTACTGGCTCTCAAGGAGGTACTTATATCTAAAACAGCGCAGCGTTGGAAAATATAGGGACACTACAAAATCACAAATATACGATAAGAAAAATTTAAGTCATGTGCGGGATTCGAACCCGCGTCCTTGAGTATGATCTAACCAATTGAGCTAACATTACATGACGTCATAACTCAAATCTTTCCTATCGTCCTTTGACCATCGTATTGGGATGGAGCGACATCTATAGTACCACTTGCGTTGTACTACAAACAAGACCAATTTTGCAATTGGTTTTATACTTGTAAGTGATGACGCAACGCAACCTTATAATTTTAATATTGTTAGGTTTGCAATAACGCCTGCACTATAGGGACAGTACAAAAATATATTTTAATTATATTGGCGAAACCGCCCGACCAATGCTATGTTCCACTTAGAATATAATAGCATGTTTTGAATTGCTTGGTCTGTGCATACTGTATGTAGGTTGATATATTTATTTTATGTGGATGTTTTGATTTTAAATATAGATCTGCTTTAGTTTTATTCATTTATAAGGTACAACGGCTTATCACAAAACGTTGCTTTTAAGGACTAGATACCTACCTAAGTCTTTATTTTAAGGTTAGTGTTTTCATTGTATTCTGTTTATGATTGATAATAGTCGAAACGAAGTATAACATTTTAGTAAACCGTCCGCTAGTATAATAGTTAGTTTAATAATAGACAAAATAGCAGCGGGACTAGTCATATAAACACAATAGATTTGGTCTGTGAATGTATGTATATGGTTATTAAAGAATAATGATTTGTAGCGTCGGAATTTTACCTTTTTGTATTTAATATTAGTTTTAGAAATACTTAGGTGTGATAACTTTGTATGTGAACAAGTAATATAATCAAAATGTGATGTGATTTTAGTACTCATAGTACTATGTAAATAATATTAAGTTTGTTATGGGTTTTTACTGAATGCTAGTTTCATTTGTATTTTTTATTATTATTGCATATAATAAATTTGTTTTTTCAGTGATATTTGTTTTTATTATGATTTATTTATTTGTTGTTATGATTTCCTACAGGTGTCGTACTTAGCCGTTTTGTTCCTCTTGTTGCACTGTTGCAACATGTATACTATACTGGAGACGTTGCGTAAGAAAACAAAAAGTGGATTGATGCTTCGATATAGGTTGCGTGCGATCGCCTATCGCCTCTCCAACGAAATCGGCGTTTTGGTACGTTTAACATATTAATAAAAAAATATAAGTACCTACCTGCCTATACTTATATAACTGTGTTAACGTTTTTGGTGGAGTGTAACGGTCACGCGGAAACCGTGAGGGTCTGGGTAAAATAACAGATGTGGCAAGCATTGGCTTTTACTATGATAAGTCCTCAGTAAAGTTAAATAGCAATAAGCTTACTCTACAGTCATTTCCAGTTATTAACTAGCAGTTCTTTTGAAATTACTTCAGGGCCAGTGAACCACTATCGAGAATGTGGGTGAAGGGAAATATATATATAGTTAGCTGGAATGGTTAATAAAGTAACTTGAATCAAACACTAACGTATGAGTTGTAACGGTACGATGGTTGCATGACCCAATAATATACATAACTACTTTAACGACAAGCGGAAGGCATGCTAGTCCGCTTGTCATAAAAAATAATGTCATGAACATTGTTATAAAAATGTGGTCCTAATTATAAATTGCAAAATGGTACTCTTGGGATTTGTATTGAAAATTTTAGATATGTCAGTTGCGTTATTACTTATTAGGTTCATAAGTATATTATTCAATTTATGGGCGGATTCTCTAAGAGCCAAATAAAAAAGGCATTTTTGCAGTTTGTAACACAGTATCTTGCGAATTTGTGTAGGATTTTGGCCTCGCCACCCTTGGCCTCGCTTTGGGTTTCTTTTGGTAATTGTGTTATGCTGAGGTTGAAAACTCTTGAATGTGAGAGTGAAAAGTTTCAGACATAATGCTATTCATAAAACTGTATTTCTGTGTTTGAGTTTTTGTTATTTGTTTAGCTTATTTTTTATGTTGGGTTTATACTTGGTATTTTGGTTCGTCCTATAATTGGTAATGAATGGTAATTATTCTGAAGGATAGAAGTTTTGTATTACTAGTATTATTGTTGTAAGATTTTCACAATTCGCCTTATTGTTTATTTCCTCGCGAAAACATTCTAAAACAATATTTTTATAAATTTGTGTTAATTCGTGACGACGTATGTTAAAATTGCTCAGTTAGTTATTGTATTATTAACCGATGGGGAAAAAATGTTCTCAAGTAGATATAGACCTTTTCGCCACCACATGACACTGGAATACTAAGACACCGGAAGGATAAGAGCGTCGTAGACGCCTAAAATTGAATGAATGATTTTTGACTTTGAGACGTAGAGTTGGTAGGCCCTTACAAGGTGGACTGACGACATCGTGTAAGTGTGGTTACAAGTGGCTAATAGCCGTTCATTTTAGCGTTATATGGAGAGGCATTTGTAAAACAGTGGAAGTCTTCCGGGTGATAATGATAACTGTAATTACAGTTACGCCACAGCTTAATTAATAGCGAGTATTGATTTCGTGCATTTTAAAATTAAACTTGAGTCGAGCACATTCAACTATCTGTACCAAACTCACAGTATTGTATCACCTTATACTCATAAAGTACCTACACGCTGTTCGGTGACGCGACCCTTGGTATTCGTTGAACTCCCTGCTAGTCAGTTGTCCTATTTAAAGCACTTTTATAGAGCACATTTAGATCAGAGCTGTGCTAGGAAGCGGAGTTGCGAGTAAGTAAAAACTCCACCAAAAAGAATTGCCCCGTTTTCATAGGCTAAGCAAGTAAAGTTCTATTAGTAAACATTTTGCTGACCGCCTCGCTTCGCACACAGCACTGGTCGAAAGGCACACATAAAAATAATGCAGTACACATGCTTCAACAACCCATTGCGTTTGTTTAAGCTGCTAATAATTCTAGAAAAATAGCATGTTTTTTTAGTTTTCTCATCAGGTATAATTTTATTACTATTCCCAGCTTTCTCCTGTAGGCATTAAGTTTAGGGTTAAAAAACCTCAAGCACTGTCGTCGTATGCGGTGCGGTGGTGGTAAGTTACGTTTTTGAATTATTTGATAAGGTTTAGTAAGCTACATAACAATTTTCAACAATAACGTACACACATACGAAAAGTACAATATTTGGAAAGTATAATCTTTAGAGACTTTAAACTTTTTGACGTTTGTTTTTTGTTAAATAACGCTCAAGGGGCCTCGGATTTTGGGACTTGAGAATGGTGCATGCATTTAATATTTTTTGGCATTGTTGCGAACGTGTATTGCATATTTGTTGTACTTAGTTAATGCTTCTCAAATTCCGAACAACACTATCATGTCTGTTTACTAAAAGCGAACGAAGTTGACCGACTTTAGGACAATTTGTGTGGCAACCTTAGAAATCTGGTAGATACCATAATATGGTGAAATAATATATAATTTTGTGAATTTATTAATCCGCATATTGTGGTGATTAGTGCATTCACTAAATGTTAACATAGCACATTTTGAATTTTTTTCGTCATTCCTTAATGGAAAAATGGATACTCTGCTTTGGCTTTTGTTGGTAAATGACTACAGCTGTAGACGAATAAGAAGCGGAACTAAGGGTTCATATTTTTTCCAAGTATCTTTCTTATAATGGAATCGTATCGTCGAATATACTTCAAGTTAAAAATCCTTACATTTGATTCTATGATAATGAAAGATGAACAAAGATCTCCCACATTTTAGTGGATGGTTCTGCGTCAGTATAGCTATACCAACGTTAAGAGATCTTGGATGAATGTGGCTTTTACTTCATCTCGAGCGGGGCACGAATCCTCAACTCCAGTTGCAATGGTCTTATAGGCGAATATTAAGTATGTTCTTCAATTAATTAAAAAAAAACCAAGAAGAATCAAGCTTACCCATTTTTTTAAACCGATTGATAAGATTGTTATTTGGCTTACTGTACCAGGGTTTGGTGTTGGAGTAAAATTTGATACAACTTTTAGCATGTTTGTAGAGTTTCTGTGTTGTGATTTGTGTTGTATTAGATCTTGCAAGTCCACACTGGTGTTTTATACCCTTTGTCAGTAGCTGAAGGCTAAGTGTGTTGGTTAAAGACGTTAGATTACCTAAATTAATCATACTTTTATTTATTACAGGAACAAAAATGGCGACAAAATAAAATGGAGCCGAAATCAGAATAAATAACGACTTAGGCCGTGCGCTTACCTTTGTAAATAAACATCGGACAATCTGTTTAGATCAATGGACTTATGCCTAACTATTCTACAATTTATATTTTCGTATATCTGCGATAGTTAAGATAATTTATTGGATGGTGTTATTTCTCTGAATATACTGTTTCTTATCATTGTTGTGTTTTTCTTAAGATTATAGACATTTTAGATTAGTTATATGAAATGAATTTAAAAGTGTTCTGGTAAGTACTATAAACTCTATACATATCATCACGCCATTATATCCCCGAATGGGTAGGCTGAGGCGTCTAATAGCAAATATTCGCCAGATGTTTTATTCCAATTTGGTAGGGCCACGAACCCTTCACCTAAAATACTTTCACAAGTTTGATGAGGGTTTAGTTACACACGTAATCATACTATCATACAGACTGAATTGACAACCTGAACTGAAATATATACAATAATAAGGCTGTGTAACCACCAGAGATGTGTGAGGAAAAAACCACTAATAAGATCGCTTAATTTTCCTAGCCTCGCTGAGCGCAGCGAGCAATCCTTTAGTGGGTATTATATATTAGCCCAAGTGGCAGTGGACAAGGCACATAGCACGCAGAACTATGGTCGATGGGGCCGAAAGGTTCCCGAATGGAGACCGCAAACCAGCGATCGCAGCGTCGGAAGACCACCCACGAGATGGACGAATCTAGCATACTTAGTAGTAATTAAGGTCGCAGGAAGACCCTAGATGCAGGCCGCTTCCAAATCTAGGAGGCATGTATGCAGCAGTAGATTTCTTGCGGCTGAAATGATGATGATAATGAAAATTAATTTTGAAGCGCTCGTAGCGAAGTTTGCTGCTTAGCCCTTCTGCTTACCTTAGCTGGTCGGTAGACCAGCTACATAAGTTAAGTAACGCCCGCCGCGGTCATGACTTGGATGGGTGACCGGTAGTAGTATTACTATTGAGAGCTTCCGTGCTTCGGAGGTTAAGCCGTCGATCTCGGGTGTTGTCTCAAGGTGGCAGTCGTTACAGCATGGTGGTAGGGCATTTTACGAAGGCCCGCCTGGCTAGCTGCTAGCGGCGTCGACGTCGGCGTCGGCGTCAGCGTCAGCGTCGGCGTCAGCGTCATATGTCATGTAATAAGTCATAAGTCATATGTCAGACTCAGAGATTCAGAATCAGAGACTCAGACTCAGGGACTCAAACGGCGTCGACGTCGGCGTCGGTGTCGGCGTCGGCGTCAGCGTCGGCTTCGGCGTCGGAGTCGGCGTCGGCGTCGGTGTCAGCATTGGCGTCGGCGTCAGCGTCATATGTCATGGCATAAGTCATATGTCAGACTCGGACTCAGACACTCAGACTCAGACTTCAGACTTTGACAACCTGAACTGAAATATATACAATAATAAGGCTGTGTAACCACCAGAGATGTGTGAGGAAAAAACCACTAATAAGATCGCTTAATTTTCCTAGCCTCGCTGAGCGCAGCGAGCAATCCTTTAGTGGGTATTATATGTGGTATTATATGCCCATGTGGCAGTGGACAAGGCACATAGCACGCAGAACTATGGTCGATGGGGCCGAAAGGTTCCCGAATGGAGACCGCAAACCAGCGATCGCAGCGTCGGAAGACCACCCACGAGATGGACGAATCTAGCATACTTAGTAGTTATTAAGGTCGCAGGAAGACCCTAGATGCAGGCCGCTTCCAAATCTAGGAGGCATGTATCCAGCAGTAGATTTCTTGCGGCTGAAATGATGATGATAATGAAAATTAATTTTGAAGCGCTCGTAGCGAAGTTTGCTGCTTAGCCCTTCTGCTTACCTTAGCTGGTCGGTAGACCAGCTACATAAGTTAAGTAACGTCCGCCGCGGTCATGACTTGGATGGGTGACCGGTAGTAGTATTACTATTGAGAGCTTCCGTGCTTCGGAGGTTAAGCCGTCGATCTCGGGTGTTGTCTCAAGGTGGCAGTCGTTACAGCATGGTGGTAGGGCATTTTACGAAGGCCCGCCTGGCTAGCTGCTAACTTCAAGTAGAAAATCTGTCGCGAAGCACCTGTCCTTGAGAGCCAGTAATTCTAGGTTAGCCTGAACATCATCATCACTTACCATCAGGTGGGATAGTGGTCAAAGGCTAGCCTATAAAAAAACTTGCTCTTTGATAAGTGGCTGTATAAAATCTACACCATCAGTTGCCCTTTATGTTTTCCTGGGCTTGACACCAATGTATCTTCATATAGATAGGTACAGCCAGATACAGATTCATCACACAAAATCTTTGAAACTGATATCACGTTGAGTAATATATCTCAATAAATCTTAATCTTAAGATATATTCCCTCCTTTATGATCCGTCGCCGGCTTTTGAGGATGGAATATGCTCCCTTCTTGAAGGGTCCTAAGTCGTATCGGTTCGAAAATACTGCACATGGCAGCTGGTTCTATATTGTAGCATTGCTAGGCAGAAAATGCCGTCAGAATCGCAAGGTTGTGGACTTCCAGACATCAACATAAAATTGATGAAACATCGTTTAATCGAACAGTTCCTCAGAACACTCCTCGAGATCGATACGGCACAGAGAGAATGAAAAACTTGCCACTCGCTCTGTCATTAAGGGGGCTAGAGATGACAGACTAAAATCCCCTGGAGAGCCCTGGCAAGAAAACAGTACACGTAATTCGGGAATATTCCCGAATAAAGGCGGGCGGGCTAATCTCTCGCCAATTCTGCCGATGTGCTCCGACTTCCCTTTTGCGATTACTCTTTTGAAGGACCTGGAGGCAAAGTTATTTTCTTTTTGAGTTAGCTGGTATTTACATCCGTTTATAACTGATAGGCTAGTCTTTGACCACTATCTCACCTGATGGTAAGTGATGATGCGGCGAAGATGTAATAGCCTACATCTAGATATATATAGAATTTAGATGCCAGAGAATCGACCCAAGCTTGGTAATGTTCTCGCTTTAAGTCAGATGCCATTTTACAAGAGCGACCAAACCAGGACTGGGACCAGCCACCAATGGCCACTGCTGAATATAGATAAAGAGTTCCGTATTGCTTCACGGTACGGAACACGTCATCAGCAACAGAGTCGGCAGTGACATTGGAATCTTATTTATTTAATTTATTATAACGGACATACCATTCACAATAATTAACATTATTAAACTTACATAGTCGAAGTGAAGCGTGTAGCCGGCACTGACCTCTGGATCAGGCAATGGTCTACGATCGAGAGCAGCGTCAACGGATACTGAGAAGCTGTCCGGGTGAGAAGTCAGCAGAATGTTTAACAGGGAAGGAGTATGAACATCCACATTTAGATTACGCGTAGGCGAGATGACCAGTTGTGTTAGATCTTAAGCTAAAGCGAAGTCGTGAACAGATCTCCACGCATGATCGGTGGTGCGCGAACTAAGCCATTCGGCATGGTGGGCGTTGAAATCGCCAAGTATCACGACCTCTGCGGTCGCGTTGGGGATCTGCTCAAGCACGGAATCTGTACCTAATCATCTTGTACGTGCTCCATGAATTAGGGATCTATTTCCGCATTACCGTTGTTATGGGACCAATAAGGACACGCGTAGATTCGCGGATAGTCATCGCAGTCTACGCGCAGCCAAATGTCAGATAGGCCCTTTCCTACAAGGCTCCGGGTCTCCCAGAAATCCATGCAGTGACATAGCCCCTACTTCACGTCGGTATTATGTGAGACATTGGTACTGTCCCGGTCTTGCCGGCCCATGTAGCTGTAACCCATAGGGTTAGAGTGGCACTACCACAAGAAAAAAATCATTTACTAAAAATATAATTTTGCAAAAGGAGTCCTGAGCCAGAAACTGTTGTAAAACGCGATTAATCATGGCACTAAGAAATAATAAAAGAATATGCACAAAAGAAACAATATTTTAATTCCATCAGTTCAGGAACGAAAATCATATAAAGTATACACACCTTTCCATTCACGAAGGCGGGCCCTTCCATATATTTTTAATCTAGTTGCAACTACTACTGCGATCATAATTGAAAATGTTATTGTTTTTCTGTATGTACTATTAGCATTCACACACACTAAGACGTAGTGTAGAAACGAGGCCTCCCCGTACAAATCAATAATTTACTGTGGAGGGGCGCGCCTTCGTGAGTGAATAAGTCTGTACTAATATTATGCTTAACATAGTACACATATTATTATTGGCAAAATAAGAGATTGGTATTACATTATATATATATTTAAAATTTAACTATTATTTTATAAACTTACAAAGTTCAATGAGATTAAATTCGTCGCACTAATCTTGCTCTTGCACCTACACATTGTAGCAATAATAATCACAAAAAAAAAACTATTACATATTTCTAATTACAAGACAGTGCATCGATTTTAATACCTAATTGTAAGTAGTAAAAAAAAGTAGTATTCAACGTGCAGAAAAATATAAACGATGGGGTAGATACAAAAACATTATAACTGACCAGAAATTATTATATTAATGACCATTTTATGACAGTTTGTAGAACAACGGGTGTTCTGGAAAATTTATTTTTCAGGTACCTATCTACCCTTACTGTTGTGGCAAGGCAAAATGTAGATGACTTTGTAGTTTATGCTTTTAATTTTTACTATAGGCACCTACATCGAATCTTTGCAACACCTCATAGGTTTCCTTCAAAGAAAATGTACACATCGTGCCTGCCGAAATATGACCGTCATTAATTAGAGGTATTTATAAGAAGTCTATGTATGTGCGGAACCCTTTGTTTAAATTTAATATCAATTACTTACATACTATTATTTCTAACTTCTTACATAAATCTTAGTCACTCTATTTTTATACAATATATAACAAAAAGTTACACTCCTAAGTTTTCTATTTACAATAGTTGACAATTATTGATAACTACATCGACGAGATGCTTCCTATTTATACAGACTTGGCATTCAACATAGATTAACACGAAAAATATGCATAAATTACAGTGTTGTACCTTGGTACATTACAATGAGTCAGTCACTTTAAAAATGTTTTTATTACACTTCTTTTAATCATCAAACTCTTCATTAGAGTCATGACCAATATTGTCAGGTTGAGAATGGTCACTATCATCACTAGCATCTAACCGCGGCTTCTTTACTAAAAGTCCTTGGTTTTGTAACTTCTGTATCGCTTCAAAAGTGTTCCGTTGGGATGCACTCATTTCACGACTCTCCTCAACTTGAGTCTGTTTTGCTTGATTTTGACTAGTTTTCACCACACTCAGGCCGGACATGTTGCGTAATTTACTCAACTGTTGCGAGCTAGCACTCATTTCCGACTTCATCTGTGTAGATGTTACCACAGAATTACCTTTCACTGTTTTGGTAGTGCTCGTAAAATTAGATTTACTCATTTGCATGGCAGAAGAAAACTGTACAGACGATTCTCCGCCCCTTTTATTCATTTGCGAAAAATCTGGCTCAGGAATAAGAGACTCTTTTGGTTTTTTGAAACAACTAAAATGTCCTGCATTTTCCGCAGGCCTCTTCGACGCAAATACTGCGCCGGGGGATACTTTGACTTGTCTAGCTATTTGAGGTCTTGGTTGTCCGGACGTTGATGCTCTGACATTCGGAATATGGGGTAGTCTTGGCCTTGGTCCGCTTGGCCTGTTTAAGGTTGGTCTCAAAGGAACAATTTGATTAGAAGGTCTCACAGGAGGGCAGATAGCAGGTCTTGTGACTTGAGGTGGGGGACCGATAGCAAGTCTCGGTTGCGTAGGAGTGCAACTTGCTGGCTTCGTTGTTTGGGGCGCTTGTCCTCTAATTTTTGGGCGCACAGTTGGCACCGACTGACGTACCTTCACTCCTTGAAAACTTTTCGGAGAAAAATTTGTATTAATCCCTTGAACTTTTTGAGGTAATGTGGGTGTTGAACTAGTTTGAGCCATATTCCGAACCTCCTGCTTTTGCATTTGATTCACTGTTTTTATCGTTTTCGTGACTGTTGTTGTGATTTCTTGTATGACAGTTTTAGTTTGAGTCTGGAATGTTTTCACAGTCTTTACTTCTTTATTAAATGTATTAACTTGGTTTGATGCACACGACATTTTTTTATTAATCGAGGAATGGTTCATAGACTGTGTAGCCACTTCATCAACTGCTTTTGTGTTTTTATTACTTTCTGGTTTTTTTATATGCTTTATGGATATTTGATTACTAAGGTTTTTTGGAAACGTAGGTACCTCTTCAGGGTGAGAATTCTCTGCTTTGCTATTAACTGTATTTTTACTGTTTGTTGATTTTACAGTTAAATCATTGCTTATATTTTTCAGATTGTTTAATCTTGCATTAGCATCAGAAACGTTTTTTTGTACTTTAACAGCCGCAATTTGTGATTCAATATCCGACATATCATCAAAATCATCATCCATGGGCCCCTCATTTTCATGTTCACTCTGTGAGTCATCTGGATGTTGAATTTTTACATTTCCTTGTGGAATGTAATTTTCTGCCGGCTCTTCTGAAAACTCTTCATCGCTATTTTCCATCTCTGTTATTTGAACTCTACTAATAGGCGAATGGGAATCGCTGTCTGGTTCATTCGTTTCCATATGAGAGTCTCTTGAATTGGGGTCTTGTGGTGGAAAAGATTGACTAGGAGATGAATTCCTTGATTTTATGGTAATATTTTTACTTAAATTTTTAAGAACATTGTTAATAGCTGTTTGCTTCTGATTAGGTATGGGATTATTAAATTTCACTTTGGAAGAGTTTACATCAGTCTCTTTTTCGTCGAAATCATCACTCCAATCGTCATTTCCGTCATCCGACTTATTTGGATAAGCTACTTTTTTGGCAGTTTTACATGGCTGGTTTGATTTTATTGTAATATCTTTATTCATATTTTTCAATATGTTGCTAGGTCTAGTTTCTATGTCACTTTCGGTTTTAACTATAGTATTGCTTATTTTTTTATTGCAAATAGCATCATCACTATCTGAATCATCAATACTAAAAACTTCTATTCCATCTGAATTTACCTCTTTTTGTACTAATGTCTTAGCAATGTTGGCCTTATTTAAAGAGCTTGGAGAAGATTTAGGGGTTGAAATAATTTGAGAATTTGTGCTCAGTGGTTTTGCCGTAACATTTTTAAGATGTTTAAGTAGATCTGAACTGGATTGACTGTGTTCGTTAGGAGACATTGTTGTTACTTTTGGAGATTCTTTTTGGGTGGCTTTAGGTGAATTTTTCGTTTGTATACTAAGTTGAGGACTTTTTAACATATGGGTTATTTTATCGACATTCACTTTATTTTCCGAAGTTATGTCTTCATCCCATTCATCATCACTGTCATGGTTCCAGTTTATATTATTTTCAGCTTCCAACTGAGACTGTTTTGCTGTACTTAAATTTGATTGTGGCGCAGATTTTACAGTAAGACCACCAAGATTTTTTAAATTCGTCAACTTTGCTGTATCTGAAACTTTGGATATATTACTTTGTGAGGTTTTAACTATTTCAAATTTATCTGAAACCTTAGCTAGTTTGTTTTCTTCATACACTGGAGCGGTTTGAGCAGAGTTTACAGGTTTGACTGTGATTAAGTGGCTTAATCGTTTCAAAGCATTTATTGAAGATTCTTCTGATACCGCGGAAGATTTCGTTTCTTCTCGAGTATCCAGCTGTTTTGTTTGATCTCTGACAACTTCATCAGTGTCATGATGATCAGTAGTCTCAACATTTTTTTCATTTATATTACGATTAGATGATTTTATTTCTATGTTACTATTATTACGTAGCGCGCTTATATTCTCTGCAATATTTAGTGTCTTTTCTGATTGACCAAGACAATCATCTATGTGGTCGTTAGATTTTGTGGAGTCATTGCTATCTTTCGACATTTGTAGTGTGTTTAATTCTGTGTTGTTTCTTATTATAGACGAACTAGTTGGGGTTGATGCTACATTTAGTGACATATCTTTAACGCTAGCAATTTTCGTATTTTTAATTTCCATATTTTCACTTGTTAAGTTCTTGTTTTGTATCTTTGTTTCAGGTCTTTCAGAATCATGAACATTATTTCCTTCACAGTTTGCTTCCATATTTTTACAAGATAGCCTATCTTCATCTGTATTTTCCTCATCTTTTTGAGCATGTTCATCCACGTCTTGATTAGGTTTTTTACTTACTTTTATCTGGCTACCTTGATGTAATAATTTAGATAAAACATCGTCTGTCGAAGTTAATGTATTAGGTTTTGTTTTTGGCATGGGAGTTGTATTTTTTAAGATTTTCATAGAAGAGTTTGAAGCTCCTTTATTCGCTACTACAGGTTTGCCAGGTTTAGTTGCCTGCTTTCTTACAACAATACCTTGCTTTTTTAGTTTTGCTAGGTCTGAAGAAATTAACTTGGAAGCTGGAATCGCCTTTTTTGCTTTAACACGTTTAGCAACAGCTTGTGTTGGGACTTCTTCAATACCTTGAAAGTCAATGCCCTCCCCAAAAACATCCTTGTTCATATTAAGAAACTCATCGAGGGTTATTGCAGCCTTTTTAGATTTTTTATGTTTTTTGTGCTTCTTAGATTTTCGACCTGCATCACCCATGGTTAATTCTAGTAGTGCATCCTGAAATTGACAATTCATCATATGATATACCATAGTCCAATAAAACAACAAAAACTATATCTACAACAATATTTTAAAATTACCAACTAAAACGCACTATCTGCTACTGGTATTAAAAACGTACAGGTAAAAAAAACGCACCGCATGCGCCAATGATGCGGCATTAGCAAAGTAATTATTATCTCTTTTTTAATGTTTACGACCTATATATGTCAGTAATCATGACACAGTGGGTGAAAGTTAACTGAAAGTGTTAAAGTAGGTAAGTAAAGCGGTAGAAGTAAATTATTGATGCTTGTGATGAAGGACATTCAATATATTTAAAATTTGTACGCCGCAAGGCAGAACACGCTGGAAACTTTTAAATACCTATGCATAATACCCATGTTTTTGACAAATAAATGATTCATTCATTCATTCATACAAAGCCTAATGTTATTATGTCACAAAGAAACAATCTTTTGAAACATGCACGTTTGTAACATACAAAGAAAGTGGATACTGCACAATTGGTAATAAGGGAATAAATATAATGACCACCATAAAATGCTTTGATACCCTTAGTTGTTTTACCGAAAATTGTAATCGAACACCAAATGTAGAAAATGAGCACTAAATCTCAGTCATATTTAGGTGCGACAAGGGAAGCGAGGAGGAGCGTTAGGTTACTTGTGACCACAACAAGAGAAGAATTATAGCAAGTTTAATTTTGGTGATCATTTACTACTTTTGAGTAAACAATGATTTATTTGGAGTTATTTTGCTTAAATAGCATAGCAAGATGTAAAAACTTTGGTTACAAGTTTACATTAAAATGCGGGTTTAATTTTGGTGATGTTACTATATCTTTTTTTATGCTGATAGGTTAGCCTTTGACCACTATCTCACCTAATGGTAAGTGCTGGTGTGGTCGAAGATGTTGTTCAGACTAACCTAGAATTACTGGCTCTCAAGGTATCTGGTGGTAAGTTAAACATAAGCCAAATAATAATATAAGCATCCACCTCATAGCTAGTTATTAGCGCAGTAACTAAACAAGAGGGTGAGTTATTATTATCATAAAGTATATCATGGTATCAACCGCCTGACCGCGGACGTCGTTGCTCGCGTCTGCGTCCGTTTAAACCAAAATTCAGACTGGTTTTGTTTCGTATGTTTAGAATCAGGTCATCTATCAATCGGTAATATTCGTTGTAAATAACCGATTCTAACTTTTAAATACGCTCTGATAATTACTTTATTTATCTTAAACTGGGCACCTAAGAGTCCGATAGTAACCTATTGTTATTTCAAAACAATTCAATACCTACTCAACAAATAATGTAAGCTAAGCCCATCAAAGTATGAGGGGAAGTTAGATTTGATCGTTCTTTAATTAATATAAATACCTACTGCATAATTCTGAAATCCGAGCAGATTACCTACCAAAACGGCCGCGCGCGATGCGGAAATAAGAAAACGTAAGATAAATATGTTTCACTTTCGCGCATCTTGTGTATTCATTCATTAATTGTACTTATATGTGTGATAGCTTTGTTTACTCAGTGTCCATAATTTTAGAAGGAATTTTCGGAAAATTCAGCTTCGAATTACTCATTTACTGTGAATTAATCATAAATTTGACTGGTTTTAATTTTTTAGTACCTGCAGCAGAACTAACTATATTTTTTTTGGTAATTTTAAATTATGTTCTATAATGTTGTATGAACTTACAATTCCCATTGTGTTTGCTTCATCTCCCTGCATTGGTTCGGCATTTTCCACTCTTTCCTGTAAAGGTTGGACCGTTTCCAGTGAAAAGTCGGTGATTTCGTCCATCCTGTAAATAGTAACATCAAATTATTCTAAGCTATTGAATAATTGCTAGACCAGATATGTAAAATAGGATGGTAATGTGAGTCAATTCACAATCGACCATGTTACTTAATAATAAGAATGCAAGGATTAATTGAATATATAATATGACTTATTACCATGGTAGCTCAAGTTGCGTTATTTTGAACCGATATGGACAAAATTTGGTGTTAATATCACTGTATCACAACTTGGACATTTTGTGGCACACTTTACTGAAAAACTATCACGCCTATAGATTTGTGCTTTAACATAGTAATTTAACTTGATATCTAGATGTGTTATCTGTCACAAAAAAATAACATGAACAATTTTGTATTCATTGGATAGAATGTTATTGTACTACAAAGCCATCTGTTAGAAAACCAAAGAGTTAACATCGCTGCAACCGAACTGAACTCAATACCTACTCAATTACATCGTAGTTAATTCGAGATGACACCACTAGAATCAGTTTGTTAAATAATCCGAGCCCTCACAAAGCTCAGATTATATATTTGGTTGGAAGGGGTATGCACAGATACACTTTTTACCCCAAAAATTTTTTGATAGTAAAATAATAACGCTCTAGAAGTCAAATCAGTATAAATTGACGTAATATAAAAAAAAACTAAATGTACACCGAGGAAGCCGAAAATGTAGGTCGCAAGATAACGCAATCAATATAGTGAATGCTACAGTTGTTAAGCAATATATATATATATACAGTTGTTAACATCAAGTACTTAGAGCCCCTGTCCATTGCTCATATATAAAATGGGTCCTAGGGAATCTCTGAGGGATCTTTTTAAAGAAATGATATTTTAACTTTACCAAGTCTGTATATATTTGAAAATATTATGCATAATAATAACAAATACTTTTAAAATATTTTAAGAAAACATCAAATTAATATTTTAATAAAATACTTAAAAAATATCCTCAGGAGGTCTTGTCTCTTCGAGCGCACGATCGAGAAGTGCGCTCGAAGAGTCAAGACCTCCTGAGGATGCTTCGTGTAGAAGCGAAACGCGTCGAAAATTCTTCCGGTTTGGCTGCGTGGCGTTTGTGACGTCACCTCGGCTTAGCAGGAAAATTAAGCGGAATTGTCACTACATATATTTTTATATTTTTTAAGTATTTTATTAAAATATTAATTTGATGTTTTCTTAAAATATTTTAAAAGTATTTGTTATTATTAAAAATGGATTTCCGAAGTAACGCCTGAATCTATTCATTATATTATGTATCTTCGTAAAAATTTGAGTAAATTTAAATTAACCAGTGATAATCACGATTACAATACTAGGAAAAAAGATAAAATAGCGGTGCCAGGTTTTAGATTAGCAAAGACAAATAAAAGGTCCATCTTAGGTAATTGTGTACGGTTTTATAATACACTCCCCAAATATATTACAACGCTCACAGAAGGGAAATTCAAGTTGCATGTGAAAAACATATAAAAAATCCTACTACACAGTTTGATTTTTCTTTCTTTCATTTGCTGATTACTTAAACGACAAAAATGCCTGGACAATTCCGCCTCAGCCAAGCTATTGCCTGTCACCTACATAATTTAAACAAATTATGTAATAACTTTATTGTATAGTAAGTATGTAACATGTTAAAAGACATTTAAAAGAATGGCCCCGAGTTTCTTGCCCGTTCTTCTAGCAGTAGCTCTAAACAATTTATTTGCTGAACGTGGCAGTACAATGTAGAATATTTCAATACTAACAATTGTAACTGACCTTCATAAGAGCGTCGTAGACGCCTAAATTGAATAAATTATTTTGACTTTGACTTTCACATTTTCTTCAAAATTCATGAAAATGGCACATATTTCTATACTGTTTCTACACTTTCATACAGTATGCTGATGATCTCAGCTAATGAAATCTGATAATGTAGACAGTGGTGTAGATTCTATACAAAATAGTACTAAATACTAAATTTAAAGTTCTCTACTGATATTTCTTATTCAGTTTACACTCAAATCCCCATTTGTGTAACACTTAAAATGGCCACTCAAATAGGATAATTCAATTAATTTTGCATCAGCTTAGAGTGTACCAAGCTACATGACGACTATATTTGCATAAAACATACCTACAATTTAACAGAAACATCAACTTCAAGGACTGTAATTCGAAAGCGTTATATTTTTTTTTTTTTTTTTTTATTCGTTATAGGTTCGCGTTTGACCACACCCTGCCTGATGTTAAGCATTGATGTGGTCTAGGATGGAGCACGCTTACCTAGAAGAAACCTATTTACTCTCGATTTGAAGACACCCATATTGTATTCATCGGGAAAGACTGACCACGGTAAGGAGTTCCACTCTTTCGCAGTACGCACGAGAAAAGTGGAAGCGAAGCGCTTCGTACGAGTCTTCGGAATATCAACCATGTACGGATGGCGCCTCCCCGTTTGTCTGGACGTCCGATGGAAAAAGGGTGAGGGCGGAACCAAGTCGTGCAGTTCTTGTGCACATTCACCGAAATGTATCCGGTAAAAGACCGATAGACAAGCGACTTTACGGCGGTGCTCAAGGCTTTGCAGCCGAGACTCCTTCAGAAAGTCGCTGCCTATTAACCTCCTGGCGCGTCTCTCAATCGACTCCAGTGCCTCAAGTTGGTATTTGGCAGAGCCGTCCCAGAGGTGAGAGCAGTACTCAACACAGGACCTTTACTTGCGCTTTGTACAAAGTTAGCATCTGTTCCGGTGTGAAGTACCGTCTCACCTTTGAGAGGATACCAAGTTTCTTGGCGGCTAACTGAGCCTTTGACTCGATATACGAGCCAAAGTTTAGAGTCGATGATAGAGTGACACCGAGGAGGTCTAGGTGGTCTGTGACGGGCACAGATACATCTCGGAAAGTTGGAGACAGTTGAAATGGTCTCCTTTTAGCGGAGAACAAACACGCCTGGGTCTTATTGGCATTGAACTTAACCAGGTTGGCATCGCCCCAGTCAGAGACTGCCTTAAGGGATAAGTTCAAGCGTTCGACCATAGCTTCTCTGAGTCTCTGGATTTCTGGCTCACTGGTTCGTGCGGTAGATGTATAGCTCTCTACAACCGTGCTGTCGTCTGCATACCCAAAGGTACCGGGCTTTAACAGATCGTTGATATGCAGCAGGAAGAGCGTCGCAGAGAGCACTGACCCCTGGGGAACACCGGCATTGATACCCATTTGATCTGACGAGCAGCCGTCAACGACTACTCGTAATGATCGATCCCTCAGGAAGTCCGATATCCACGCACAAAAACCAGTAGGCAGGCCGTATGCAGGAAGCTTGCTAATAAGGGCGTCATGCCAGACCCTGTCAAAGGCCTTAGAGATGTCAAGGGAGACGGCAAGCGCTTCCCCTTGTTTCTCAATGGCTTCACTCCAGATATACGTGGCATACGCTAGAAGATCCCCAGTGGACCGATTTCGGCGGAACCCGTATTGATGGTCACTGAGGAGATCATTCACTTCTAGGTATGCCAGGAGCCGGCAGTTGAGAACACGCTCCATACTCTTACAGAGTATAGACGTGATAGAGATGGGTCTATAGTTAGCAGGGTCGGCATGACTACCTTTTTTAGGCACGGGTTGCACGTTAGCAAGCTTCCATGATTTGGGCACTTTACCAGTCTCAAGAGACAGCCGAAAAAGGCGTGTTAGTACAGGAGACAACTCAGGCGCACAAGTTTTTAATACTATTGCAGGTATACCATCAGGACCACTGGCTTTATTCACGTCCAGATTGCATAGTGTCTTACGAACATCCTTTTGGCGAATATGTATGTCATTCATGACAATTTCGCTTCGAGGTAGAATTGGAGGAGTCGCAGTACCAGAATCAAGACGTGAAGACTCCGCAAACAGAGAAGCAAACAGGTTTGCTTTCTCTTCAGCGGTGTGAGCCAGCGTTCCATCAGGTTTCTGCAGTGGAGGCAGTGAGGGGCGGCAGAAGTTCGATTCAACCGATTTAGCTAGGGACCAAAACGCTTTACTACCCGTAGGGTATGAAGCAAGCTTGTTCCCTATTCGGCCAATGTGGTCAAAACGAGCCTTCTGTAAGACCTTTTTGCTGGCTTTGGCAGCCTTGTTAAAAGCTCTCTTCTTTAAGTGAATATCCTTTGCCTTGTGCTTACGAGCATCAACCCAGGCTAAGTATGCTTGATGTTTTAGCGCCTCAGCGCGTCCACATTCAGGACTGAACCATGGGCGAGCTTTGCCGGACAGTGGTACGTCAGAGAATGGAATGAAGTATTCCATTGCTAAACGCAACACATCTGTCACGGCGTTTGCACAGGCGGTAGTATCACCAGAAGAGAAGCATACAGGCTGCCACGGATAAGATGCGAAGAAAGACCGCATCTCATCCCAATCTGCTGATTTGTATCGCCACATCCGCCGGGTGCCTCGAGGGCTGGAATCGGGCGGAGAGTAGACGGATACAGATTTCACCAGACAATGGTCGGACTTACCTAACGGTGGACAAATCGACACCGAGTAACGGTCTGGATCAGTTGTCAGCAGAAGGTCCAGGCAATAGGCTGTGTGAGACTCAACATCAGGTACCCTCGTGGCTCCTTGGACCAGCTGGGTGAGATTTAACGCTAAAGCAAGCTTTCGCGTCTCTCTACCTGCATGGTTGGTGTCCTGGTATGGGTATAGCCAATCCTGGTGATGGCCATTAAAATCCCCCAGAAACACCAATTGGGCAGTAGGGTACCTCTGTTGAGCTGCGTCCGCCACCTCACTGAGGTATTCGGTGAGCCTGGTCGTCCCCTGATCTCCACTATGAGAGCGGTAAACACAAGCGTAGAGAATCTTCTCAACACCTGTGTCCACCAGCGCCCAAAGCACAGAGAACATGGGGTCTTCAAATTTTCGGAGACGCCGAATGCAGATGTCATCCCGGGCATATACACATACGCCCGCGTGTGATTTAAAGTTGTGCTCCAGGGTGTACCCTGGGTAAGTAAGGTACGACACGTCGGATGGACAACCAATCTGCGTCTCCGTGAGAAACAAAAGGTGAGGTTTATCTGTCTCCAGGTGGTAATGGACAGGAACGAGATTAGAGTGCAAGCCTCTTATATTGCAGAGGTGCACTTTCAGTGAGAGGGAGTGCAGCCGCTGTCTAAACTTTCTCATATTTTTGTTTCTGTGCATGGTGAGTTTGGGAGTAAAAAGGTCAACACCTGTGTCCACCAGCGCCCAAAGCACAGAGAACATGGGGTCTTCAAATTTTCGGAGACGCCGAATGCAGATGTCATCCCGGGCATATACACATACGCCCGCGTGTGATTTAAAGTTGTGCTCCAGGGTGTACCCTGGGTAAGTAAGGTACGACACGTCGGATGGACAACCAATCTGCGTCTCCGTGAGAAACAAAAGGTGAGGTTTATCTGTCTCCAGGTGGTAATGGACAGGAACGAGATTAGAGTGCAAGCCTCTTATATTGCAGAGGTGCACTTTCAGTGAGAGGGAGTGCAGCCGCTGTCTAAACTTTCTCATATTTTTGTTTCTGTGCATGGTGAGTTTGGGAGTAAAAAGGTTGAAAGTCGGCAGTAGAACGAGGCATCACGCCCAGTAGATCCTGCAAAACAAAACGAAACTGCACACATCGACGGGGGACTAGTCTGGAGACTGCGGGGACGCCCGAGAAATGTCCATCGCGTCCTCTCTCCCGGTTGCCGACCATGAATTTGAAATTGAAATTTTTATGTTATAAATTTTTTATAAATTTTTATTATATGAATTTGAAATTTTTGTGTACAAAATAATGCACTACCATATTATCATTCGCAAGCGTTATACGAATTTGGATTTTAGTTTGAACAGAATAAAAACTACCATAAATTAATTTGCATGCATTATACGAATTTGGATTTTATCGTGAACAAAATAAAAAACTACCATAATTTAGAGAACTTTATGTTTAGAGTATTTGTACAGAATTGACATGAGTGTGCTGACAATGTTAATAAAATGTACTTAATGTATTCGTTCTAAATACAACAGCTCATGTTCGTTCAATCACTTTGTTTCATGAATGGTGAAAACGGGCAGTTAGTAGGTTAATTTGAAATATTACATTTATTATGTGGTAGGACTTATAAGCAAGAGACCATATTGATTAAATGAATGAATAATTTTATTTGTTTTGATTCAGGTAAGTAACTTTAACAGGACAGCTCAATTCGCATAAAAAATAATTATGCTTAAAAAATCACCACAAAACTAACTATTAACCACATTGTGGCGGGATAACCCGCGTCCGCACGTCTCTCAGGTGACGACAGCTCTGCCAATTTGAGCTAGCCATGATAAAGGTGGGTCACAGTCTGAATTTATGTGCCGCAGTAGTAGGCAATAATCCGACAAATGCAATTAAAAAAATATATACTTACAATGCATTTCTTTCAGTGTACATATCTTCAATGGAGTGGTAAGTGAGGTGAAGCTCGTATGAGTCTAAATAGAAGAATACGCCATCACACAAAGGGCATCTGAACACATCATTGGGGCTTTGGTTTTCGCCACTGTGGTCTTCATTCATGTGTTTCTGAAAATATGCAATAGGATAAGCATAACACAAATGATAAGACTGCTACATCCATCACTCTATGTCAATCCCTACAGCACAATATGACTTTATACATTAGGTAAACTCTTACACATACCCCCTTACTTATAAAAACATCGCTATGAAGCTGCTAAGTAATGGATAACTAAACAGTGTTTAAGTAATGCTTAAATATTTCTTACTTATAAACGCTACATAGCACCTGTTTAGCTAAGCAATGGATAATGAGGTCGAACGTATTTTAAACTGACAACATTGTACTAAAAAGTATTATGAATGACCTAAATGGCCAAATAGCATGTATCTAGTGCTAAATATCTTGAAATTAAAAAGTAAATATAATACTTTTCTTTGTATAGTACCACCAACTTAACTGTGCAGTTTTCGAGTTCGCTACTGGTCAAGGAAATCAACTACGAACTGTCACAATTTGAAGGAATGTTGTGGTTCTTTTTTCTGCCACCTGAACAGATAAGTTGGTGGGTCTGTAACTAAATCAGCTGATCAGAAATATGGGCGCCATCTTGTTACTTAAAATTTAAACAAGGGTGGGACGGTGTTTAAATTGACAGCTGATTTAAGCAGTACTTAGGTACTGGATAAAGTTATGTAGCGTTTATGAGTAAGAAATTTTGCTAATCAGCGGCTAAGTAATGTTTAAAATTTAAGTAGCGTTTATAAGTAAGGCTGTTATTCTATTGTGGTAAATATATTAGTCAAAATTTTGTTGTAATTAAAGTTTTGTAACTCCAATAAGAAATTAAAGATTTATTACTATGCAGAGCCTTATGTTGTTGTTAGTCTGGGCAGGTCCGGAAGTAGCTGATCCACAGTCAATGCACCTTACATATGTGGCACAGTCAGTAAATTTCAGTGAAGTACCTTTTCATATTAGAATAATAATTTAAACTTAGAAATTCTTTTTATATTGCCAAGATATTGCTCCCAGATTCAGTAAACTATTTATTGAAAGTGTAGGTAGAAGATTTGTTCACTCACGAAGGTGCGAACCTCCACAGTAAATTATTGATGCGCATTTGTATGGGTAAGTTTTGTTTGTATACGTCTTAGTGTGGGTGTATATGCTAATGGTACATAGGTACAGTAAAACAATAAAATATGATCAGCAGTAGTAGTTGCAAATGCACAAAAAATATATGGAGTAGCTTGCCTTCATCAGTGGAAAGGTTTGTACCCACTACGGACACCCGCCACTTGCAGCTCAGTATGTATATTTAGCAATAAATAGATCAATTAATGTGGAACTATTATTGGATTAATATTTAATATATTGAAACATATAATGTTACAATAATATAATACCCAATTCTGAGTAGAGGTAGATAATTAATAATTTGTTTGATTGTAGGAACTAATCTCTGAGATTACTCATTCGGAGAGTACTACTTAAAAGTGAAGCCCATCTAAAGTCCGCCTACCAAATGCGAAATTGTTTTATTTTCATAAAGTTCAGGTTTCTCTGCACAAACTTAGCCAGTTTTTATGAATTGTTTATGCCAAGTTTGACACTTAAATAATAGCTTTTTGCCAAAAAGCAAAAACAAAAGTCGTTTATAATATGTATGTAAGTATATATTACCTATCATTGTCATATCATATCATGTATGGGGATCTCCCCTTGATTTATGTTATTAATATTCATTAGACAATCCGCCACAGTAACAAATATTTAGCAATTCATTCAACAAGACTGTTTGCCTTGGTTAAAAAAGAATTATTAAAATCAGTTTACCCAGTCAGAAGATATGAGGTAACAAACATAAAAAAAAAAAAAAAAAAAAAAAAATACAGACGAATTGAGTACCTCCTCCTTTTTTGAAGTCGGTAGAAAAGACATTAAAGATCAGACGGACGCTTTTTAACATTAGCGATTTCGTCAAGGTACCTCAACGAGAATCGGCATATTTGTAGGGTTTTAGCCACTGTTATGTAGCATATCCTCTTGTTCACCAACAAATACTTAAAACTTTGAATTCTAATTTCGTTCTGAAACTGCAATAAAAACCATCGAACATTTTTTTTCCAATTACGGGCTGTTGCCATGTGGAACTCTAATAATCGTAATAAGAAATAGTCTTACGTTTTTAACAAATAAATATTCATTTATTCACCAATAATTAAAAGACTCCTAAATGTGCTCTGTTTCTTGCACTTACCACTAAAATGTCATGAGAACTCATGTTTTAAAAGAAATAAGTTGGCATACAAGAAGTTTATTCTTAAGTTTGACTTAGTTTATGAATTCCCTTGTAAAAGATTCACTTTGGCCAGTTTAGTTTATACTTTAATCAGCCGAGTAGTTTGATCTCGCCCGGTTTTGTAAAATTCTGCGTCAATTCTTAATGGTGTACTTGCGCTCTTGACCTTGCACTTCATTGCTGACATCCACAAGTCTTATAGAAACTCGGGAGTTGAAATAACAGGCATAGGCAAGAAATTCAACTGTTTAGCAGAATGCAAACATAGAAGCAAAACGCTATAATTGTATGCTTCACTAAAATAATCCATAAATGGTCATGATTAATACTTACATTTAGGTTTACCTTGTTGTCATACTCTTCACCGCAGAAGGGACAGTAGTATAGGTTGACAATTTCCTGAAAAAGAACAACCAAATAGATCTATTACATAATATTTACTATAATATAGTAATAATACTTGCCTCAGATAGATATTAGTTAAAATTATAGTTTAGCCGTTTTTACTCCGAGGACAATATTTAACTCACATCCTAAAACAATGTATATACACGCAACATTTTATATGGTTCGACAAAGCCTCCGTACTAGCAAGAGAAAAATTATTTATACCTCGAAAAGTATGTGAGGCGATCGAGATCACCCGTCACCCCAATTTCAATAGAGATTGTGGATGGACCCTGCTGGTGGGAACCAGCCTGGACACCTATTCTTAATGCTACCTCAACGCGAAAAGTGCTAGGCAGTCTAGAGTGTGATACAATTAGCAGTGTTTGTGTTGGAGATTTCGACGAAGAACTCACTGACGAAGAGGATGCACCACCATCAGCACACCGGTGCGCGGGGCTTTCCCCCAGCCCTCTGGCCGCCCCCGCGCCTCCACTCTCGCGCCGTGCAGAACGAGCAGTTGCGCGGAGTCGTCGCCGCGATTTAGACGCGTGAACTCACCTGATGAAGGGCATCGGACATGCCCGAAACCTAGGTCGACAATCTCGACCAATACGCGTGAGTACAGCCAGTTATTGAAAACATTAAAATGTATATACAGTTCTGTCAAAGAAATGTTCAGCCTAAATAAGGTGGCAACAGGCTGTAATTCATGAAATGAAAACATTTCTCGCAAAAACATAGGCATTTAGACACCTTTGTTTACACCTTCAGGGATTTAAAAGCTTGATGGTATGCCTAAATATATTATTATATTTATACAAGTTAATTATTTATTACTGTTTCTACAGTCATGTTGTTCAAATAAATAATACAATGCAGAGTTAAAATAAGTGATTGGGCATTGCAATATATGGTTTATAGGTTTAATCAGTTGATTCAACAGCTGTGTCAGTGTCATTGGGGTAATTTTAGTGAGGTTATAAATAAAAAAAAATCATACTCTGAAAGGGGAGGGATAGCAGCTTCCTGTTCACAGGGGGGTCTACCCATCCCCCCGCATTTAAATCGATGTTTTATAACCTAAACTTAAGCCCTCACACTTTCTAACAAACATAGTCGTGAGAGCTTGGAATATGTTAGCAGAACATGTGGTATCAGCAGCAACCACAAACCAGTTTAAACACCATTTAGATAAACACTACCAGGACTTTTGAAAGTAAAGTCGGTTAGTTACAGGCATCATGAGTTGCTTTACCACTGCCTGTCTGAAGAACAATAATAATCTATATTAATGCCCTACCACTTATTAGATTATGTTTACTATTTATGTTGTACAACTTCTTGTACCATACATTACTGATGTTGAACATAATACCACAAAATGTAAGAGAAGGCATTTCCTTTTTGTCAAGGTGAATTTAACATTTCATGTTTATTTATTTCATTTGAAATCATTGCAGCCAGTGACGTTTAACTACACTTTTTACAACACTAACCAAATAAATGTGTATGTGAAAAAAATATTGCAGATATAATTTAATTATATGTATAACCAATGTTTTGAGTAAGTAGTATGTGGCCATCCTACTGTTACATGAGCAATAAGATAGAAAAAGAACCTGAAATGATCATTCTTTAGTCCAATGCAATGTAAATGCCTAATACTTAACTTGGTCTAAGAGCATCCCAATGGCACTATAATCATATGAACTAATTCACTCAATATTAACTTTCAATCATTAACTGTATCAACGTATTGCTGTAACTGCATCAAATTCAATCATTAACTGTATCACATTGAGATATGGTATTGGTGTCATAATGTTTTCAAAAATACATTGCCATGGAAGATAGTGCAGGTATATCTAGTTTGTAATATTTATTTTACTGTTAGTTATAATATTTACCTCTAGTACCAACTTCAACTTCTTAGTTTGTCCTAAAGCAGAAAGGTCATCTTGACGATGGTAGAATTTGTTGTGATATACCATGGCAGTTGGCACATGAAAGTCTACATCACAAGTGTCACAGTGAAACAGTTTATCACCATTTTTCTCCACATCAGAGTGGGATGTTTGCATGTGCTTGTTGTAAAGATGCTGAAAAGAAACATAAATAACAAATTATTTCAGATAACCTAGATACAAATTGGAAGTGTTCATAACTATCCTGAAATGACATATAAAACTATGAGTTTGAATCAACTAATCTGGTTTGGTAAAATAATGTTTATACTACTTTTAACTCTCTAATACAATAAAAAAATATTGTTTAGAGATATCTGATAGTGAAATAGGTATGCAAGATAACAGTCGACAGGTAGTGGGAGGAGGGGGAGCATAGGTCAATTTTACATTTGCTTCAGAACACTTGCGCTCAAAGCGGCGACTCTGAGTCAAGAGAAACACTGTCTTACCTTCATAGTAAACAGTTTCCCGCACCACGGGCAGAAATATTTCGTATCCTGATCCGGGTGAACCTTGTGTTTGTGAGTAATTGCCTTTGATATCGAGGAAAACACCTCTGGACACACATCGCACTCCACAACCTCAGCTTGGTCTCTTGGCTTATCCGTCGACGCATCCGTCTCATCCTGAGACCGCCGTCTGTTTATTTTTGGATTATAATTGGGATCCCCGTGTTTCCTGAGATCAGTAAACTTATTTGATGAGTATGAATTAGCTAACATAAATTTTCATTTAATAGGAATGTTTTATGGTACCTGAAGTGGATTTGCAAATCTTCTTTTAGAGAAAACTTCTCGCTACAGAAAACACATTTGAATTCTTCTTCGGAACTCATTGTGAATTATTAAATGTATTCAACAAACATTTCAGGTGATTTAAGGCGCTAACATGTTTGTAGCGGACGTAAAGGTGTTTTGAATGGTCTTATATATCATGATAAATATGCTTATCATAACGAAATGTTTTCTTCAACTTTTCAATGTGTAAATCTAACCGGTATAGCTCAACTTTGAAGCCCACATAAATAATCAACCTAAACAAAACGTAGCCATTTTATTTGGATTTTGTTTGATTCCTTTCGTTTGTTTTTTGAGGTTGGTGGTTTCATAGATCAAATAGAATATTTATGTGGTTTGGTTGGTTCACCCACTGGTGACGCTCTGATCTGTGGTTCGATTTGCTTACTCTGACTTCCGTTTCACGCTAAGAATTATTTTATCGGTTATTGCCACTAACGCCCTTCCGTTTCAGAACTCACGCTTTTGACAATTAGGTCCTCATAAACGGTACTTGCTAAACTGCAGTTGACTGTTACCAACATTTCAGGTTGGTCGTAATAACTCACACCGCGCACCCATATATTTAAGGTGCGTTCGTTTTGGCTCGATTGCGTTTGTAGCAGTTTCAAAAGTGGCATTTTGTGTATTAGCGTTTGGATAAAAGCTTTTGCTATTTTCGACCACAAATTACTGCATGCTATCCGAACGGCTAAAAACATACTTTGACAACCGACAATATTTTACCAATTTTGCACAGTACGAAACATGGAATCAATCTCTAAATTTAACAAAAAAAGTAGGTACCTAATTATTATTTCTTTGTTAATGGCTTCTGCTAGTTACATATATAAAACCCTTGTGAAACTCTTCAATCGCGCCAAATACAACCGTCAAACCAGCAGTTGTCAAAAAATGATCACAACGATCCCACGATAAGACATGGGTCAAAAATATCACTTTTCTCTGTCATTTGTAGCATTTTCAAAGCTATCCGAACAGTGAGCGAAAACGATATTTTTGCTCACGAAATCCCAAATCGAACGGCCCGTGTGATCATTTTTAGCGTTTGTGAGTGTTATTTTTGGCACCGATAGGCTATCCGAACGCACTAGTAATGTACAGAATGTGCTCACCCTGGACACTCGACTCATTCCCTATACAAAAGCTACGTTATAACTCTCTATTACACAGTTATTTTGATATTGGTATTATGTATTATATTTCGTAAGTTATGCCACATAAAAGAGCGTAAAAGTGGCGCTTATAACTATTTTTTACTCACAAGTACCGCGCATATATTTACTATCATATGTAAAAGTGGTAGGTATAAGGCAGTGAGATAAGTAATTAGTTTCTTATTCTAGATCTTAAGTTTATGGTATATCTATGTATTTATTTTTTAATGTATACCTACTTATACATACCTAATATATACTCTGTTCGCTGAGGATGTCTAATATAGGGCGCTCTCTCTTTCACAATTATATGCAAGTAAAAAGGGCGACTCTAGCACCGTGAGTGACTGTGATTGGTCAGGGGGCGGAATATTTTTTTTAAATGTTAGTCCGTGTTTATATTGCTTACTACAAACCATTAATTACATTAATGTTTTGGACAGGGCAGTAATGTTTTTATATTATTTAATTGAAAAAATCACTTGTTTACCTACTTCATCCAATACCTTCTAGATAAAAATAATATGTTATATGTTTAATTAGAGAAGGGTTTATTTAAATTGAGCACAGAAAGTATTCTTATAATTTTACTCATTTTCTGACTCACTTGAGTCTGCATCATCCTCCAAGTTAACAATAAAACGTACTGTCATATTTTCTACATTTCTGTCTATAATGTCCATTTTTTTTATTGTGACGGAACAAGCCCTAGACCCACCTGATGTTAAATAGGACAAACCTCTGCCTATAACAGATGCATTTCGTCAATGACGAATTGCACTGTGCCCGTCACACTGAGACGTACAGTCGTTAGATCGCATATGCCTGAAATTTTACTGGTACTCAAGGACTGCTGCCAGAACGCACTGTTGGGTGCTTGGCGACAGATTTTCTACTTGATGGTCGCTAGCTAGGCGGGCATTCGCAAAAAGACCTTTCACCATGCGGTAAAGCTCATGCCCGCGGCGGGATTTGAACTATGGACCTGCTGCACGGCAGTCCATAGCCAATGCTGCTGAGCCATCACTGCTTCTGTTAAAGTTCTTAAAATATTTATCTGGTACAATCGAGTATTCTGTGAAACTAATAATCTAAAATCTTAATCTTTCACTTGGTACAATAATAACACTTATCTAATGGGTAATGATCATATATCTACAGTACTTATACAAGTTAAATGAATGACTCAAAAGAAATTACTTTCTAACAATAGTTTAACATATTCTTCAGTCATAGGCTTTCCGATATGTAACGGTAAATTAAGAAAAATATTAACATTCTCAACAACAGCCTTCAATAAAGGATTTTATCAAAGATGACAGTATACTGATGAAATAAAATGAGTCGACTGGATCAGGATCAGTTAAGATTGTCCGATAAACAAGCATAAAAATATTGTTTCTCCAGATATATAGCTATATAGTATCACCATTTTGAAAAGTTTGCAAATATACCAACATCAGTAAAAAAAAAAACATTAATATAAAAAAGTCCGTCCAAATTCTTTCAGCTGTTTATGCGTGAATGATTAACAACGAACATTTTTTGGATAAAAATACAAACTTTGGCATTTTAATATTAATAGGATCTCTCTAAATTAGATATTGTTATCATACCTAATAATCTCCGTTTAGGTAAATGGTCAAGGATGAGTATTAAGCTTTATATGTCTGTTTCGTAACATTTTTGTCCATCCTATAGGAACGGACAATTAAAAATGTCCTAAAATATTCAAAAATGTTATCAAACTTACATATATGGTTCAGCAAAGCTTAAGAGCTATACAGCTTAAAAAGAGACAAAAACAAATTTTATATTCATTAAAAAACGTTACTAACCTCAATAGATTTTTCTTGCCCAAAATGTCAGCAACGAGATTAAGCCGCGCTTATACTTTGACATTGTACTTGAGTTTGCCATACAGACCGAATTTGCTCCACATATGGGACGTCATAATAGTAAAAAACGCGTCACTATCCATACATGTCCGGTAATCGCGAATTCGTGAGACAAGCTTTTATAATTTATTATACATATAATTTTTATTACTAATTGGTTTGAAATACTTAGTTTAAATGCATAAATAACTATCTAACAATGAAAATTAATCGTCGCTACGTTAGCCATAGTACAAAAAATCGAATGCAAGGAAAAAAAATCTAATGCAAAATGTCATTGAGACAGTATATTTTTACATATTTTCGAATAGTTTTGATTTGAAATAAAATTTAAAATGTGATATTTTTATGGTCAATAAATCAGATTTATACAGATAAAACATATATTTTATATAAAAAATATATTTCCAAATACTTATTTTATTCATCGGATTGTTAATAATCAAAAAACAGCTATTTAAAATGAAAATGCCCAGTTACCTATAAAACTTGAAGATATGGGTCGCAATTCTGTTGGCAAAAAACTAACTATTATTTAGTAAAATTAGATTTAGAAATGTCAAATGAACACTCTTTATTCTGTTTCCACCATGGTATAAGTAAGCCGCTGTAAAATTATTAAAGTTACTAAACATAGTATAATTTGCATATATAATTTTGCTATTCTGTTGTACCATAATTTTATCAGATTAGGTGTAATCATAGATACTTAAACCTAATATTAATCAACATGTAAATTGGTGTTGACTAATGCTGTAATGTTCTCCAAATAATTTATTTTGGCGGGTTTTATCGTAATTACGTCTCTCTTACTCGGATAAACATTGATCATATGCGTTTCTTCATTACCTTTTACCTCTTTACTCATACAAAATGTATGAGTTCGTGCTGTGCCCCTCCGTCGGACCCCTCCCCTCTCCGATCGCATTTATTACAGCTAACGACCAAGTAGTGTATGATATTTATTTGTTTACCTATTTATATTTATTAATATTCATTAGATTATTGTACCTAACGCTTTAAAGAGAAAAACGTTGCAAACAAAGGCTATATATATGGGTACGGGTTTGTAATGGGCATAGTAGGTATAGCTAATAATATTGGTTATTGGTTTACGTCTTCTATACTATGGGTAAAATAAAACCATTAGGGAACTATTCCAAAACCTGATGAAATCCCCTTGATTTATTTTTTCGTTCTTTTCCACGCACCCGGTCCCTTTAAATTTATCGGATGGATAAGTTGTTCTGACAAAAAAGTTGCTTATTGATAAGGGTGACAAAAAAATATGTAACTTTTTTTTATTATCGATATGGCAGGTACCTATACGATATATTTGAAGTTTTTAAACTCGTCTTGTTAATATCTCCTTCATTTTGAAAAAAAAACCATGTGTTACGGAATAATAATCGGGACTTTAGTTTTGCCTCGAGCTCGCCGGCGAGATCAGTGTTTGTTCAGTGGCAGCTTTAGAGCTGCCAACGTGATGGCTGCGATGGGGTCCTCGGGGTCATCCAATACCTGCCGTGGTCGGAGACGGGGAGGTTTAAATTATGGGTCGGATGAGATTGGGATCCGTGTAAAACGTGTCATATATAAATAGGTTCCATTTTAATTGGCCCCGTCAATCGTAATCGTTTTATAGGTCGATTTTCAGTACCAAATTTTCCATAAAGTTTTCTATTCTGGTACTTTTCTAAAACATAGTTACACTTGAAACATAGTATACTTGCCCCGCGGCTACCAGTTCAAACCCATGTCGAGTGTTGTAACATGTCGATAGAGTATGTACTCAGCCACAATGTTGAAAATGTCTCTGTTAGTTAGCATCATATGACAATATCGCAAACGCTTTTTTTATGTTATTGTGACGTTACCAGCACGAGGCCCACCTAATGTTAAGTGGAGTTACTTCTGCCTATAACAGAACTGATGCATTTCGTTAACGACGAATTGCACTGTGCCCGTCACCTTGAGACAGTTTTTAAGTCTCATATGATTGTAATTTCACTGGCTCTCAAGGACTGCTGCCGGAACACACCGTTAGGTGCTTGGTGACGGATTTTCTACTTGAGGGCGGTAGTTAGCCAGGTGGGCATTCGCAAAATGCCCTTCCACCATGCAGTGAAGCTCAAGCCCGCGGCGGGATCCGGACCATGGTCCTACTGCATGGCAGTCAATAGCCAATGGCGCTGAGCCATCATGGCTTCAAAAAAATACTCTTGCCAGTTAGCCACTACATGGCTGACAATCTCTGAATTTCCTGAGCCCTATAGAATAAATAGGGCAGGAATTGAAAGTTGCAATACTATACTCGACTTGCTCAACACTATTCCGATGCTCAGCGCGTATCGTTCTCTCCATGCTTTGTACCTATAACAAATTTGTTAGAAAAATAATTATAAGCTTAGTAACTGATTTACAAAATTATCTTAATTGTACAAAGATACAATATTATTATTAATTATTATAATAAAGTTTTATTAGCTAGTTTTTATTTTCTTTTTTATAAAATATTAATTGTATTAATTCCAAGTGTCTGCCTATTCCGGTTCAAAAGATACATCAATATTACAAATGGACGAACAGGCCGAGCGCCAGCGGTTTAGGTACAGGTGACAATCTTTCCTCCCCATTTTCACTCCTAATCAACCCTAGAAAATGGAATGTTTTTGTTTTAAAAAATCTATACAGATACCAATTTTCATCACTATAACTGCAAAAAAAATTACCTTTACATACAAAGTTTCATCCCCAATTTCCCACACTTAAGTCTTCCCTATCAAAAATATGTTGAACATGTATTTTTTTTATTTTGAACAATCTATCCGAATTATAAGTTTTCAGAACTGCAAGTTAAAAAACATAGGACATTCATACAAACGTTTTCATCCATTTTTACCCCCTTAGGGGTTGAATTTAAAAAAAAAACTTAGTACACCCCTACGCATTAAAACGAATACACCTCCCAATTTCAAGTCTCTGCGACCAGCGGCTTAGGCTGTGCGTTGTCTGTCAGTCAGTGAGTCAGGACTTTGATTCTTATATGTATAGATGCAAGGATTTAATTTGTTTCGGGTACATGTAATTGTTAATATTTGTGACGGTTTCAGAGTTATGGAATTATGTGCATTTGTTTAAATTAAATTTGCGAGACAATACGCGCAATATTATTGTAAACTCGCGAATACCATGATCATATAGAATGGTAACCAAAGCCAGTTACAATTCTATAAGCTCGAAAACGTAAATTGTGTAAATGTTCAGTCATAGACGTGAGATTCCTTATTAAGACAAGATCTTGCAGACATGGGATGAGCATCATAAAATAATGCACATCACTAAGTTTAGCTTGCGTATTAAATATATTATTCCAATATTTCAGGATCACTAAGATGACGAGAATATTTACCTCATCGTGTATTATGCTGAGCAAGCGTTGTTACTCAGGTGGGACTGGAATAATAAAATCGCAAAAATATGTCCTAACGAAATATTTCCAAGGCGAACCAAAAAAAAGTGATTTTAAAATAGTTGAGGAAGAACTAAGGGAATTAAAAGAAGGTGGTAAGTTCACAGTACTATATCTAGATAATATAAGAAATATTTCTATCTTCTAACAAAGGTTGGTGTCAGGAAGTTGGGTAGCCAATATATTATTAGAGTATCGAGACAAACCTAGTGGGATTACGTTACTATACTACATAGATGTAATGTTAAATTGAGAAAGTACAATATATAAAGAAATAAAAACCGCAGCCAACTTTTTCACAACATTGGCATTACCTACTTATTATGCACGAAGTGCATAATTTAGGAATATTGACCATGTATGAATGCCGAATTCCATGTACGTCTTGTTGTCCAATAAAAGAAAAGTGATCATGGAATTAGGTTTCGTAAATCATTTTTTTTTATGTCTGATAGGTTAGCCTTTGACCACTATCTCACCTGATGGTAAGTGATGATGTTGTCGAAGATGTTGTTCAGGCTAACCTAGAATGCCTACATACCTACTTTGGCCTGACGAATGCATTGATACCTCGCATCTTGGTAATCAAAGAGGTGTTTCGCCGACTGTACCTAAACGTGAAGACTCCGCAGATTGAGTAGCTAATAATATCTCTTTTAAGCAGTGTGAGAGAATAATGCGTCCGCTTTTGTTAGTGAAGACAGAAAAGTACGACTAAAGTTGGATTAGATTGATTTCGACAGGGACCAGAACGCTTTGCTACCCGTAGGGGTGAGAAGCTAGTATGGACCCAACTCAGCTAATGTGATGTTGCGGCGCATCACAATATGGAATAAAATAAATCATTGCTTGCACCTAAGCACATCAGTCACATCGTCCACACAGGTAGAAGGATCACAAGCAGATAAGCCAAAGGACTGTCAAGGATAAAAGACTGTGTAGATTCGAATGAAATGCATTCGAATCTGCTGACTTGTATCTCCATATCTTCCGGGTGGCTTTCTGGCAGCGGTCGGGTGGGAAATATAGATATACAGATTTCACCAGATAGTGGTCGGCTATCCAACGGTGAAGTAACTGAATACACTGTAGCAGTTTGGATCTGTTGTCATCAGATAATATACGCAATAGGCTGAATGATCAGCAACATAGTTACCGTTCATTAAAAAGCTGGGTGAGGTTTAAGGACAAGGCTAACTTGTGCACCTCTTTCCCAGCGTGATTATTGTCTTGGTATGGGAAAGCAATTCATAATGGTGAGCAAACTTCCCCAGTATCTTCTAGGTTAAGCCTGAACAACATCTTCGACCACATCATCACTTACCATCAGGTGAGATAGTGGTCAAAGGCTAACCTATCAGGCGTAAAAAAAAAAAGTATCACAAGTTGGGCAGAAGATTACCTACTGTTGTTGCGCTTTATCCGCCGTCATACGTAAATAGGACCAAACTATGCCCTGAATCTGTTGTTATATTTTATCATAATTATATATTATATTTATTTGTAATGGGTGAGGTACCTAAGGGTGATAAAATTATATATTGATCATATATTTCTGGAACGAAAACGTTTAGCTATTGACACTTGAGCTTGCGCTGGTGGCTGAGTGTGGTGATTATGATGAGGTAAACAAAATTAGTTTACGAAATAATTAACAAAAATATGCTTTGAGCAACTGAAATAACACAATTATGTTCTTATGTTATCCTATGCATTATTTGCAACAAAATAGTTTTTTTCTCTCTTTTTAGGGTACCGTACCAGAATTCGGGACCCTCTTACTAAGCCTCGGCTGTTCATTTGTCCATCCGTCCTTAAAAGGGCCGTATCTTTGGAACGGTAATAGGTAGCCAGCGTCCTTAAAATATGTGTTAGTATGGCGGATTGCCTATACCAAATAAGAATCATAACAATAAATAAAAGAATATGATCCCCATACATGAAATGTGTTTCTTTTTTATTTTTACTAGATCGTATTAATTTCGGTTAAAATATATAAGCGTTAAACTTTGAGTGATTATGTTACCATATATAATATAAACAAACAAAAAGTCGGAATCTGGCTAAAGATCTCGAACTGTATGTAACACATTGTGAAAAGAATTTTTAAATTTTAACATGTTGATACAAGACTTTTATAAGAATGGTCCCGAGTTTCTTGCCCGTTCTTTTCGCAGTGGCTCTATCTATTTTTTTTGCTGAACGTGGCATTACAATGTAGAATACTAAAATTTGTAATTGACCTTCATAAGAGCATCTTAGATACCTTAGTTGAATAAATGATTTTGACTTTGACTTAAAAATAATGATTTAATGGTATAACAAATATTATTAAATATTTTAAGAAAACATCAAATTAAGATTTTAATAAAACACTTAAAAAATATAAAAATATATCTAGTGACAATTCCGCCTAATTTTCCTGTTAAGCCGACGTGACATCACAAACGCCACGCAGCCAAACCGGAAGAATTTTCGGCGCGTATCGCTTCTACGCGAAGCATCCTCAGGAGGTCTTGACTCGGACTTGACTGTTTTATTAAAATATTAACTTGATGTTTTCTTAAAATATTTGTTTTTATTAAATATGGATTTCCGCAAAGTAACGCCTGAATCTATTCATGATTTTATGGTACATTCTGTGTTGCCCGGTTTTATTTGTTGTTAGAGAAAACATAATTACTGACTACTTTTTAACTGGTACCTATCACAAACCATATTTATTTATGTTTCAGAAATATTAACAGAAGCAGAGTATCTAAGCGTAGACCCGTATATGCGTGCATATATGATAGGATATAAATTACCGACTGACATGATTGGAGAACAGGTTGCTAAGTAAGTATACATTTAATCAGAACATTCATATACTTATTTAGTTATCGTTTAATTTTTTTAATTTTGTGATAGTTTAATAGTTTGATGTTTAATTATTTAGGGTATATAAACCTTTGGGTAGGGAACTGCGGCTATCATTTAGGTTCCCGTTTAAGACAATAAAACCTACGAAGTATGCGCTGTTGTGTATTTTTGATAGCTCTTGTTGCTACGTCTAACTAGTGCAGAGGGAGTTCTTTCAGCAGCAGTGTGAACATTTAGCGATCAGCAATGAAACGAAACAACCTGATCAAGTTTGGGCATCATTTGAGTCGTCTTGACGAGTATTTTTTTTTAACTTTTAGTTCGTTTTATTGAAAAAAATATTATATGTAAAAGCTTGTTTATTATATGTCTAGCTCATTGAAAAATCAAAATATCAATCAAATACCAGATTTACATTTTTTTGTACGTTTCTTGAGCTAGAAAATAGTCGTATATCTAGTTGTTTTCCCACCAGTGGCAGTGGGTAAAGTACTTCAAGGATATTTTTTGAGTCGTAATAAGTAACTGGTTGAAATTTTCACAAAGAAATTAGGGACTGTTATCTCCAAAAGAATAAAGTTCCACATACGTGAAATGTGTTTATATTTGTTTGAATTAAATTTGTTTTACATTAGTTCTCTAACAATAACGATTACATACAAGACAATGAGGGCAATTCCATATCATGAACTTAATTAAAACATGACTATAATTGGTTTAGTCTTGTCAGATGCATAATTTGATATCCAGGATAATTTGAATAAATTTAATTTTTAAACGTGATCACAATGCATTCACAGACTAGTAAAACCCCGAGTAAAAGCTTTCTTGTTTATTTCATCAGAGTTATTCTAGAGAATAATCGATGAGCGTTGAAACAAATCACTTATAATAATCGCAGATATAGTTATTTTTTGGTTTCTATTCTAAATTTGCCCGTGGGGTGCCGGGATGGAAAGTCACCCCCTATTGCTACCAGTGGATGTCGTAAGAGGCGACTAAAGGTAAAACACCGGAATGTAGGCAGCAGCGCCTTCTCTGTGGAAATCATATCTTAGAGATACGATAGATAGATACGATGCAATAACGGCTATTAAAAATATATTTTCAGCAAGAAGCTCGAAAGTTGTAAGTCAACCCACTGTAATGTTTAGTACTGACAATATCGAAAGTGTAAATAATGTAATTCACCCATGTGAAACACAAACTTCACGCAGATAATAGGTACTTGTTTGTATAGATTTCAGTCCTTTTTTGGTAAGGAATATTTCAATAATATAGACAATTTAACAACTATAGGTAGTTGATTTGTTATATTAATAATATGTGTAAGGGATCGAAAATTTATTGACGAATAACCCATCGTCATTAAAACAATTCTTCGAGAAAGTACCTACTACTCATACAGAATGTTATAAAAATGGTTGTCATTGCTCTCGAGCAACTGGTAAACACCACAGTATAAATAGTAGTAGATTGCGTGGAGTTTTATAAAAATTTGATTATGTCAAAAGGGTGATTTATAGCCCCTATAGTTTTCTATCTGGACAAGTATTGAAAATTCTGGTAACTAGGGCTTTTGGGTATACATAAGGTATATAGGATTCGAGCCGACCAGTCAATATCACATTGAGTTCGAAACGACGTACAGTGCGATTACCTTTGGACCAAGTCTCCCAAGCACAAATACTTTTATACAGTGTAGTGTATCAAATTAGTGTTCTGTAAAGTGCGAGCAGTTTAGTGTGGTTTTAAGTAGTGTGACGTAACTGTAGAACTAGTGAATAAACGTGTCAGTTTGGTGAAAATGTATTGCATAATTTATCCCGAACCGCAGATTGTAACAATCTTACATAGGTACCTATAAAACTTAGTCAATCCTAAGCATCCAAACGAAATTAGTTAGTAATTTTGCTCCGGGCCTCCAGTAACTACTGAGCCCACAAAAGAAACAAAAGAATTAGAATTCAAAACTTAATTAAATAGAATGAAAACTGAATACCATTTGTATATAATGATACTTAAGTAGGTAATACATGTACGTAATTGATTTTATGACCAATATTTCTAATGTTGTATACTTTCAGAATTATTGCAAGCAATAATGAAAAGTTTCCGGTTGGTAAATATGTGGCAGGATCATTTGGATGGCGGACGCATACTATTATTAATCCCAAAAATTTAATAGGTCAGACAGGATTTTTACCGCTAACATTGTTACCAGATATTGGCTCTCATCCTATTTCACTTGCCTTAGGAGTATTAGGTATGCCAGGGTAAGTCAAAACTAAATTTAATATATACCTACATATAATTATAGTCATTGGTAGGTACTATAGTATCAAACAACTTATAAATATTTTCTTTTGTGAACCAAATTCAATTGAATAGCAAAAAAAACTCTTTAGATACGAGGTAGTTATGTACGTGTATGTAGGTATAACAGCCACCTTGCCACGCTGTAGTTTTTCTGTCACCAAGCACTTAACGGTGTGTTCCGGCAGCTGTCTTCGAGAGCCAGTAATTTTAGGTTATCCTGAACAACATCTTACACCACATCATCAGTTGCCATCAGGTGAGATAGTGGTCAAAGGCTAGCCTATCAGCTATAAATAAAAAATAAACGTAATCACGCCACCATCTTACATGCATGGTCAGCATTTTTATCGAATCCGTATTGGAGACTGCGGGCGATGGCTACTTTTAAGACACCATTTTTACCAAGCTCTACTGACGATCGTCTGAACAGTCACATGAATAAATAGTTCTTAAACTATTCTAAAGCTCTGAAACTAATCTAGGTGCACAACATGATTCTGAAATAAATGGCCCATCTTATACCTTCTATCTGGCAGTCAGTACCTAAACGTACGAAAACAACACAACTGGGATGTGTGCGCTACGCATAAACCTATTTATAGTATTTAATTAGATAGTAAGTATTTAATTACTATCCTAGTATAATACAAAAGCTACCTACCACATTAAAATACTGTTTTAAACACAAATCCCAATTTATTTGAACTTTATGTGCAACATTATGTGAACTTTACAGAAATACTGCTCACTTCGGTTTAAAAGAAATTTGCCAACCGAAACCGGGTGAAACTATAGCGATAACTGGTGCCGCTGGCGCAGTTGGCTCCCATGTTGGCCAAATTGGTAAATCTTTGGGTGAGTTGTGTTCTGACCTATGTAAAGAAAAATAATAAATATACATATCAGAAATCGGAGTCTGAGGCAGTAAATTCGAAATCCTACAATATGGAACTAACATTGTTTTTATTATTGTAGGTTGTCGTGTCATTGGATTTGCAGGATCTGATAACAAATGTAAATATTTGGAGAATGAATTAGGCTTTGACAAGGCGTTTAATTATAAAACATGTAATATTCGAGCTGCTCTTCGAGAAGGAGCTCCTAAAAGGATTGATTGCTACTTTGACAATGTAAGTTCTAATTGATAATACCTATTACAATATTCTTACTAAGTAAGTTGTATGTTCTAAAGAATGTGTCAGATCGTGAGAACAGACTGCGAACATGATATTTGATCCCGATGTTCACCCATCTAACATTAAATAAAGAACACCAAATGTGTAACTTGAATGAGTATGACAGCAGAAGTCTCGGGTGCAGATTATGTATGTAAGACCCCGCTTTAAATAAAACTATAAACATTTCATCATTTTCATATTAGTAGTACCTTTAAAAATTAAAATAAATAGTTCTTAATTTGACTTCAAATCACTGTGCGGTCATATGATACCTACGAATAAATATTCGTAGTATGATACATAAAAACTACGTGTAGATCGCTTTAATTAAACAAAGATGGTCGCACTGAGCAAGTGATGGTCGCTTCACTACAATCACTACATCTCATATCCACACTTCTTTAGGGTGCAAAAAGTTTCTCTGTCTAAGGTGGTGTAAAACTATATTCAGTACCTACATACAAAGTTACTTTATGACTATATTAAACCGGGTTCAAATCTAATAGAGGATCTATTCCAAACAAAAATCATATCACAACTTGATGACAGCGGAGACCTGTGCGGGGAAAATGCACTGTGTACTCATAGGTATTTGCTGCAGCGCTAAATATGGTCTAATCTAACCAAACTATTTAACATGCAGCGCTGGATCGCATACATATTTTGAGCTATGATGGCTTTCTAGTCTATAATTTGCAAATGGAAGCGTGGCGTGCCATTTAAACTAAATAAGTATTTAGTGTCCAAAGTCACACTTTGATTCAAATTCTCCTTGTATTAGCGCCGATCTATGCTCCCACTGCAGAGATGTCGAAGCTACATACTAGAGTATGTATATGTATATCAATACAGTTAAGTTAACAGTGTTTGCATTCGGATGACGAAAACTACCTACGCATTATACTTATGTAAGCAACAGAGCAAAAATCGGTAGCAATCACCATATCGTAAGAGGAACATTAAATATCAATGTTAAGCTTGAGATGTTGCGTCTGATAAACTCCACGACCCATCCTAGCGTTGCCGAAATCAAAAACCCCGGTAGTTTACAACTCGAACTACACAACAGCTTTTAGCCCAAGCAATGGGGTCTCAGTTCTTTCAGACCTTCGCTTCAGACCTAAGAAACCATCAAGTCAATGGAAGCCTGAAATGAGATTACAATGTTCAGCGGAATACGGTTAGCTCAATAGACATATTTCAAAAGCACTGTGACAAGACTTACTTTCAATAGTACAAAGGTCGCAGTTGAGAGTAACTAGTGTTCGCAAAAATGCTGCAAATATTGCTATGTGTACCTACTCTTCTTCGATGCAAAATCGACTATACGTATATCTCACTAAAGACTTTGTCTCCGAAACTGTTCAAAAACGTGTGGGAGGATGTTGTTAAGCTCTATAACTATATAATCATGTTGTTGCAGGTTGCTTTGACAAACATTGTACATTTTTCTCATTTACGCTCTTTTTAGTGCCTACGTACTAAGTATAAAAAGTATATTCAAAGGTAAATCTACTTTCTACGTACGTATTTCGTACGCAGATATTTATATATACGTACCCCGAGGCCAACCTGATGTCAAGCGATAACCTCTGCCAATAAAAGTTGCATTACAACACAAGTCACAAACTGCACTGCGCCCCTCATTTCTACTTGAGGGTGGTAGCTGGCCAGACGAGCATTTGAAAAATAACCTTCAACTATTCGGTGATTCTCAATCTGGCGGTGCGAATCAAACCACGGACCTTGCGCACGGTAGTCCATAGCTATAACTGTTCGGCTATAACCGTATGAAAATAATATTAGGTCCTTACATATGAAATTGGCGTTTTGTATGGGAGGAACAAAAAGTCGAATATTTTTTAATATAATATATAATATTTAATCAAAGTATGAACCATTATTTTCTATGCACTTTTGCCATCTCATAGGTAGTTCATTGATCCCTTTACTAAAAAAACCAGTCGGACGGGAATCAATAAAATCTTTGAAGGCGATTTGGACTGCCCCATCGGAGTTGAATTTTTTCCCTTGCAAGAAGTTATCCAAATTTCGAAAAAAATGGTAATCTGTTGGAGCAAGGTCCGGGGAGTACGGAGGATGTCTTAGACTTTCCAATTGAAGCTCTTCTAATTTAGTAGCCGTCTGTAGCGCAGTGTGTGGTCTAGCGTTGTCGTGAAGCAGCAGTGGCGTGGAGCGATTGACCAGCCTAGGTTGTTTAGCCGCTAGCTTTTCCATCATGGTTTGCAATTCCTGACAATAGACATCAGCCGTAATAGTCTGGCCAGATTTAAAAAAACTGTAATGAACAATACCGGCACTAGTCCACCAAACGCTTACAAGTAACTTTTTTGGGGTTAATTTTCGCTTGGGGCAGGATTTGGCTGGCCGGCCAGGATCTAACCATTGCGCTGAGCGCTTCCGATTATCGTAAAGAACCCATTTTTCATCACAGGTAATGATTCGGTTTAAAATACCTTCATTATTGTGCCGGTTTAGTAATGTAACGCAGCAGTCGACGCGCGTTTGCCGGTTTGTTTCAGTCAATTCGTGAGGTACCCACCTTTCAAGCTTTTTAATCTTCCCAATTTGCTTCAAGTGAATTAAAACAGTTTTATCACTAACATTGCAGCCTGCAGCTAACTCGGACGTGGTTTGCGATGGATCCGCTTCCACAATAGCCTTCAACTCTTCATTATCAACTTGAGTCTCAGGCCGTCCACGGGGCTTGTTCTGCAGGTCGAAATTTCCAGAACGAAAACGTTGGAACCAAAAACGAACTGTGTTTTCTTTTGCAACACGACCGCCATACACATCATTCACCCTTCGAGTTGTTTCCGCAGCACTAGTGCCACAACGGAACTCGTACTCGTAAATAATGCGATATTTAAGGTTTTCCATTTTGTAAAATGAGTGACGCAAACAGAAAAAAACAGAAGAAAAAACAAATGAATGACGATCATCGAAGCACAAATACATGAGTCTATAGCTGTACAAATTTGAATTTGGAATTCCTTACCAAAGAGGAGAAATTCGTGATTAAAGTGGCCAGTACGAAAAACGCCAATTTCATATGTAAGGACCTAATATTTATATTTTCGTGAACAGGTTGGTGGTGAAATCAGCTCGACAATAATGAGTTTCATGAATAAAAATGGCAGAGTTGCAGTGTGCGGTTCCATTTCATCTTATAACGATACTACTTTACCAAAAGGTAAATAGGTTTACTTTCATCATTATTTCATTGCTATGCCTTGCATAAAACCCCAATGAATAGATTGAATAGAAGTAAAATTATGTTTACTTTTCAGTTACAATTCTTCAGCCTTCCATTGTTTTTAAAGAATTGAAAGTAGAAGGTTTTTTGGTAAATCGATGGACTGATCGATGGGATGAAGGAATACAGGCCAACCTTAAAATGTTGCGTGAAGGGAAATTAAAATACGAAGAGAAAATATACCATGGTTTTGCTAACATGGTAGATGCCCTCAATGGTTTGTTGCGTGGTGAAAATACTGGAAAAGCCGTAGTCAAAGTGAAATAAATGTATAATACCTATTACAAGTAAGGGAATAAAAAACCTTCAAATACCTCATTTTAGTGTTATTTATTGGTTATAAGATAAAATTTACTCAGGCTATAGGCACATGAAAAAAGAATAGTACAGTATGAAAGCTTCTTACAGAGTCCAAAACTGTTACATTATTTCATACGGCTCTCACTTGGTTAGGTTATTGAAAATGAAAAACCAACTGCGTGATGGGATTCGGCAATGAGCACAGACGAGCGAACAGACTGATGGACTGACTTGACAAATGTCAAAGTGACAGTGGATGACGTATTTCTCGATTTTAGTTTCATAGTTGAATGCCAAATATACTAAAATTTATTAGGACATAGGTAGGTCTTAGATGTTAAATTGACACTTGTTGTCATCTCAATTTTAACTTTAAAATTGGGTTGCAAAAATTCTAAATTATTCGGGAAAATAGATCTTTATATCAAAATTTGAAATACAAACTGAAAAACATGACATCGAGTGTCACTTTGACATCTATGTCGTATTTCCTCGTTTATTTTAAATATTTGCCACTTAAATATCAAATCCAAATTAAAAATCTTACATCAGGTGTCGCTTAAAATCTGTCACGTCCATAAATATTTCCTAGTATTTTTCAATATTTGCAACCATAATATGTATACATCAAATATCTCATTTGACAGCTGTCAAACCAAAACCAACGAAAATATAAGAATTGAGCTTTGTTTTAATTTTTTCGTAAGTAAGTACAAGGACGGACCAAGGGCACTGCTCTGTGGTACTTCAGCTTTAATTTGTTTAATTTCTGAGTATGAATCACCTCGCCTTACCCTGAACATTTTTGTGTTATATAAGATTTTATTATAACAGCAAATTGGTTCGGTAACATTTCCATCAGCTTATGCATTGGTTAGACTATTGTGCCAAACTTTACCAAATGCTACAAGCAATACGTCCACGAACACTGCCCAGCCTACTTTCTTTTTTTCCAATAATTTTTCATTTATGTTGGTGATTCTGTGCTCTCGATCTATTGTAAAGTGCCTTTCTCTAAGCCCGAATTGGTACTCAGTGATTAGTTTCTGTTCTTCAATGATAGGTTTTAGCCGTCCCATTAGTAACTTTTCACAGATTTTTGTCAGAATTGGTTGATCTTTATGATGTTGAAAACAAGTTTAGGTATAACTATAACTTGAGCGGATTTCCACACATCAGGTACATATTTAACTCTGAATATAGTATTAAGATTTTCATTATAGCTTTTCGGGGAAGATTATGAAGGACTTCTTTTGTGGTGAGATCGTGATTGAACCTGGTGATTTATTTTTATTTATATGTTTGATTTTGTTAAATGCTTCTTTTGGAGTTACAAGTTTTATTTATAATTCATCAGGTGATGTTTTGATTCCCAAAATCTGACTTGAACTCTCATGACATGGCTAAAAAATTGCTAAATGTGTTGTGCAAATGTAGAAGCTTTTCGTTCATTATTTTTAGCTCAAGTACCACCGTGTCTCTCTGTTGCAGAGTTTTAGTGGGTCTTTTCGATGTATAACATATTCTAACTAAATATAATTTTTTCCCAATCCGTTTTCTTGTTCACCAGAGTTGGTTGTTTTCTCTCTGTACTATATCATTCTCACAAGGTTAACAATAAGGGTGAGTGGACGGAACTCATCATTCGTTCTCAGCCTCAGAACTCAGACTTCGTCAATAGTGATGAAGAAAGAGACAGATTTTACATATAAAAAAGTCTGCTTAACCTGATGGTATCGTTTGCGAGTTAGTCGGCAAGTAAGTTGGATTTCTTGTTGATATAACGTCACATGTTGTCTGTATAATATCAGTCGCAAGTTCTCTTCCTTCATTAGCCTAGATCAAAAATGGGATTTTTTGCATTAAAATCGCCTCATAAGTTGAACATGTCACCAAGTCTTCCCAAAAAAATATCTAATGCTCCACTTTAAGTACCTTATAAACTGTAAATACCTTGGTGGAAAGTATATTGATGATACGATAACTGAATAGCATTTTGTTTTATCATACACTGCGATTCTTTGTGTGTATTTTTCTTCAAATTTATGAGCTTAATAATATTGGCAGACAGTGTCATTTATTATAATGGAACTACCTATACCTGCTTTAGTTTGCTATCGGAATGTAATGCGTGTTGTTTTATATCTATAAAAGATTATTTAGTGAGGTGCGATTTTGATAATACATATTCCTAAATGCAATCCAGCCTCTGGTTCTATTCGATGTTGCAGGAGCCCATTTGCATTCTAAGCCAAAATTATTAGTTTACTAATAATTTTTGTGCTATTAATATTTTTTGGTATTAAGACCGTCGAGCAACTGTTCAGATATGGCACTTGACAAGGAAACATTTAAGAAGCTGACTGCCAACCTTCATTAATGGAGAGGCACTTAAATAAGAAGAAAAATATTTTTTTGGTTTTGGTGTTCTGGTAATAAGTTTTAGTCTTTTTGTCTTTCGTCAAATGAGGTAAGGAGTTGCAAAACCGCATTAATATTTGGGCCATATTAGATTTATATAGGACTTATGGAATCCAACTGTGGAGCACTGCTGGCAACTCTAATATATCAATGCTGCAAAGAATGCAGAACATTATTTTAAGAACAATTAATGATGGACCCTGGTACATAACTAATTCTGAAATACACGAAAACCTGCAGATGCAGACTGTTAAGGAGGAAATCAGCAGGTCAAACACAATCTACCAACAACGTTTGAGAAATCATCCGAATAAGCTGGCTACCCAATTAATCAATCTAAATTATACACCCCGTCTGCGAAGAAAGCAAGTGCTTCCCTCTGACTAGGGAGCAGACATGAATCAAATGATGAGATGTTTTCGATGGAAGACTCACTCTGCATATCATACATTCCCACAGACAATCTTCTGAAAGTGAAAACCACTGATTGGAGATAAGAACGCAACAAAAAAAAAAAAAAAAAAATATTAGATTTTTAATTTATTTTTGGTTGAACTAGTGGCAATAATTTTACTTCAGTTCCTTTTGCTATATACTCAAATGAGATATTTTTGTCACATTTTGAGCTCTACTGTTTTTTTTGTGTTTAAAACCCAGGTGATAAAGGAAGCATTTTTTTGCTGTTTATGTCTGTAATGTTTTGCAGGTAGGCTACTGTACATTCCCTGTAGTTAGCAGGGTGCGATTCTTCACAGTGCACGCAGTTTGGTTTCTTCTTGCAAGTTTTTTTACAGTAGTTAGGTGCTGTGTGTGTCCATAAGCTTGGCATCGCTTTCATTGTGGAATTAAGCTCGATGTTTAATTAATTCAATATCCACTTTGCAAGCCACGACGTGTGTAAGTTTTTTGTCATCACCCTAATCGGCTTGTCTTGCTTGATTTCATATGAATGCCAAAGTTATTTTTTTATGTTATCGTGGCAGAACAAGCTCGAGGCCCACCTGATGTTTAGCGGACTAACCTCTGCCTATAATAGATGCATTTCGTAACAAGTCACGAATTGCACTGCGCCCGTCACCTTAATACATAGTGGTTATATCTCATATTATTAAGCCTGTAATTTTATTGGCTCTCAAGGACTGCTGCCGGAACACACCGTTAGGTGCTTGGTGACAGATTTTCTATTTGAGGGTGGTAGGTAGCCAGGCAATCAATCGCAAAATGCCCTTCCACCATGCGTTGAAGCTCAAGCCAGCGGTGGGGATCGAGCCAGGGACCTGCGGCACGGCAGTCCAAAACTATTACCGCTCGGCCAGTGCGACACGCAACGTACGTTTCCTCAAGTGTTGCTTTCAATTACATACAACATGGTGAATCTACGTCAGCGTCAACAAGAACGTAAGTAACTGGGACCCGTTTTTGGTCCACATCATAGTAAAGAAGCAAGATACTGAAACATAGTGATTATAAAGAAGCATCAGACATAATTACATTAGCTTCCATCACTTTCAGAGTTAATGACAATTTAAGAGAACAAATTTCAAACTTTGGAACCCACAAATATGCCCAGGCTAGAATGTGCCCCCATATCTACGCGTGTACCTATGTCGTAAAGGCCACTAAGGGTAATACACCAAAAGATGGGCAGCAGCAGTCTCTAAGGAGCTGATATCTTACACTGCAATCCCCAAGCCAAGCAGCATGGGGATTATGGCATACCCCCATATTTGGGGAGGCTGTGTTCAGCAGTGGACTATCCGGCTGTGACAGTACAGTACAGAACCCACAAATAAAAAGGACAAAGAAGTCTTAACATCACCTATCAAGCCGTATCAATAGAAGACGATTAACAACGCTCAAAACCTGATTTTGAAAATGTTGGTGGTCGATGTGAAAAATATCCGAACAGAGAATTTCAAGTTATTGCGCGTTATTACGACAAGTTCCGTGAACTGTCCTATTCGAAATAACCACCACTACATATAGTTAAACTAATTATAAATAATCGGACTACTGATACCAGGGCGTCAAGTCTGCTAATAATGTGAATATTCTGTAATGGACTCGGCCTGGTCAATTTTGACAGTTTTGGTAGTCTACTAACTTCATATCGTTCATATTGAGTCAATATTGATTCAATCTTGGTTTCATATGAAAACGAAACGAAATAATAAAAAAATAATAAATAGTAACGAAATTGTTTTCTGAATTACCTTACTCTTCTCTTTTTATTTTTTGTTGGCAATATCGTCAAACCAGCCTAGATTCAGCATAGATTCATATATTCATAAGGGATCAGCAGACTACCGATTCTGTCTTGTATGAATCTTGAATGAATCTATGCTGAATATGAACATGCAATTAGCAGACTTGGACCCAGGCGACAGTTTCATTTTTCAGAATTTCCGTTAGAAATTCTAGCGATGCTTACGCCATAACTATTAAGTAATCTGTGCTTACGCTCTTCTTGGAGTATATAGTACCTATTCTTTGATCATGCTGCTCAAAGCCCAAAAGGGAACGCATCCTAACCTAATAAACTTTTTTGCAACAGTCACTTGTTTGATTTGCTTATGAATAAATATTACTTACTCAGTGTTTATAAACCATGGACACATATACAAACATTAAAAACACTGATTTATAAATAATGACCATAGAAAAGTAATTTAACGGTATGATAACCGTGGGCTGGGGGTTCATTTTTTGTGAACATCATAATCTTTAATGTGAAATTGCACGAACGCAGATCATTTCCAGACCATTGAGCAAGTAACATCTTTGAAGACTGGCCATTCAAAAAAGACTTCACGTATTGATTAAAATGTACCTTTGTTTTTTTATACAATATAAATATCCATTACCTGTACATATAGACAACATTCTATGTGATATAAATCATATCTCAATATACTTAATATCATGTTTTATAAATACAAACAATATTAAACTGTAGTTCTCAATTTTTGTAAATAATCTTAAAAGTATCTAATGTGATTTTTTAGTTATTTTCTCATATTTCATAATAAATAATATATTACCACATTGTATTTTCTGTAGTTAGTATGTAAGTTTAAGATATTTTTCCATTGTTTCAGATATGTATCAGGGTGTCCCAAGAAGTATTTCCGAGTTAACTCGTCCAAATTGGGCCATTCTCTCGAGTAGGCGGTCTCTAAACACCTTGTAATTGGTTTTACTTTGCTTGCATTAATCATCATGTAAATTAAAATTTTGCACTTACCACATTTAGATTTAATTTTTTTGATTGAAGCCTTATGAATAATAAAATGAAATTTTCAGGGTAGCTACCTGATACGAGTAGATAGAGCAAGTTTTCAAAAGCCAAACGGTAACTTTTTTATGTGAAATAATCTTTTTAGGGACCCTTGATATTGTGAACATACTGGGCAATTTTATCTCTCCTGGCATTAATTTTTTTTTTATTCCATTCAAAGGTCTACCGATAGTAAATGTTGCCATACTGTATTGGCCTATCTATCAGCTTAGCACACAAAAAGAAAATCAAGCATCTAACGCAATAATTCACGTGACCATAAATAAAAATCTCATCGTACTCGGCGATAGGTGAAAAATTAAAAAAAAAGTCATAACTCAGAAAATACGAAAAATAGCGGAAAATACATGGGGGTGATTCAGATAGCCCTCTAGATCCTCTACCTCCCAGCTTCAGTATATCACTACTTCTTGGGACACCCTGCATAATACACCAAATTCAAAATAATTCCGTTCAAGATTTTCCTCTCTGACCTGACATTGGCAAAAAAGTTCTAAACAATTGCCAAAAAAAAATATGTTTGTTTTGATTCAGCTTTGAATAGATCACATTCAAATTCAATTCAAGTAACTTTGTTTATGCTGAAAAGTGAAATTAATCATTACAAACTTTCGAGTTTGTGATGTACCTAGGTACATAGGCCAAGCTAGAAATCTTTGGCTAGAACCCTAGAATTATAGGGCTCTGTTTTCGGCTGAAGGTAAAACTCGACTACACTAAAATATTAGTTACAAATAAATTAAATATGGCACTATCAGATAAGTTAAAAAGATTCTCTAAAAATACTAACAACACCACAAAGTCTACAATTTTATCAATTCATTTAGTTGAGACTCCAATTGGAAAAGTCTTTGGTGCAGCTGATGATAATTATTTATACCTAGCAATCTTTGAAGATTCCAAGAACTTTGACAAAAGTTTGCAAACTATGTGTCATAAACTATCTTGTGAACTTGTGGAAAATAAAAACAAAATTTTAGCACAGTTGGAAATTGAATTTCAGGAGTATTTCGCTGGATATTTAAAGAATTTCAATGTTCCAATTAAAACATTTGGTACAGAATTTCAACAGGTTAGTTGTATGATATACTTTATTTATACATACATTATATTCTCTCTTAGCTATCTACAAAAACTGGATTCAATAGTGGTTTTGATGGTGAAATTAGTTTTAATTTACTCATATGTAACTGGTTTCTAGTTGTTATTCCCTTTTGTCCATTCATAATACCATTGATAAATATAAAAATGGGTGTGGCAAAATAGAACAGTATTCATTTTAATTAAATTACCATGTGTAAATCTGCTGTTGGTTCATGGTTTTGGAGGAAAGATATGAAATAATTGTGAGTATTCCCATGTCGTAGTAATTCTATATTGAATATTTTGATACTCTTTCAGTCATCAAGTAAAATTCCATTTGCATACCATTATATATTTAAAATGAAATACATATGATTACATCAAAACGATATGTAATTGATTTAAATAGACATGCTTAATAAAGTCATTAAACGGATGATTAATTATAAACTGATCATACATTTTTCTAAATCTAAAATTATGCAATAAGGACCATATCAAAAATTGCCTATTAATATAAACTTTATTTACCTAAATATTAAAATAGAATACATTAACACTTAAAATTTGTTATTCTCGATGATATTCACACAAACTGGAAAATTCATAAACAAAATATAAAATTAATACTTAGCAGCTTTACATATTCTTTATTGTAACGTATCAGCCGGATTGTCCACTGCCAAACACAGCCTCCCCCCATTAAGGGGGATTTGCCATAATCCCCACACTTGGCAGGCATCTTAAAGATTGCAGTTTAAGATATCAGTTCCTCATAATGTGCTGCTACCCACCTTCCAGTATTTTACCTTTTGTAGCCTCTTACAACACCCACAGGTATAATTGAGGGGTGACATTCTAGCACGGCACCCCTTGGGGACCTTAACATATACCTAAAAGAAATAATAGAGCCACTGACCAAAGGAAAGCCATATCCATGTACTATGCATATATATGCTTATTCATAGTTGAACTATGGGATTATAACATTGTTAATTTTGAACACCTGCTAAGTGAATAAAATTACAATGCAATTTTTTCTACCAGGGGCAGGATTCTTATTCTATTTTGGGGTATTATGTCCTGCACTGATGTCCCACTTGGGGTGTTTTGTGCTTTTCCCCCACCAGCTCCTACCCAAGCCATCCTAACTCCTTGATGTAGCGGAAGGACTTTGGGTCGCTGGCATAGCTGCTCCAGTGACATGTGTAATGGTGAGGTTGTTGTTGATGAGAATGGCAGGATTATGCACGGATCCATTTTTATGTCAATTTGTGAGTATTGCATTTTACTTTGGGGTAATAGTGTTACAGTGGAAATCCTATTTATGTTAAAAAAAATTTTTTTTTGATTTCATGCACCATGTATGAAAGCCAATTAGCTAAAAACCTATATCGACGGTTGAAAGGCAATAATTACCAAGCGACATTTTGGGCAATATTGGGTTATATATATCATTGAAATCAGAAAAAAAATCTGCGTGGATTGGTCCTACTCTCATGCCGCTAGGACGAAGTTTGTTGTCGCTTAGTAACTTAAAATAAAACATATTTTCACAATTATCGGCGTCTAAGCGACTAAAATTATACCTATTTATGAATAACTTTCACATAGTATGTATTCGATTATTACTTTTTACACTTAGTATAGTAACATTTGCCTAGAGTCGAAATAATGTGTTTGAACATAAAGTATTTTTTGCCTTGCGGTAACTAGGTTATGAATATAGCATAAGACATTTTACCTGAATAAAAATATTTTTTTCTCGTAGTTTAAGAATTTTTGACACACCTTAACCATATATTTATTGTCACTTAGTACTTTTTACCTAAATGCGATGAACTTTAAAACGTCAAGTAGTAATATTTACCTGCCCTGTACAGGATATATTTTGTCGTTTGGTAATATTTTACCTGCCGATTTCTTTAATGATTTTGTTACATAGATGCTAATTACTAGTATTAAATTTGTATAAAACTGAGCTTATTCCTAATGCATGTATTTTGTTTTATCGGTTACCCAAACTGTAAAGCAGCTTTTTAGTGGTATTTGGTAACAAAATAAAGACTAAGACTTCACCGAATTGTCGCATAGGCAACCTGTTTTCTCGCACACATCGCTCAAAGCGATTCATCGCGTAGCTTGAAGTGTACTCGGTAAGTGCAATATAAAGATTTGATAAGTATTACATTAAATAATGCACATTTTATATTGATTTTAATTCATGGTTTTAGATACATAACAATCGTAATAAGCAAGTAGATAAGATAATTTGCAGGCTATGTCAAACGCCGGTGTGGATAGCAGGGATTTGTACTGTTTCATACTTGCTTAGTTAAATAATTTAATCATTTATGCTCTCAATAATAACGAACGGAAAATTATAATATTTAAATTTAATTTTAAGGAACCAACATATCAAGGCTGTTACAAAAATAAAGATGAAAATCTGCAACGAATGGACCAATTTCTCAAATACCTTGGTTTGAATAAACCAGTATGTTTTATAAATTTTCACTCTGTAGTTATACAAAAAAAAGGCAATATGTAATAGGTATATTACGTTTTTATTGTTTTTCAGCATTATATATTTTCAAACGAAAGCCCTTCAACGACCACCGTTGCAAGTACTTGTAAGACTCTTTCTGCTGGCAATGTCACTGAAAATACTAGCCGACTGATTGATAATCAATCTGGCTGAATAAATCATGATCCATAGCACCAAAACTATAGCGAAGCATTAATGGATGAAATTGTTGGAAGCCCGTTGGGTCCTACTCTGAAAATTGTACCTGCAGATCTATCTGGACAACAGAATACAGTCCATGTCCAGCAGATGATTATTCTGTGATCCAAATTGACATACCAGAAAAAAAACCAGATAAAGAACTTTTAACATGTAGGTTGATTTGACTGTTCCGGAAACGTTCACTGCAAGCAACGCCTAAGACGAAACAGTTAAAAACTATGAAGATGGATTGAATTACAGAAATAAATACGGCAAGCTACATCGAAGTAAGTGCCAATCCTACAAATTCTATCATTGGGAGATGGTCTGAATCTGACGGATTACGGCAAAACTGATATAATGTAAATTTATTACATATCAGGTTATGATGATTGCTCAACTCTAATTGCTTATGAAGAACCTTCAATTAAGGATGAATGGTTAGAACTTTCTTCTAATGAAGAAGTCGAAATAGGTTCAAAATAGCAACCACAAAGAAAAAAGGAACTAAAATCAGAAAAATATAAGTTTGTATGATAATAATGAAGAAAATGTTAGAAAAAATAAGATTCCAAATATTTACCTCAAAGAATCTAATTTAAGACCATAGTACCTCTTATGCCGTGTTACTATTCAAATATGCTGAAGGCAAAGGCAAAATATAACTTTGTTACACTTTGCAAGAACAAAGTTATATGTACTCAATTACACAATAAATTCACCAAGATACCGTATTCTGCGTTTTCGCCAATGATTTGCCAGACTCAGATATTAAAGGCATAGAGCCCGGTGATTCTTAAATATTTGAAATTTTCAATGTTGATTATTATGGGTAATTTTGATAATACTGTTCTATGTAACTTCTTAGTAAACGAATGACTATATTATGTAGATTATATAAACCTTCTTTTGTTATTTTAATGTCGATGAATGTATCTCAATCTATAATTTTCACTTCGTAACCTATATCTACCTCACTATATAATACTTCGTTTGGAATATTTGATTGTGATAATAAGGTACAAGTGTTAATTATTCTTATGTGACATTGCATAACATTTCCGTTTGATTTCAATGTTACTGTTAAAACCTAATTTTCCTAAGAAGTAGCAACTAGCTTCGAAGCAGTGATGGCTCAGTGGCATTGGCTATGGACTGCCGCGCAGCAGGTCCATGGTTCGAATCCCGCCCAGAGCTTGAGCTTCACCGCATGGTGGAAGGGCATTTTGCGAATGCCCGCCTGGCTAGCGACCACCCTCAAGTAGAAAGTCTGTCGCCAAGCACCGAAAGGTGTGTTCCGGCAGTAGTCCTTGAGAGCCAGTGAAATTACAGGCACAATGAGACTTAACAACTATGTCTCAATGTGACGGGCGCAGTGCAATTAGTGAGTTATCATGAATTGCAACTGTTATATGCAGAGGTTAGTCCACTTAACATCAGGTGGGCCTCGAGCTTGTTCCGTCACAATAACATAAAAAAAAAACTAAAGCTTTAAATTAGTGAAAGTTGATCATAATTATGTTGTATAATTGCTAGTTTACGAAAATATTTTCATTCATAAAACCCGTAAACCGTTTTTTAATTTCAGAATATTCTTTGAGATAAGAATTGTATCCCAAATTTTTTGTTACAAATTTGAGATACAATAATCAAAGAAAGTTGTATGTGATTCATTTATTTTTATTAAAAATAAATTCTGTAAAAAAATGATATTAGTGTTGTAGATAGTTCTATTTTTAATTTTTGAGTAATAATAGTGTAAGATTCCCGAAAAAGGCTGATCTGAAAACTTAAAAAGATTGATTTAAATTTGATTTAAATAAGTAATGAATAGGTAGGTATCAGAAAACCATACCAATTTAAAAAAAGTATCAGCAGTTTAAGACCGCAATTTAATTTTTAAATAAATTTGTAATTTTATCGACCTATTCATATTTTAAAATTTCTAATAAATATTTTGTATTAAAATAGATTGCCTTACTGATTTACAACGACTGCTCAAGTTCTTTATGAGATCAGGTGTCTACTTTGCGAGATATCGCAATATTCGGAAGTTAGAGGCTTACATAGAAGTGTTTGACAAAGGGTTAATCGCAGCCCTCTAAACCTTCACCAATCTGCACTAGGGCAGCCTGGCAAAGTATGCTCTAATTGGTCCCGCGTAAGATGGAAGCCTATAATAAGCAGTGAGTGATTGTAGATTACTATAAAGGCTGATTTGATGTTGATGATAATGACGATATACGTCGAAAGCCTTTGTCAAAAAATCTTTAATTTTGTGTACTAAAATCTTTAATGTTGTGTACTCAAATCTAAATGAATGTTACTTGTCCAATAAAATCCTACACATACCTTATTTAATTTGTAATATGGTTGAAATTGCCTGGCAGCAAAAGTTACTTGGTTTTTAGTTCGATCATTTTACCTAGGTGCCAAACATCTGTTACTTCTGGATGCATCCTTTTGCTTAAAACACAATTGTAAAATACGGGTCTTTAGTAAATTTAACATGTTTTAAAATAAACTTTTGTTGTCGGAAAGTAATTTTTACCTGTTTGTGATTTTGATTAAAATTTAACTAACCGACACTAATTCTTGAAATATTGAGAATATACATAATCTTTAAATGCTAGTTCACAAAGATTATAAATTTTATTTAAAAATAGTTAGAATCGAATTGCTATGATAATAGGCGATTTTTGACGATTTTTTTTCCAAAAAATAAAACTTTAAAATGCTCTAGTGTAAAGTTGCCATCATGTCGCTTGGTAATTATTGCCTTTCAAGCGTCGATATATTTTTCAATATAAAAATCTAAACTCTTCTATTACAAAATCACAAGTTTAAAATACTACATAGACTATCGAAACTTCAAAAAGGGTTTTTTTTTATTACCGTTGCAACTTGTTTCTATCACATATTACAATGTGGATAAAGTGTATTTCAAATATTATTAATATATTCAGTTTTAGCAAGTCGTAAAGTATGGAATGTGACGTCGCTGGTCCTCGTAAACTCACGAAACTTAAATTCGCAGTATTTAGTTTCGATAGTATACGTAGGGACAGTCGAAATTTAAGTCATGTGCGGGATTCGAACCCGCGTCCATCCACCCCTTGAGCGGGGGTATGCTCTGCTGACGACTTCAAGCGTGACGAAAACCGTACTGGCGATCTCTAATCAGCTGGTGCTTCTCCAGATACTGCAAGAGCTGGTTGTTGATAATAGATTCCATTATCTTGGAGAACAGAGACGTTATGGCTATATAGGGCGGTAATTGGACAGATCTGAGCGGATTAAGGTGCACCAAGGCCGTCTTCCATGTTTTTGGGACAACGCTTGATGTGTCGCAGAGCCGGAAAAGACGCGTTAGATTAGAACCGGAGTCAACTCTGGAGCGTAAGTACGCAGCACTATCGGAGGGATGCCATCAGGGCCACTTGACTTATGAATGTCCAAGAAGAACAGTGCTTTACATACTGCACTTTGCCAGAAAATTATATCTGGCATCGGTATCACACCGTGGTATGATCGGTGGTGAGTTCCCTTGGGCAAGTTATCCCTTGTCGAGTTAGTCGCAAAGAGAGAGCCCAGAAGATCGGCCTTCTCCTTTGCGGGGTGGTCGTGATTCTCTCTGTGCAGGGCAGTAGAGATGAAAGACAAAAATTAGCCCTGGCAAGAGACCAGAACGCACGTGTTCCCGAACAAAGGCGGGCTAATCTCTCGCCAATTCTGCTGATATGTTCCGACTTCGCTCTTGCAATTACTCTTTTGAAGGACCTGGAGGCAAAGTTATATTTCTTTTTGAGATCGCTGCTATTTAAATCCTTTTTCCCAACGCTCTCGTTTTTGGCCCGAGGCCATTTTGCAAGAGTGACCAAACCAGGGCTGGGACCTGCCACCGTTGGGCACTGCAGAATATGGAATAAGAGTTCCATACCTTGACGCACTACATCAGCAACAAAATCGGCAGTGACATCTGGATCATCCGGTAAGAAGCAAACTTGCCCCCATGGGTAGGATACAAAAAAGGACCGCATCCCGTCCCAATCTGCAGACCTATAGTGCCACACGCGACGACAACCTACAAAATGGAGTCGAGTTGGGCTTGTAACCGGCACTGAACTCCGATGAGGCAGTGGTCCGACGACCCGAGAGGAGTGTTAACGGATACTGAGTAGTTGTCCGGGTGAGAGGTCAACAGAAGGTCCAAAAGGGAAGGTGTAAGGTCATCCACATCTGGGATAAGCGTAGGCGAGAGGACCAGTTGTGTTAGACGATACGCTAAAACGAAGTCGTGAACAGATATCCCCGCATGATCGGTGGTGCGCGAACCAAGCCATTTAAAATATAAAATGTATGTAAGTAATAATAACTTAAAAACTTTGAAAAATAATAGTAATTAGTTTACCTACGTTTACATTGGAGAAGTGTCTTACAAAACTTTTATGTTACTCTTGTATTACCATGTCACACACATTTAAAATAAATTTTAAAATGCTCTTAACATTTTAGCTACCTACCAAATTTTTCAAAATTTGCCAATTGTGTAACGGAGTACGTTAAATACGCTAGTTACACTTCATCAGAACCAGTTACGTACACGTAATAATTCCTCCATCGAAGCCAATAATATTTAATAACTCCGTTTCATTTGTTTTATAGGCAGTATGGGATAAGCTGCAGGCGCTGCCATATGCATCAACAGAAACTTATGGAAATCTCGCAAAGACTTTGGGAAGAGAAGCTAGCCATGCTCGGGCCATCGGTGCAGCTTGCGGTGCCAACACACACATAATCATAATACCGTGTCACAGGCTCGTTGCTTCGGGTTCTAAAGGAGGATTCAGTTGTGGTGTTGACAGAAAAGAGTGGCTGCTAGCACACGAAGTAAAATATGGCGATTAAGACGCTGTCAAATGCTGAAATTTTGTCACTATCGAACTGCGTAAGAGTGACAGAGAGGCAGCTATGGTGAAATCGCGATCAGTTTCGGTAAAATCCGAAAGAAAGTTTAATAACACAAAATGAATAACCTTAAAAGAAAATGTAACTTTCTTGTCCCTCTTGATAAGGTTTTATGAATACATTTTCAAACACTTTCAACGTAAATAATTAAAATATTTACCTTACAACCGTAATTTAGAGTCAACTTTGCAATTTTATTTTATCGAGAAAGTTTTAAGGAAACGTGTTTCGGAATTTTCTTGGTATTAGATAATGTGATCGAGATTAGCATATAATTTTCTTATTGCTGCATACTAAATACATTTTGCTGAAAATCTGTTCAAGAAAAGCTATTTAGCACCTGTCAGCGTCTTAACAGCAATATTACAATCTAAAGTGAGTGGTAAAGCTAAATCGTGCTACCAACAATATATCTGTGATGATTAAATATTAGTGTGTGTGAAATAATTACTTATGTCTAGCGCGTAGGATAATTAAAAGTTAATATTTTTTATTACACTAGTCTTTTAGTAGAAGTAAATAATGTTATGTTGCCAAAACATTTTTTTTTTAATTAATATGTTTTTAAATAACATACATACATATAATCACGCCTGTATTCCCTGAAGGGGTAGGCAGAGGTGTGTAAACACCCAAGTTTCGCCAATTGGGTTTTGATTCCATGTCATCGGGAGCGAGCCTATTGCCATTCACCGGGCACAGTTTCAGGGTCATATAAAATGTTTTCTCTAACACACGGGACTAAACACAAAAATGTATTACGAATAATATTTTTACGCTAACAACATATAAGACAGGAACACAAGAACATACTGTATGAACCTTAGAGAATAGTAGATTGTTATACAAGGGTCGAAAGAAATCAATTTCCATACGAGATATTTAGACGCCCGAGCGTAGCGAGGGTGGCTATAGTCCGAGTAGGAATTGATTACTTTCACCCGTGTTAAGCACTCTACTTTTCATTTCGAATATAAGGAAAGTAAAAAATAGTAGTTTTTATAAATTATTCATTAATAATAATATCATGAATGGGCAACTATTTAAAATTAAGTAATTGTGATTTTAGAAATATTTGTGTATTTTAGAACGAAAAAATATAGACGTCTAATTTTGTTTACTACCATGGTTGCCATGGTTACAGTTACAGCAGAGTACCTTAGAACGAAAAAACATAAACATGGTTACAAGTCATTCCGGCCCAAGAGAGGGAAGCATTCACAATGAGTTTTCCCACCCTTAGGTGGGAAGCAGTATCTTCCACCCGCTATGCAGATCAAATAAACAGTACTTTCCGAGTATGAGAAATGAAAAAAAAAATCCTTCCCCGTCGTATATAAGGTATCAAAATAAAGGGCTTTAAAACGATTTCATAAATATAGTATATGACTTGCAGTTTTAATTTCAATTGAATGATAAAACGCTTAACGAAAATAAATAATTTACAGTCGTGGTTTTTACTTCTTTAATTAATATATACTTGTTTTCAGAGCAGATACAAAATCAAAATCGAAAACACAACCTGAATAACATATTAAGAATTACCGACAGACTAACGCCTAAACAATAACTATAATAAAAGAATAGCTTTATTAGTTTTGTAAAAAAAATCTGTACTTAAAGAAAAACTCGTTATGTAAATTATTGGACAGAGAGCGTATTTGACTTAAATCCTATTAGACTTGGTACGTAATTGACTTAAAAGGTAATGGTCCCATTTTTTTTATAAAAGGAACTAATCCATACTGAAAATATACTAAAACAAAAAAGTAAATAAAGAAACCGTCATATACAGTTTATTTTGAAAATGAATCATCATCAATGTAGTCGTAGCCAATTAAATACGCATTATTAGGGATGATCCAAATGCTACTCGTCAGACAGATCCCACTATGAAATTTAAAAGGAACCACATGACAAGCACCAGCTTTCGAATATAAAAAAAAACTTCGGTACACCTATAAAAAGTTATAAAATAAAATAATACAAAAAAAAACAGTCGAATTGAAATCCTCCCCATTTTCATGCTATCGGTTAAAAATAGTAATGTTTTAAATTTGGACACGCGTATATTCAACGTAAAACGTATTTGACACCACGCGTCGTGCGTGAGGCATCTGTGCTATATTGTTTATACTTATTCAACTTTCAGGTGATTTTTTTAATTATTAAGTAACTTGCGGTATGTCGATACTCACGCGTATTTTTCGATAAAGTCGACCAAGATTTCGGGTATATCCAATGCTCTTCATTTCATCAGGTAAGTTCACACGTATATATCCTGGCGACGACTCCGAGCGCAAAAACGCGTGAGTACAGCCGGTTATTTAACACATTAAGGACCACACACCCACAACGAGAAAACACGAGTTAAACTCGAATTAAGAGTAAATTGTCATACAAAAGCCAAGTTATCCCGACTTTAACTCTCGAATTTACGTTGCAATAAGCACTAAAATGTCTTCTACTCACGAGAACTCGATACAAATCAGCAAAAATCTATGAGTACATAAAAGCGTTTAAGGAAATCTTGTAATATTCACTACATAACTATATACAATTATATATTACAAACACACAAGGTTTTACAAAATCACAAATATACGATAGGAAAAATTTAAGTCATGTGCGGGATTTACTTTTCTTAAACAAGAAAAATCAAAAATTACGAAACAGCGAGTCGTTTTACAATCTACTATTTGAAGTCGATTTGATTTTTGTATCTACTGAATTTTTTATTTCCTTCATTCAATTCATAGACTGTAGCAATATAATCGTATAAGTCACCACCACTGAGGCGATGGATACCAGATAGCTATTGTCTAATCTGAAGAACTTAGCCAAGTTAAAATTAACGGGTCGTGCTTGCACCAGTCCACGAAGTTCAGTCATAGAAGCGCGTAGTTTATCACCTGAAATAAAAAAAATTAACATTGTAGACATTTGTTTGAAGAGGTTAGTTATGTTGTTTTTTTATCGCGGTTTCTTGAAACTATGTAGGTAGATACCTATCGGTTCTGATTCGGGATAACAGTAGGCGATCTTAGTTCTTCTATCACAGAGTACCTACCTACATAGGAACTGACTTTCTCTGTTCAAAGATTCCACAACTCTACTCACATTTAGTGAATAGCTTAGTTAAGTCAACAAAAAAAAAACTGCTATCAGCGTCATGCAAAGAGGGAGGGATTGAATCATCACAATATAAGATGGCATTGGCAATGGGCTTACTGCTAGCTGCGAGGGCATTATTACTTCTAGAATTAACCCAATTTAGAAAGTGAGCATGAGGGTAAGCTACTTTTCACTACGGATAGTGGGGCAGTAATATATGCACTCAGAAAACCAGTAACCAGGTCAAGAGTTATTGCTGAGTGCCTTGCTGCCCTACAAAAATGATTAAACAATTACAAAGTAATAATAACATGGACATAACATGTGTCCAGGTAACATCATGGCAGATACCCTGGCCAAAGACGGGGCAAAAAACAGGTATGTGATGACGCGAAGATCCTTTGCAAACCATCAGTAATGGAAATACGAGAACTATTGCGTCGTCGCACCGAGAGAGAACAACAAAACCTGTGGGATAAGTTAGAAGACTGTAAACATGCAAAGGCCATGTGTCCAACTCTAACTAAACAAGAAGCTGACAAATAACCTGCTAAAGTTTTAATATTGTTAGGTTTGCAGTAACGCCTGCTATGCGGATTACATTACAAAATCACAAATATACGATAGGAAAAATTTAAGTCATGTGCGGGATTCGAACCCGCGTCCATCCACCCCTTGAGCCGGGGTATGCTCTAACCAATTGAGCTAACATGACATGACGTCATACTCGAATCTTTCCTATCGTTCTCCATCCCAATACGATGGTTAAAGAACGATAGGATCAGCGACCACTGTGCTCGTCCTGTTTTACATAAGAAGAGCTAAAAAAACACTTGCAGTAGGCAACCACCGCCTAATAGCTTCAATCTCTCATGCAAGCAAAAACTTACTGCACATTCTAATCGAACTTTTCTAGGCAATTGCTCCCGCACAAGCTGGCATAAATAAATTGAACAGTCCCGGGGTTTAACAAGCCGACTTAGCGAACATTTAGCTAACCACATATTCTTCGTTGATATCTCAAAAGCATTTGATTCTGTCAGGTGGCCAAAACTTTGGCCAACTCCTGCCAGGAGTTTCAACGACCAAGAAGAACAACGACTGGTGTGTCCCATTCTTAGGAAGAGACAAATTCCATGTAAAAATATTTACCTATATTTGGATAGAAGCCTACGTGATTTTACAGACTCGTCAAATCCTTGTTTGGTCTTATCCTATACAATTATCCCTTTTTGCAACAAGGATTCAGTCCATAAACTATTAGCGTAACGCATAGATAGGTAGGTACTTTCTTTGCAGCAGATTTATCCTAGGAACAGGTAGAGTTTACACAATAAAATAATTATTTTATGAGGCTGGAATCTATACGCTCGAAGGTATTATGAGTGAATGCGAGTCCCGTAAATTTTGAACCACGCTATATGCTCTTGGTTTCATTCATCCGACAACCTCTGATTATTATTATCTTTGTTAACCGATAAAGAAGCAGCAAATGGGAAACAGACCCGTGCTTCCTGACACGGTTGCAAAATTACTAATGTAATACTAAATACTTTTTTTTAATGTTATTGTGACGGAACAAGCCCACCTGATGTTAAGTGGACTAACCTCTGCCTATAACGGATAAATTTCGTCAACAACGAATTGCACTGCGTCCGTCACACTAAGACGTACAGTTGTTAAGACTCATGTTCCTGTAATTTAACTGGCTCTCAAGGACTGCTACCGGAACACACTGTTAGGTGCTTGGCGACAGATTTTCTACTTGAGGGTGGTATTTAGCCAGGCGGGCATTCCCAAAATGCCCTACCATCATGCGGTTAAGCTCAAGCCTGCGGCGGGATTCGAACCATGGACTCTGGTTATTACTGCTTAGTAAAGTAGTATAACTGAAGAAGTATGCTGCGGCGACACCTCAAGCCGACTAAAAACTATTGGTATGCTGTCTGAGCCACAGTACACGTGCGTTCCTTTACCATGTTTAATGCTATATATATTAACTACAAAATATATACTTTGGTACTTAAGTATTTATTAAGTTTTCGTGTGAACAAAAACTTCCTTGGTATGGTACTTGCGTGAGTAAGCCACTCTACTATTTTTTCAAGGAAAATAATATTTAAACTTGATAGCGTCACGCATTGTTTTACTTACTGGGGTTTTTGTTGATTAGGAGATGGTCGATGGTGGACATGATCCTGTCTCTCTGACGGTACACCTGCTCACAATGGTGTACCATGTTACACAAGACAAAAACGCAAGTCACCTGGCGCATCATGCTGGAGACGACGGGGAAGTATCTATACTCATATGACAGCGGCTGTGGAAGTATACAGTGAAATTAAACACGTGTTTTCATAGCGCTTTCCATTCAAACGTAGTTTCGTCACATTTTATGTAGCCAGTTTTCCGTAAAATTGGGCAGTTTCAAAATTATTCGGGAAATTAATTTTGTACGGTTTTCTTATGCCGTAGGTGGCAAACCAGCAAACAGGTCGCCTGATGGAAAGCGATCACTGTTGCCTATGGATATCTGTAACATCCGGGGCATCAAATACGTTGCCGACCTTTTAAGGACTGTTGACTCGCCTTTCGAAGGACCATATGTTGTAGCTCGGATATACCGTGGGAGAAAGCTAATTCCACATTCTGCAGGTGTGAGACAGAAAAGATCGCATGAATTGCACAATATCTGTGCGATTTCTTATCTCCATGTCTATAATTGTGGATGAGCTTTCTGGCGATTGCGGCTAGGGCGGTGATAAAACCGCGAGCGCCGCGCCGGCATGATGTTGAATAAAGAATTATAACATTAAATAAATAATATAATGAAAAACTGGCAAACCAGAAGCATAGATTTTAGGCCCCAGGACATGTATGTAATATTTCACCAAGTTTGAACACTTGGTATCTAAAAGACGAGAACTAAGAGAAGACGAACCCCGGGGTATAAGCTTGCCCAAAATCCGGCGGAACTGGACGGCCGACAGAGGCAAAATCATCTATGTCACTATGTCAAAAACAGAAGACGAAACTAAGTTTGCATGGCAAGCGCTTGAGCTTTAACTAAGTACTTAACATATACCTACCTACTAATGATGAGCAAATAGTTACAGATTGCCCATTCGTCACATATGAAAAATAGTTAATTATTGATGGCAAGTCACATTGCTGATTTGTTACGGTTCGTTACCCGTAAAAAATATAATTATCTCTTATCATGTTTTAGGTTTAAAAAACAAATAAAGTTTTATAATTCATATAAGAATAATTCTATTTAGGTATATATATATATTCTATCTCATAAGAATTACAATGAGATTCACTTAAATATAATTTATAAATGAGTTCTCTGGCTTCTGACTGTCACATTCTTTCACTTCATTTGGTGACTGATTGTATAGCTTTGCTCCTTCAAATAATAACGTTGTTCTCCCATAGTTAGTACGCGGAGTTATCTATTGTAATTGATTTTTATTCCCTAAATTGTGGGTAGGTATTTATGTGTTGTGTGAACTGAATGTTTGAGTGAATTGATTGAGTTATGATATTTTTTATAAGAATGCAAGTCTTATGGTGTATATTTGTTCCATATTATAAAGTTTAGTATTTTCATCTAATAATATTGTTGGTGTTAGATTTTTGTACCTTGAATCGTCAAAAGTATTAATTTGTGTGTACAATAGTATCTGTATTAGTTAGTTAGTTTGAAAAATGTGTTTAATATAATAATGGGAATACTTTTTGATTGCATGAATTAAAAAAGGAACAACACATATATGTATATCATATCCGACGAAGGCGAGGCGCGGTATAAAAACTGGTAAAAACTCCAAATTTGTACCGATAACTGGAATATCGGTATAAAAATTGTATTTGCCGACGTTTTTTTTTTATACATAACTGGGTAGCCTGACCACTATCTCACCTGATGGTAATTGATGATGCGATCGATGATGGAGCGCGCTTAACCAGAAGGTATCTATTCACTCGCTTCTTGAAGACCCCCATATTGTACTTAACCGGAAACACAGACTCAGGCAGGGTGTTCCATTCCCTGGCGGTTCGTATGATGAACGAGGACGCAAATCGTTTCGTTCGGGAAAATGGAACATCAACCATATAGCGGTGGCGCTTCTGAGTGTCCCTGGATGTCCGGTTATAGAATGGGGATGGCGGAATCAAGTCATGCAGTTCCGTGGCACACTCCCCGAAATGCATCCGATAGAAAACCGATAAACAAGCGATTTTGCGGCGATGCTCGAGACTTTGGAGTCTCGTGCTTACAAGTTGGTCGTCGTTAATTAGTCTCTTGGCTCTCCTCTCAATAGCTTCCAGTGTCTCTAGCTGGTATTTGGCAGAACCATCCCAAAGGTGAGAACAGTACTCCACACACGTCCGGACTTGAGCTTGATAAAGATTAAGCATCTGTCCCGGTGTGAAGTAATGTCATGGCCAAGGTGAGGGCCAAAACACCAAGCTTTTTTGAGGCTAGCTGGGCTTTAGACTCAATATAGGAGCCGAAATAGAGAGTCGGTGTTAATGAGATGCCAAGAAGCTCAAGGTGGTTACTTATCGGCATAGATGCATCCCTGAAAGTAGGAGCCAGGTGAAAAGGGCTCCGTTTGGCAGAGAAAAGACACGCCTGGGTTTTAGCAGCATTGAACTTGACCAGGTTGGCATCGCCCCAATCGGAGACTGCCTTCAAAGAAAAGTTCAAGCGCTCAACCATAGCTTTCCTATGTGACTGGATTTGTAATGCACTGTTTGGTGCGTTAGATGTATAACTCTCCACAACGGTGCTGTCGTCTGCGTACCCAAAAATACCGGGTTTAAGCAGATCATTAATATGCAGCAGAAAAAGCGTTGCAGAGAGTACTGATCCTTGAGGGACTCCGGCGTTTATGGCAAATTGGTCGGAAGAACAGCCATCGATGACCACTCGAATCGACCGATCCCTCAAGAAATCTGAAAACTAAAGTAAGTCTGACGATACTAAAGTAAGTATACCTATAAGCTTATGGCTCTGTATTTTTTTTCATTTAGCTATTCTTTTCCTTTTATAAGCCTGCACGTTAACTGCCTTGCACATATCACTAAATACATAATCAGAATTCCAGAAAAGGTTACAGAGGCGATACCGCGAAGCCATATCTTTCCTTCATCAGCTGCGAGTACATCGATATGCTGTCATACCCGACAGCCTCACTTGATTTTGCAATATCTTTCATACCAGTATTAATTTAATCGCTGCTTTCACTCATTATTGAGACAGTTTCTGCGTCTTGTTTTAAACAAGTTTTCAAAATACTCCTTCCATCTCTTTAATAGACCTACTACGAGTTCACACCTACCTCTATCGAATCTCTACCTGTATCAAAAACCCTAGAAGTCTGGGTTTTTAACTTTTGTCCTACTTATCATCATATATTTTCTCAATTCTGCGACAGTAGAGCCAAAATTTCCTGAAGATGCTTACTACTTATATTTTTTAATGTTTATCTAAATTATTAAATTCATAGAAAATGTTCTTTTATTTTAATGGCCTTCTATATATATTTTGATACAGATACAGGATTAGAAATGGGGATTCGACCGTAGGTTGTGTCACGATATAGGATTCTCCCGTGCATATAACAAAATTGAGAGGTACTACCACTGCTCCAAGGATGATTCTGACAGCTATGTTTGTGAATCGTATCATATCTATTAACATACTCAAGTTGTTCAGCAAAATCTGAAATAAAATGTGTACCAATTTTATTATGCATTAGCATGACATTAACTCCAAAGTAAGTATTCTGGCGTAGAATTCCACTTACCCTATATCCAAACATGCAGTTTATTAACTCCACTTGCTCTATGAGTTGCAAATAGCATCGCGTTAGCCAATTTATTTCCGAGCACTCATTCGGCCCGGTCATCTTTAACTTCGTAGGCTTCAATTTAATCTTCTGGGAGCAAATGCTCGCGTATAGCCAACTCTTCTGAGAGATATCCATGAATCCAGAAAGTGACTCCGCGGCAGAGTAGTAATTATGGACATAATCACCGATGATCATCAGGCGATATTTTATTTGTATTACGTGTGACGTCAGATCCAGTGACGCCAGAATTTTAAGATATATGAAAATGTACGAGGGTGCGTAAGTTATCGTTGTTATCCAATCATAGTTGATATACCAAGCCAACCAATCGCAGGTAGAGGTCACCAACCAAACAAATGTGAAAAAACAAATTTGCTTCAATAATACCCATTGAATTTCAGAATAATAAGGCATACCGAGAATTTCATCAATGCATTCGTACTGCCGAAAATAAGGTATACTTATGTCTCGACCGTATTTAAACACGAACCAAAAATCGAAACTGAATAAGAACACGTCGTAACTAGTTTGCACAGAGTCTGTGAACTGTACTGAAGGACCGATTGCAACGTTTTGGTAAATATATTCATATTTGTAATACAAACTGAATATGTCCAATAATCCGATGATCATGAAAGTGATCAAACTTTTGAAAATGTACCAAACTTTGGAGCATGGTGTTTGTTCCACATTGTTATTAATTGAAAATAGTGTGAGGAGCCATGTCAATGGACTGAGACTGTCTTGGGTGTGCTGTTTTGAAGGTAAATGATTCCTTGTTTTAACATCTATCAGATCACCGACTTTAGCCATTGTTCATAAAATTATCTATTCTTTATTTTCTTAGGATTTGTTTTTTAATTTTTTCACACCAAAGGTAGATAGGTGCTATCAGCCACACTTATGGATATTCACTGCTGGAGATAGTCTCATTACTGAAGAGACAAGCTGAACTATCTACATTTTAACTTCATTTCATTCCATAGAAATAAATTAGTGTAAGTAGATACGAACTTATATACCTAATAATAAAATAGCATGCATAATGGTTTACCCATTAGGTACATTACTGAATTGAATTTGTGCGCCATCACTCAATAAACCCTAAGTGTTATTACTTTTTTAATTAATATGAGTACCATCCGCGCCCTTGTTCTCGTCGCGTGCTATTAGAAATTTGTTGCTCTATGAATAGGAATTCTATAATAATTTTATAAATACTATTAGGTATTATTAGTAGCTCAGGCATATTAGTAGGGAAATATACTTTTTAACTGACTTCAAAAAAAGGAGCAGCTCAATTCGACTGTTTTTTTTGTTTGTGTTACCTTATTGTTGTGTATGTGTATAATATAATAATTTTTGTCTTATTTATCTAAGTTCTCTATCTATTTTTTACTATTCTAGTATTTGTAACATTCGATTAAAAAACCCTGTCCATGTACTGTCAAAATGTCCAATATTGTTGGGTTGTCTGGAAGAGATCGCTTTAAGCGATAAGGCCGCCCATTGTTTCACTCAGTTATGATGTATCTTTAGTTGTAAGTTTTTTATGTTATTATTAATCTTTGTGTTACAATAAAGAGTTTATCTATCTATCTATCTATATCTTTCTACAGGGTGTTCAACAGGTTATTATCACAAGTCCCACTTAAATTTGAATGAGATCTGACGAGTACAACCAGTAGGGAGCACCAGAGAGACCAAAGCGAGGGCGAAGATTTAAATTTAGTTTTGTTATTAACTCGTTCATTGCGTGAGATAGGAACGTGACTGAGAATCCAGACAAGAATTACATCAAAGCCTCATCAAAAACTCTTAATTTCTAACGGAATAAATAATTATTTATTCATGTGCTTACAGTTCTTACAACTCTGTACATCACCTTATGGGTTCAGAGCTTTTTATAGAGGATTAATATCATGGGTGTAGATAAAGTCTTGTTGCAACTGTACATAATTAGGTATTAAAGCACTCATATGATACTATAATCACACTTGGCTTCGCCTAGTGTGATTATCAACCCACATTCGTTTTATTCCATAATATACAACAATTGCGTAAATAACTATAAGATGTTACTCCAGTCGCCAATGTTTTATTTAAATTTAGTAAGTAGGTTACAAAATCACAAATATACGATAGGAAAAATTTAAGTCATGTGCGGGATTTGAACCCGCGTCCATCCACCCCTTGAGCCGAGGTATGCTCTTACCAATTGAGCCAACATGACATGACGTCATAACTCGAATCCTTTCTATCGTTCTTTAACCATCGTATTGGGATGGAGCGACGTCTATAGTACCACTTGCGTTGTACTACAAACAAGACCAATTTTGCAATTGGTTTTATACTTGTAAATGATGACGTAACCTTATAATTTTAATATTGTTAGGTTTGCAATAACGCCTGCTGTGTGAGTACTGATCAACAAATTCTATGCTGGGGGAGCAGACGGGGTATGATGGATTCGGCTAAAGTCGCCCATACCGTCTAAAACCCCACGGTCTTCCTGCGTCTTCAACTGATAACGGGGGGCACGGGACCACACGATTCGACAGCAACCCCCGTCGACGCCGCTTTAAAATGTAGGCGTGTTGTACCTAGTGAGACTTATTAACTTCACATTTCACTTCGTTTGTACGACGTACTCGTGTGTGCTCAAGATCTACGCGCCACAGCTTAGATAACAGTTAGTCCTTACTGATTTTGTATATAAAAATTTAACACGAGTGGACCACATTCAGTTACCGGTTCCAATACAAATCATCCCCGCAATATTATAGATAATTAGTATCCCTTTTGGCCTCCTTCGCTATCACACGTTTAGGAATGGGCGTACCCAGTACCTCCAGCCAGCCCTTCGTGGATATTGGGTACGCTGCAGCAGTCCATGTATTGTCCAAGTTTTGCAGCCCTCGACGCCCCATGACGTTTTTTTAGTACTTAGACGTTTTCCAATACCTAAACTTGTCACCCTCATGTCCACATACCCCAATATATCACTTTTACCATAAAAAAGAACATTTTCATCCATTTATTTTGTATAGACCGAATAGCAAAATGTTATATTTTTATAGATTTGAAGTTTTTTTTTAAATCGGGTTTATTGATGCAATGTGTGATATACAGGGTTATTGGTAAAATGCTAACAACGTCTTAGGGATGACTTCTGCTAGTCCTAACAAACATTTTGAGATGTTATTTTTTTTTATTTGAAGTTTTTTTTTGTTTTGTGTTTGTTTTTGTGTATATGGCGGAATAAGCAGGAGGACCACCTGATGTTACTCGTGGCCCTCGTGCTATTCCATCATATATAACAAACACAAAATATTTATAAAAAAAAAACATTTTCTTTCGTATCAAAATGTTTGTTAGGACTAGCAGAAGTCAACCCTAAGAGGTTGTTAGCATTTTACCAAAAAAACAAATTTTACCAAAACCCAGTATATAATAATTTCTTTGGTACCAATGCAATCCTCATATTGGCTTTACGGGAAAAGAAATTAAAACGGACCCTTTCATGGAAAATTTTACAGAAAAAGGGGTAGAAAAAACCCAAGACAGAAGTGGCGGGGAACAGCATTTTTTTTTATTAAATTCATTGCATAACCTCTTATGTAAAGAAGATATTTAAATCAATTTAAAATAATTTATTGTTACCCCAATATCAAAACATATTTCATCTACATTTATGAGAAAGCTTTTAAAAGCCGTGAACTCTAAACTTCTACTGTGATGCAATTCGTCTCATTTCTATTGAGAATTTATTGCTGAAAGGTGTCACTCTGCACTTCCTTGTGATAAAATACGTGTTTGTTACAATACAATAATGGGTTCAATTCAAGACGAAGTGAGACTACCTGTTCTATTTTGGATTCATATGAACTTGTGTATTTGTATGCTTCACGTAAATGAATAACCACTTCGCCATTTGTTGATGTCTCTGGATGGTAGCACAGCTGGGCCAAAAGAATATACAGGACCTATTGGAAAGCAGCTGGCTGTTTGTAAAAGTAAACCTGTTTGGTTCCACATCAAGCAAAACTTAAAGAAAAATTTAAAGAAGGAGCCAAGCATATTTTTCAAATGGTTATCTACTCTCGATTTTTGCCTAGTAGTCAAAGATCTATTGTTAATTCAGTAATCGAAAGAAACGCTTTTTTATGTACTCTCGATTTTTGCCTAGTAGTCAAAGATCTATTGCTAATTCAGTAATCGAAAGAAACGTTTTTTTTGCGCACCCAAAAACTTGCACACTCACTGCCATGTTATTCGATGATAGAGACCATATTCGAGAGCTTGCATCACACAAAATATGTAAGGCAAGAAAACCAGAAAAGAGCAACTCTTGCAGGGTATTTAAAGCACCAAAGCTTAACTTCTGTGCGCAAGATTACATTAAAATAATATTTTGGCAAGAGTGTGAGATATCAGCTCTATCAATTTTGCGACACGTCTCCAACGATGAACTTAGAATTAAGGCGAAAGAACACAGCCTCGACTTTGTTCCTTCTCTGTCACACACAGTCAGGGAAAAGATGTGTGAATCTAGTGAAAGAGGCTTCTCAAAGCGCCAGGGACGCTACAGCTCGTGATGGTTTCATTAGAAACAGAATGAAATCTCGCGCGGAAAAACCAGTTTCGAATTTAAACTTGCCAAGGATTATTTTTCTATCTACTATTTTAAACCGTGCTTTGACTCATTTTTTTTATTCAATAAAAACTATTTAATGTTATTTTTGTGATATTTATAGTGTATGTTTTCCTTCTTATCCGATACGCTCTTGACAGAGATGTCGTGATTGCTATGCAGTAGTAGAACTTGCAGGGTCAGATGTGATGCGCCTCACGACCTTTGCCTGCTGAAGGTCATTCTGCTGCACTGGTTCTCTTGATTATCCCATATGGCCGATCCGGGTACGTTCCTGTATTCCGTCAATACAGGAACGTACCCAGGTACTTTGGCTCCCTGTCAAAGATCGGAATCCGGATCGGCCATATGGGATAATCAAGAGAATCGGCAACTTGCCTGGGCAGTTACCACCCTCGTCTGTCCAAACCGGCTTCCCGGCTTTTCTGACACCTATCCAAACCGGTAGGCGGTCGATAGTCGTATTTACAAAATTACCATAAAATCTGCAAAAGTCCGATTTTCATAAACGGTTTTCAAAAGGATGCATCTTTGGCTATACAAGAAAAAAAACCTATATATTTATGTAATTACGGAAAGTATTTTTAATATTTTTATGAAATCTGAAACCAGCTCTACTTACATATTGGCGCCAAAATGTTACTTCATTTAATAATAATATCGTCTCTTCCAGTAATGTACCTAGAGAGCTGCAATTTTGCTATGTTTAGGGAACAAGTCAATAACGGTGTTAAAAGAAATTAAAAGGATAGTGATTAAAAAGTTTTTTTTTGTTTTGTCTTGACCCCCTGTCTTTCCCGACCGGGATCACGGTCGTCTGAAAACTGGTTTAGTGTGAAGCTTGCATATATCCGATCGTTATTATTCAAACAGTGGTTAGTAAGCTAGTATCCTTGGCTATATAACAAAAAAAAATTGCAGAGAGAAGTTATACAAATCGTGAAAAGAAAATAAAAAAATATTTAATTTTTTTGTAATAAGCTAAAACATTTCTTCCCGCCAAAATATTTTAATATTTGGGCAAAAACATTTCTGAGCACGGCGTTGCCGTCCCGATGACTGTAGCTGCAATCTGTTTGAACCTTATTTCTATTGCGTTTGAACTTACTTTTTGATTTCATGTTAAGGATAGGTGGAAGAAGTTACAAAAAAACAGTATGTGCATAGACTAAGAGTAGGTGTGTAGTTTGACATCCATTTTATGCCAATATTTACAAAATATATTGGTAGGTCTTTTTTCTCTCAGAATGTTGGCCTATACAATGCGATTAAACTAAGAATAGGACGGGCTCTCGGCTAACTTCACTCATATTCACTCTAATAAGTACGATCAGCAGAAGAAACTTAAAAATAGAGCAGTGCCATATATTTATACGTAATTTTAAATAGGTGACCCGAAATTGTTAATTTTAATAAATTCATTTTTTTTAGGTTGACAGCACAGACGCCATCTTGGTTTGATGACAACGCGGGCGTCCGGGTCTTATTTCTCCGACAGTGTACTACTACGCGACACGTTTCCGAGTGTATATTGATATTCTCGTTTAATTTATTTTTTTGACTGTTTAATTTGTTGTTGTTGACTGTTTAATATGTTTTTAGAGATTGTTATATTTTTTTTGTTACCCGTTACGATGATAACGATGTGTCTGACTCAGTTGGCCATCAGAACATGCGGCATCGAAGAGCAAAGCGATTCAAATTATTTAATTTATACAAATATCTTATAAATAACTAATACCTAAATTAAGATACCTAAGCACAAAATATGGCTACCAAATAAAATGAGTTCAAATTATTTCTGTGTTTGCTGTACCTACAGTCACCTACAACTTCGTTTACCTACCTATGACTACTTGCTTTTTTACACGACTGCCCACATAAACGAGTGTTAAGTTTTCAGGTTTCATGTATGTAAGTATGTAGGTAGGTATGTTTGTGAGTTTCTTTATTTCACCATAACTTCTAAATGGCTTAACCGATTTTAATGTACGAGATATCGTTAGATTTATCTTGATAGCTCAAGTGACGTTATAACAAACAAGCTTGCTTAAGACATAAAGCAATAAAAAACAAACTGGTGGATTTTAGACGCCACATAGTGAGAAAAACAATTTATTTCTCATCCAAAGCCATCGTGTTAGGTATCAAAATGAAGGGCTTTAAAAAACGATTCCATAAATATGTTAACTTGCAGTTTTAATTTCAATAGTTCGATAAAACGCTTAACGGAAATAAATTATTTACAGTCGGGTTTTTTATTTTCTTTATTTTTTTATACATGTTAGCATTTCTTTTTTTGCACATTGTACCAAGTTCTAGTTTTGACGTCACAACATGGCGCTAGGCCGATCCTATTTTTATTTTAATCGCAGTGTAGAATGGACACTCCTCTCCCCCCACCAAAATGAGCCTTCCTCACCCCGCCACCGATTCTGAGCTGTCCCTGAGCTGACAGGTGTACGGGACGCGCAACTCGCGCACGATGACGTGACGACAAAGCGTGACGATTGTACGAGTATTTTAAAAGTTGAGAATGGGGTAGTCTTGTGCTGTTTACGGTTGCTTATCAATTAAACGAGAAAAGGTAGGAGTTTTTATAGATTTCCTAAGGATAAAATGAGGTAAGTCATTCTTGGTAACCTACACTAAGTACCTACCTATTTGTCGTTCTTCAGTTATACAGTAGGTAGGTAACTTATACAAACATAATACTTTATCTTTGTATTTTATTCAAACTGCTATTTAAATAATGGTTATTTTAGATTTCCGTTTGCAAAAAATAGCCGTGGATATCGACTTCTTTTGCAGCGAAGCAAGTGTAGGTAACCTATACCAATATAGACCTATACCTACCATAGATAAAAGCAAAAAAGAAAACCGACCTTCGCTACGGTTGGCACACTTCATGATTGTTTATTATACGAGAAGAACATAAATTATTATTGTGATTGTAATTATTATCATTACTTCTATAATATGTAAACTTGGAATAATACTTTTTTGTATAAGTAATGGAGTGAAATATGAAGTAATGTTACCTACTCAGTTGTGTGTTGCATATTCCTACGTCGTACATGGAGTTGGATTGTTGTGCTTGTAAATGTTTCTGAAGGTAGGAAGGTACGCATAACCTACGAAATCTAATAAGTCATAATAACAGCATCAAAAGATTGTTAGGTAGCTAAACAAGTACAATTATTCATACGATGACAACCTTAGACTTCACGCAACATTTACGCGTGTACAAAAACAACATTTGTGTAGAGTCTGTGTAATAGGTAGTTAGAACCATAGACTTACGATATTTTCGCTATCCTAAGCCTATGGTTAGAACGCGGCTTTTGTATAGACAATGAGTCGAGTGTCAGGCTGTGGTATCTGGCCTGAGGAAGTAGTTTTACACCATGGAAGTAATAAGTACTACGTACAACAGGAATGAGCTCTATCTGTGCATCTAACAGCTAAAATAAAGAAAATAAAAGCTTTTTTTTTTTTTTTATACTGAACTGGGTGGCACTTGACCACTATCTCACCTGATGTTAAGTGATGATGCGATCGATGATGGAGCGCGCTTACCCAGAAGATACCTATTCACTCGCGTTTTGAAGACCCCTACATCGTACTTAAACGGAAACACAGACTCAGGCAGGGTGTTCCATTCCCTAGCGGTTCGTATGATAAACGAAGAAGTAAATCGCTTCGTTCGGGTAAATGGAATATCCACCATAAAGCGGTGGCGCTTCTGAGTATCCCTGGAAGTCCGATTGAAGAATGGGGATGGTGGAATCAAATTGTGAAGTTCCATTGCACACTCACCGAAATGTATCCGATAAAAAACCGATAAAGAAGCGACTTTGCGGCGATGCTCGAGACTCTGGAGTCTCTTGCGTACTAGGTGGTCGTCGTTAATGAGTCTCTTGGCTCTCCTCTCAATAGCTTCCAGTGTCTCCAGCTGGTATCTGGCAGAACCATCCCAAAGGTGAGAACAGTACTCCATACATGACCGGACTTGGGCTTGATAAAGATTAAGCAACTGTCCCGGTGTGAAGTATTGTCTAACCTTAGCCAAAACACCAAGCTTTTTTGAGGCAAGCTGGGCTTTGGACTCAATATAGGAGCCGAAATTGAGAGTCGGTGTTAATGAGATGCCAAGAAGCTCAAGGTGGTTTCTTATCGGCACGGACACATCCCTGAAAGTAGGAGCCAGGTGAAAAGGGCTCCGTTTGGCGGAGAAAAGACACGCCTGGGTTTTAGCAGCATTGAACTTAACTAGATTGGCATCGCCCGAATCGGAGACTGCCTGCAAAGAAAAGTTCAAGCGCTGAACCATCGCTTCCCTATGAGACTGGATTTGTAATGCACTGGTTCGTGCGTTAGATGTGTAACTCTCCACAACGGTGCTGTCATCTGCGTACCCAAAAATACCGGGTTTCAGTAGGTCATTAATATGCAGCAGAAAAAGTGTTGCAGAGAGTACTGATCCTTGAGGGACTCCAGCATTTATAGCCAATTGGGCGGAAGAGTAGCCATCGATGACCACTCGAATCGACCGATCCCTCAAGAAATCTGAAATCCAAACGCACAAACCAGTGGGAAGGCCGTATGAAGGAAGCTTGCTAATGAGGCTATCGTGCCAGACCCTGTCGAAAGCCTTCGAGATATCGAGAGAGACAGCAAGCGCCTCTCCGTGGTTCTCGATGGCTGAGCTCCAGATGTGAGTAGCATTCGCTAGAAGATCCCCAGTAGACCGGTTTCGGCGAAATCCGTATTGTCGGTCACTGAGGAGATCATTCACTTCTAGGTATGCCAGGAGCCTGTGGTTCAGTACACGTTCCAACGTCTTACATAGTATGGAAGTGACTGAAATAGGCCTGTAATTGGCAGGGTCTGCTCGACTACCTTTTTTGGGCACGGGCTGCACGTTTGCAAGCTTCCAGGACTTCGGCACTTGACCAGTCGTCATAGACAAGCGAAAGAGGCGAGTCAATACAGGAGTCAACTCTGGCGCACAAATCCTCAAGACTACAGCTGGTATACCGTCTGGACCACTAGCTTTGTTCACGTCTAGATTGCGCAACGCTTTGCGTACTTCAGACTGCCGAATGCGGATTTCTGACATTAACGTCCCGCAATTTGGCAGACTAGAAGGTACAGCATTACCAGCATCTAGACGTGAAGACTCTGCAAATAGAGTGGCAAATAAATTTGCTTTCTCTTCAGCAGTATGCGCTAGTGAGCCGTCGGGTTTCAGCAGTGGAGGCAGTGAGGGACGGCAGAAGTTCTCTTCGATCGACCTGGCCAGGGACCAGAACGCTTTACTACCCGAAGGGTAAGAAGCAAGTTTGTTCCCTGTTCGGCGTATGTGGTCGAAGCGAGCCTTCATGAGAGCCTTTTTGCAGGACTTGGCGGCAAGGTTAAATGCTTTTTTCTTCTCACGTACATCTCTAGATTTGCGGGTTCGAGCATCAGCCCAGGCTAAGTAGGCCTCATGTTTTGACGCTTCTGCATCTCCACATTTGGCATTAAACCATGGTCGAGCTTTGCTGGACAGCGGGATGTCAGAAAATGGAATGAAATATTCCATACCCTGACGTAACACTTCTGTCACAGCATCCGCGCAAGCTGAGGAATCGCTCGAAGAAAAACAAACCCTCCACCAAGGATAAGACGAGAAAAAATTACGCATCTCATCCCAATCTGCTGACTTGTATCGCCACACCCGCCGGGTGCCTTTTGGGCTGGGATCGGGCGGAGAGTAGACTGATACAGACTTCACCAGACAGTGGTCGGAGCTACCCAAGGGTGATGAAACCGACACCGAGTAGCGGTCTGGATCTGTTGTCAGCAGAAGGTCCAAGCAGTTGGCTGTGTGGCCATCAACATCTGGTATCCTTGTAGCTCCTTGGACCAGCTGAGTGAGGTCTAGCGTCAAGGCAAGCTTACGCATCTCTCGACCAGCGTGGTCTGTGCTCTGGTATGGGTATAGCCAGTCTTGATGGTGGGCGTTGAAATCCCCCAGAAGCACTAATTGAGCAGTAGGATACCTCTGTTGGGCCACGTCACCTGCCTCACTGAGGTAGTTTGTGAGCCTTGTTGTCTCCTCATCTCCGCTGTGCGAACGGTAGACACTAGCATAAAGAATCTTCTCCATGCCGTTGTCCACCAGAACCCACATGATGGAAAATTTGGGGTCTTCAAGGTTACGGAGACGTCGATAACAAATGTCATCGCGAGCATACATACAAACTCCTGCTCTGGCCCTAAAGCTATGTTCAAGAACGTAGCCCGGGTAGGCAAGGTATGCAGCGTCAGCTGGACATTTGATCTGCGTCTCCGTGAGGAACAGAATATGCGGTCTCAAGATGGTGGTGGACTGAGTCGATATTGGAGTGCAAGCCTCGAATGTTTGAGAGGTGCACTTGAAGAGAGAGGACGTGCTTCCGCTGTTGGACCTTAATTCTGTTTTTGTTGCCTTTCATTTTATGGGGAGTGAAGATAGGTAAAGGGAAACGGAAGTGGAAACGAGGCGCATATTATCAACCCGTGACACAAATTAAGCTTTTTCACCCAATGGAAACCAATCCTGGAGACCGCGGGGACGCCCGAGCCCCCCCAGAGGTGTCCATCGGGACCTCTCGTCTGGTCGCCAACCAGCACGATGGCGCACCTCCAGGATTTTTCGCGAGATGGCGGGGCAGCCTTTCATGAGTGGCTGGCTCACTACTTGGGCCCCCAACTATCTGCGGTCGGCCAGCGGAGAACCTTGCCTCGGATCCCGCTGCTCTCCAAGATTGGCTGCCAGATAAATTGACCCTCAATGTATCACAACCAGCTAAAGTAATAAGCGCAACTGTTTCCGACCCGTTTCCCATAATGGCTTCACCAAACATCATGCCGTAACGCGACAGCTTGGCGGCATGGCTTTGTCTGGTGGGTGGTAACACGCCGCGGCCTAAGCCTACCACCTGAAGAAGTACTGCTCTTTTGGCGCCACCCAGGGGACACGTGTAGGACATCAAGGGCTAAATCCTACGGACGCGAGCAGTATAGTCCCTCTAGCTTATGCTAAGGTCGTAAGAGTCTTGGTGCGCGCAAAATAAAAATGAAGCCGAGTGAGACGGCAACCACTGAACCCTGTGTCCCGTTCTAACAGTGACTTATAGAGTTGCCAGAGTTAAGTTGATTTCAATCCTTTCGTTGTTTGTAGAAATATATGCGATTGATGTAACGTAATGAAGTAAAAACATTTACATCTAAATGTTTCTAAATATAAATAACTAGCTTCCCTGCCGCGGCTCCGCCCGCAGGTATTTCGGTTATCGCACAAAACCATTAACCACATTTCGCGCAGTTGGCAAAAACTATCCTATGTCCTTCCCGTGTCTAAAACTATTTCCATACCAAATTTCATCCTAATTGGTCCAGTAGTTTCAGAGCCTATTCAATGCAAACAAACAAATCTTTCCTCTTTATTATATTAGTTAAGATAATTTATTACCGACATGTTAAGCAATATTATTTGTAGCAACGTGTAAAGCCTTATTAACGCAAAAAAAATGCGATTGGCGTATAGGTTTTCTTTTATTTGTATGAAATACGGACACCTGACCTGACAACCCCACATGACATCGCCGACTCGGACGTCAATGGCGAAGTGTTTTTGATTTCGTGATATTTTTGATGAATTTTAGTTAAAATGGGGAGAATTTGTGTCGTGGAGGCTTGCGGAAAGAGGTATTATCCTGATTGTGGTTTATCTTTTCACAGGTAATAGTTTTAAACATAATTTGTTAGTGATGAATTACGGTGACCATGCATAACTATCCAATCCTAGTTCATGAACAAATAACTTAAATACCTATGCATTTTTTTTTCCTTTCTCTTTATTTTTTATGTTATCGCAAGCCCGAGGCCCATCTGATGTTAAGTGGACTAACCTCTGACTATAACAGGTACATTAACGTCAATGACGAATTGCACTGCGTCCGTCACACTGAGACGTACAGTTGTTAAGTCTCATGTTCCTGTAGTTTAACTGGCTCTCAAGGACTGCTGCCGGAACACACTGTTAGGTGCTTGGTGACAGATTTTCTACTTGAGGGTGGTAGCTAGCCAGGCGGGCATTCCCAAAATGCCCTTCCACCATGTGGTGAGACCAAGCCCGCGGCGGGATTCGAACCATGGACCTGCTGCACCGCAGTCCATAGCTAATGCCACTGAGCCATCATTGCTTCATCATTACTCTATTAAAATAACCTTGTTCCAATTTCAGATTTCCTAAAGATTCTAATGTTGGGGAAATATGAATAAATATTATACCCATGAGCTCAACATGATATTCAATTGGTGAAGGCGTTGGCGAATTCATATCTCAATTTACGTTTAACTCATAATGCAAAATTAGAATCAATTAAACATATAAGGAATAAGCTGGGTTTGCGGCAGAAACTTCACAAGACTGTTTTATTTAGCAATGTCTGATTTAGAATTAAACTTAAATGTAAAATTAACTGTTTTTTCTTACCTAATTAATTAAATATACCACAATAGGGTATGTGGCTTATCGTAATTTTATCTCAGTTCAGCTGCATGTCGTGTCCCACAATAACCAGTAGCTAAGTACTTACCTATATGACACGAGTTTGAAAAGCAAGCAAAAACAGGAAATGTATAGAGCCGCAAATGGGCAAGTTTATCATTAGCATCTTCGATTAAAATGCATCTGAAGCAATAAACTGCTGACGTCAAATCACAAATATTTTTTATAATTTTTGTCCTTAAATCATATTTCAATATAGTCACCATCGCCAGAGAGGGATAAGAGGTACAGTTACTGAGCTCTGCTGCATGCTATCCGAACGGCTTAAAACGTACTTTGACAACTGACAATGTTTTAACAATTTTGCACAGTACGAAACATGGAATCAATCTCTAAAATTAACAAAAAAGTAGGTACCTATATTATTATTATATCATTGTTAATGGCTTCTGATAGTTACCTATGTAAAAAACTTATGAAACTCTTCAATCGCGCCAAATACAACTGTCAAACCAGCAGTTGTCAAAAAACGATCCCACGGTAAGACATAACAGGTCAAAAATATCACTTTCTCTGTCATTTGTAGGCTTTGTAGCGTTTTCAAAGCTATCGAACGGTGAGCGAAAACGATATTTTTGCTCACGAAGTCCCAAATCGAACGGCCCATGTGATCATTTTTAGCGTTTGTGAGTGTTATTTTTGGCACCGATAGGCCATCCGAACGGCCTAGAAGTAGTAATTCTGTTTGATCTATGGCTAATTTGCTCAGGGATGCAGTGCAGGGGTGCGTTCCGAACCTTGGTTAGAGCGCACTCGGAGTGCAACTTTTCACTCTAACGTCGTTCACAACCTTCGAGTAGAGCGTTCGGTTGTCACAACTGGACCGTTCCAAACCTTTGAAGGTTGCAACTTTTTAACTATAAAACGCGTGACATGAAATGACTTTGACGTTTATATCGTATTCCATCTGATGCGCTCACCCATAAATCTCAAAAAATATAAATACTAATATCATTTCTCAAAATATAAAACTAAAATAAAAATGGAAAACGAATTTGTGATAATGTTAAATAGCAAATATTATTACGATAATGATGTAAGTCTGTCAATGTCACAATTTGTTTGAGGTTATAAAACAACCGGTCGTTCCATACCTCAGGGTAAGTTGCAAAACAACCAAACAACGAAACAACTACACTCTTAGGGCGTTCGGATAGCCTATCGGTGCCAAAAATAACACTCACAAACGCTAAAAATGATCACACGGGTCGTTCGTTTTGGGACTACGTGAGCAAAAATATCGTTTTCGCTCACCGTTCGGATAGCTTTGAAAACGCTACAAATGACAGAGAAAAGTGATATTTTTGACCCATGTCTTACCGTGGGATCGTTGTGATCGTTTTTTGACAACTGCTGGTTTGACAGTTGTATTTGGCGCGATTGAAGAGTTTCATCAGTTTTTTTATATAGGTAACTATCAGAAGCCATTAACAATGAAATAATAATAATATAGGTACCTACTTTTTTGTTAATTTTAGAGATTGATTCCATGTTTCGTACTATGCAAAATTGTTAAAACATTGTCAGTTGTCAAAGTACGTTTTAAGCCGTTCGGATAGCATGCAGTAATTGGTGGTCAAAAATAGCAAAAGCTTCTATCCGAACGCTAAAACACAAATGCCACTTTTGAAACTGCTACAAACGCAATCGAGCCAAAACGAACGCCCCTTCTGAGCCTCTGAACGCACTTCAGGGATGATATACAAAGTTGTTTTATAAATAATCTTGAAATTTATTTTATTGATAACGTAACGCTATCCTGACTCTGTTCCTTTTTCCCTAGAGTAGGTATATATTAAAGTACTTATTACAACTGGAATAGATACTGCCTGGTCAATATATATAAAACTGCTGATTCTACTTTGCTAATTTTAAGACTTGAAAATAACAATTGCCGAATTAAGAAGTGTTTAGAAGAATTAAATTACGTTGTGTGCCTAGTTCGCCCGTCTGTGATTGGATCTTGGAGCCCGAAAGCCGTGAGATAAGAATATAACAATGCAACTTATCCCTGGCCTTCATTAACGTGAAAAGCAGATAGTTTTTACAACTAATTATCTGGTTGTAGGTATCTAAGTTTCATCGACCTAGAAGCAGTAAGATTCATGCCCCTGATTGACATTCTACGGCATTTCCTACCAATGTGGCCCAGGCATTTTAAATACAAGATTATCAAACCAAAACACTTATAAAATACTTATGTTTCAGAGAAGATGGGTGGTGCTCGATGTTCGTACCATACTTGCACCACTAGAAGCGATAAGAAGACTCACATGTTTCACTTTCCTGTGTTTGACAAAATACGTTGCCACAAATGGATTACCAATGCACAAAAACTAAACTACTTAGATCTGAAGCTATCACAACTAAAAAATAGAGTGATATGTCAACACCATTTTACTGATGATGCTTTTATGAATGAAACGGTATGTATTGATATGTTAATCTACAATTAATAATTACAACTACAACACTAAGTTCCTCTTGGATAAGTTGTTACCTCACACAACTCAAGCAGGAAAACATAGGAGGAAGTAAATTCTAGCTCATTATAAAACAGGCAAAATTAGACAGAATTTTTGTAAAAATTATAAGTTTTATCCAGAAGCTGTAGATAATATATCTTATTAACTAGTATTACAAGTAAAGACTCCAAGTTTTGGATTAAAATTTTAGTAAATATTAACTTGATAGGAATAAAATGATGTTCATACATCTTTTAAAATGTGTGGTTGATAAAAGCATTTTGCCATCAGTTAAAAGGTTGGCTCGCATAATGTAGGCATACATGCGAATATCAAGCAAATGAGAATACACACTTGGTTTATTCTTAATTCACAGGTTATTGTAGTTATTACAATGTCCCTTGGTTCACTATTGATTCTGGATATCGCTGGTTAGGTTAACTTGTCTTCTACCATAACATATGATGTCATATTCAAAGTATACTGCTGTCTTTTAATATTGTTAGGTTTGCAATAACGCTTGCTATGCGGATTTCATTACAAAATCACAAATATACGATAGGAAATTTTTAAGTCATGTGCGGGATTCGAACCCGCGTCCATCCACCCCTTGAGCCGAGGTATGCTGCTGTCTGTTTGCAGCGCCCCAATCATGATTGAAAATGCACGGCATTCTGCCACAACCATAGTAGAATCTATAAAATAACTTTTCACACAGACAAGCAAGTGAGATGACTTTCTACTAAAATATCACTAAATGGTTACCGGATAGCTCTGATGTAGACTGTCTTTCAAATATTCACTGTAACAAGTTTCACTACATAGCCTTATTGTCTAATTCAAATGGTAATGAAAACAATATTTACTTTGTAATTTGACCTACATGATAGGCATTATTTTCAAACTGAAGTGGCAGCAGTTGCCAGGGCAGTGGCCGGAAGTTTCACTGCCAAATGTATAGTATAGGAAGAAAGAAACGATGTTGAAGGGCCGCTTGACCTATGCAAATCTCTCAAGTGATGCTATACATAGTAGTAATAGGGACAAAGTTGTTTTTTTTTTTGCGTTGAAAGCATTTTGGCAGTTAAACTGATTTGCATGACAAATGTTGAAAAGGATAAATGTAGTTGAAATATATAAGGCAGCATTAGTAGGATCCTACCAATTTGGTTTGGCAGGGGAGGAGGCTTGAGCGGTGAAGAGTAGCATTGATGCAAAATAAAGAGCCTTTAACCCACTCCTGGGTTGTAAGTCCCAGGCCCCTGTGGCCTCTTCCTCTGCAACGCTATGGACCCGGCACCCGCACAGTGAATCCATGGAGTGCTAAGAAATTTGTCTCTATTATAGGAAATTCATGACATTTGTCAGTGTTAAAAATTCAAATTAATAGAATTCCTATATTTAAATAGCCATTGTATACAAGTAACTAAATACGTACTTATGCGATTACAAAAGCATTTTATAATATTATTATTATTTTGGACATCTCTTTATTTGTAAATTTTTCTGGTTGGGCATGTCTATTTTTCTAGTTGGATGTTCATATGTTTGGATGTTTTTCCGATTGCTCTTTTAAATATTTTAACATTATTGTGGTCTTGGGACATTTTTCTTTTTAGACATTAGTCGTGTAGTAATTCAGAATCAAACACAATAAGAAACAACCGGAAGCACTCTATGAAACCAACGGAGTGAGCTATACTATTGTTATGAGATAATAGCATTCTCTAGAAAGAAATAAAATAGTGTTGAAAGTGCTGCGTCATTCTTTGAATTCGTCATCTTTATTATTTTTAATATATTATTATAATAAATAGGTAGATGCTATTTGGCAACATCAAATAGAATTTGTTTAGGCAAGGTGGCCGAAGTTGTTTGTTGTAGTATGACGAAGTTGAACTATAGGTGTCGCTCCATCCCGATACGATGGTTGAAGAATGAGAGCAAAAATTAGAGTTATGAGTCATTGTGTCATTTTAGCTCAATTGGTTAGAACATATCCCGGCTAAAGGGGAGGATGGACGCGAGTTCGAATCTCGCACATGACTATAGTCTCTCAAAATTTTTTAATTTTGTAATGTAATTCGCCAAGCAGGCGTTATTCCAAACATAACAATGTTAAAATTATAAGGTTGCGTCAGAATTTACAAGTTTAAAACCAATTGCAAAATTGGTCTTGTTTGTAGTACAACGCAAGTTGAACTATAGGTGTCGCTCCATCCCGATACGATGGTTGAAGAACGAGAGCAAAAATTTGAGTTATGAGTCATTGTGTCATGTTAGCTCAATTGGTGAGAGCATACCCCGGCTAAAGGGGTGGATAGACGCGGGTTCGAATCCCGCAAATGACTATATTCTCTCGCAAATTTTGTAAGGTTGCCAAAGTAGTAGTGGACTATAAAGAAGCTCCTGATGCTTGGTAACATTCAGAGCTAAAGTACATCTTGGAATTGTTACTTCTAGCATAAGTAACATAAAAAAAATATGCCCATACTTCTGATAATTTGCTTTGAATATCTAAGAACCTTTAACTCATCAGATTTTCTTTATAAATATCTCAATACATGTAAAATCCCGGTATGCTGGTGGTAATTGAAACGGAATACCTCTACCTACTCCGATCACTGCTCATGACGCAAGCTTCGAACTGTCAGCCGGCATTAGTGTTGCACCACAAACTTTTAAATGACTATAGACTAGTAGCAATTGCAGACTAGAAATATAAATCAAATCATTCTTAGTCCCGTAGCAAACTCACACCAACCTGACATTCCTTAATGAAACATGCTTGATCACATGTTGGATGAACATTGAGGGCTTCATGTGTTGTAGTCTGTTCTCAGGCTAAATATAACATTATGTGACTGACCATGGTTGGGAACATTTAAATTACAAACTAACCATAAATACTTTTTAATCCTTAAAGAGGTAACATAATCAGTACTATATTTTTGTCCATTTACAGAAAGGAAAACTGAAAAACACTGCAGTCCCAACAAAGAATGGTCCGTTCTGCAATGAAGCCGTGGTGGAAAAAGAAGATAGAAAAAACCCCATCAATGTGGATGACATAGAGAATGATGACTATTTAACTAATATGGAAAAAAAAGCACACTTTTCAGTTAAATATGGAGATTTTTTAACTAATGAATTGTCTGAAACAATCAGTTTAATTCCAAATCATAAAAGTCCATCCAAAATGTTAAAGGGCAAAGATGAAACATTCAACCTACTAAATAAAAAATATGATTTTTATAGACAACCACCTAAATTGATGAAATATGAATATGACAAAGCAGGTAGTTTAAAAAACATAAAAATTTTGAATATGGAGAAAAATGCTGCGTCAGATGCGTCAACACTCTTCCAAAATAAATTAATATCCAATCCAAAGGTAGTGGCAATAGAGTTCGAGGAACTTAATTTAAATTCAAAAGAACAATGTAAGAAAAATACTGAGACATATATCTCCCCAACCGAACAAAGTGTTGTTCAATCAAACATGATTACAAATAATCAAATTGAGAACAAAACTAGCCGGATACCAAGTACTAAAAAGGTTAAAATCTTGTCAGAAAAGAAGATTTCAGAACCACTTCCGTTAATAAAGGGTGAATTTCAGCCTGTTTCACCATCAATGATAATAAAAGCACCTGATTTTAAAAAGAAACCAATTGTTGAATATAATGGTACAGAAATTCAAACATTTTATCTTGATTTTAACAATCCTCAGCAACTAGACAATAGTAATGTCCAAGGATTGATTAATTCTAGTCTGATATCAACACCGGCCACTTTTACAGAACAAATGAGTAATAATGATTCAATCCCTCCCATAAGAGTTGGAGATCAGATAGATTTTTCTAATCAGAACATGGAGTTGCTTATAGAAAATAGCAAACAACCAGAGACTTCAGACATTCCTGATAGAATGCATTTAAAGCAAGATCTAGATCTTTTGAATGACGTTCAAAATATTTCAATAGTACCAGTAGAATATGAAACTGTTTCCTCAACAAATGCACCATGTGTATTCACACTATCTACTGATGTACCACAAGATGCAACACCTCTCACAAACCCAATATATGTTCATAATGTTACAGCAACACCTAAAGATGTTCCAATTGCTACCATGCTATCCACAAATTCAGAAACAAATTCCGGTTTGACAGAAAATGTACAGAATATTGCCGATATGGCTCATGACACTCAAAATAGTTCTGGTATAACAAAAATAAAACAAAATATTTTAAATAAACAACTGCCACCATCACAAAATAAGCTTTCACCAAATAAACCTACTAAGAGTAAGATGCCGCCAGAAAAGTTAGCAGCCATTGAAGAAAAACGTAAATTTAACATGAAATTGAGAGACATAATAGATTCGTATCTGAATAATGTGGACGAAGGGCCTGATACAACAAAGTTAACACCTGCTGTGAAAAAGAAACTTAATGATTCTAAAGTACGTGATCATTTTTCAAAAGATCCTAGACTGCCAACCACTGAGGAAAACAACATTGCATATTTAGAGGCGCGATTACAAAGAATGGAAAACACTTTATTGAACAAAATAGAACAAAACTCAAGTAGAATAACTGATTTGAAGAAAACAATAAAACCAACATCATCAGTTAAGAAATCAGCGTACACACAAACACCTACAAATACTGAGGCAACAAAGAAGCAGCTTTACCAACAGATATCACAATATCTTAGGCCAGAGACAAATAGTTTAATTTATGAAGAATTATTTTTGAGTCAGTATCCTACACATTTTCCAGAAAGTAGACCATCGCCGAAAAAGCGTAGAAGAAAATCATAACAAACAATACTTATTCACATTTATATATGTGGAATGTTGGTCAGGATTTCGGGTACATTCTTTACTTTAACTTAAGGCTTAAGTTTTTATTTATGGTCACTTGTACTATACAATAACTGTAAATAATAATAACATAGTAATAATAATTAATATATTGTTTATAATCATGTATTTAAAATATAGTGTTACACTATTTTAACAAGTGTTTTTCCAGTGTTCTCGCCACAGAATAGTCCTATGAAAGCATCTGGAGCTGTTTCAAAACCATTTGTGATATGTTCTCGGTACTTGAGTTTTCCTTCCTGCACCCATTGTAAGTTTTGCTGTATTCCTTCCAAGGTTCGCTCAGCGAATCTGTTCACTAAGAAACCTTCAATTTTTAACTGTTTACTGACGATGGACGGCTGAAGTATAGTGGCTGAAAAAATATCATTATAATGGTTAGTTTATCATTAAGGTCAAATACAGATATCATTACAAAATCACAAATATACGATAGGAAAAATTTAAGTCATGTGCGGGATTCGAACCCGCGTCCATCCACCCCTTGAGCCGGGATATGCTCTAACCAATTGAGTTAACATGACATGTCGTCATAACTCAAATCTTTCCTATCGTTCTTTAACCATTGTATTGGGATGGAGCGACATCTATAGTACCACTTGCGTTGTACTACAAACAAGACCAATTTTGCAATTGGTTTTATACTTGTAAGTGATGACGCAACCTTATAATTTTAATAATGTTATGTTTGCAATAACGCCTGCTATGCGGATTACATTACAAAATCACAAATTACGGTTTACCCCTTAAGCCGGGGTATGCTCTAACCAATTGAGCTAACATGACATGACGCCATAACTCATATACTATATCATTAATTTGATTAAATTGTTTTAAGTCTTAGAATTACTGCCCGTGAGGTGCGCCAGGCTAGAATGGCACCTCCCTATCTCTCCCCGTGGGTGTCGTTAGAGGCGAGGGGTAAAATACCGGAAGGTGGGCAGCAGCGCCTTCTGAGCAACTGCGATCCCCAAGACGCCTGCCAAGCGTGGGGATTATAGCAAATCCCCCTTAATGGAAGAGGCCATGTTCAGCAGCGGATAATCCGGCTGATACAGTTTTAAGTCTTTGGAAACTTAATAGTTACCCGGTCGAAATTTTCACAAAATGTTTAAGAACGGCGAATTTAACAATAACCAATATTTTTAAAACATGTAAGAAAACATTTAATTAATATTTTAATAAAACACTTAAAATATATATATATATTTACATATAAATGTAGTGACAATTCCGCTCAATTTAGATGTTAAGCGGACGTGACGTCACAAACGCCACGCAGCCAAACCGGAAGAATTTTCGACGCGTATCGCTTCTACACGAAGCATCCTCAGGAGGTTTTGACTCTACGAGCGCACGCTCGAGAAATTCACGATATATTTTTTAAGTATTTTATTCTATTAAAATATTAATTTATTTTTTTCTTAAAATGATATTAAAATATTTGTCATTATTAAATATGGATTTCCGCAAAGTAACGCCTGAATCTATTCATTAACGGCGAATTTCTTAACAAATTATTATAACAGATAAATAATACAAGAAACAAGTTTTTTAAATGTTAGTGTTTCTGTAACGTGAAAATTGAAAATGGTAACACGTACAGCGTCGTACGTAGTGTGATTACTGCCTATAATCTAAAATCTTACGTAGTAGTTTTTGAAGCAGTAATGGCTCAGTGGCATTGGCTATGGACTGCCGCGCAGCAGGTCTATGGTTAGAATCCCGCCCAGAGCTTGAGCTTCACCGCATGGTGGAAGGGCATTTTGCGAATGCCCGCCTGGCTAGCGACCACCCTCAAGTAGAAAATCTGTCGCCAAGCACCTAACGGTGTGTTCCGGCAGCAGTCCTTGAAAGCCAGTGAAATAACAGGCAAAATGAGACTTAACAGGTATGTCTCAAGGTGATGGGCGCAGTGCAGTTCGTCACTTGTGATGAAATGCATCTGTTATAGACAGAGGATACCGCTTAACATCAGGTGGGCGTCACGCTTGCTCCTTCACAATCACATAAAAAAAAAACATGAATAACTATAGAAATAGATACCTTTACGTTTCTCGGGATCAGTTTCATTGTAACTTGAAATCGCTCCACAAACTGCTATCCTTCCATACACGTTCATTTGCGATATGACCGTGCTGCTGATTTCGCCGCCGACATTATCGAAATAGCAGTCTATGCCGTGTGGGGCACTATCCTTGAGGAACTTTGCTATGTCCACAGTTTTGTAGTTTCCAGCGTAATCGAAGCCGAGGTTGTCAGTGAGCCATTTGCATTTCTCGTCTGTCCCTGCTAGGCCTATCACGCGACACCCTGAAAATAATAATATGAATTAGGATTTGAGAGTGACCATCCAAAGGAGCTTCCTTCCGCGGACGCTCAGATTGTGGAATGAGCTCCCTGCCGTGGTTTTCCCGATGGAGTTACAGCATGGGGTTCTTCAAAAAGGGCGTGAAGAGATTTCTTCAGGGTCAGCAACGCGCGAGTGATACCTCTGGTGTTGCAAGCGTCAATAGGTTACGGTAACTGTTTACCATCAGGCGGGACGTATGCTTGTTTGCCAACTTAGTGGTATAAAAAAACCCCGGTGGTTACATTTTAATAGTTGGTTTTATGGTAACGTACATTGCGGACCTCACCTCCACAGTATATTGATGTCGTTTCTAATAAAAAAAGGAATTATGCGCATGGTCATCTTTGCGCTTAAGATATCTAACCTACTTTTGATATCCTCAAAAGTCTGAAGTACCTACTTACTTTTTGTCTGGTGAGCAACTCTCTAGAAGAAAATGCAATGCTAAATTAGCCAATCACCTTACGGTGTGTTCCGTCAAAATTCCTAAAAAGCCAGTTTCCAATTATAGGCCCGTATGCATCAGCATGAATATCTTCGATCACATCACTTACCAACAATGTTAATTGATTTATTCCTTCGATATTCTTTTGAAGATATTTCAATATCTTTCAGTTTCGGGTTTAGCCATGAAGACTCAAAAATGTCAACTTAGACAAACTTACCCAATATTTTAGCGATTTGTCCGACATGCGATCCAACTGCCCCCGCCGCTCCAGACACCACAACTGTCTCACCGGGCTTCGGTTTGCATAACTCAGTGAATCCGAAGTATGCGCTGTTCCTTTACAATCAAATACAAATAGATATTGTAAGTATAGACCAGTTGTAGCCAAACCAGACATATTTCTATACTCGAAAAATCTAAAACGCATAGTACTTATAGAACTTACTGTGCCGTGGGAAACAAATATACCTAAAGACCACACGTTAAAAACAAACAAATATTATGACCTAACAAATGAATTAACCAAAAACGGTTATGTGGTTAATTTATATGATGTAGAAGTTGGAGCAAGGGGTATACCAGCGAAATCCCTATATAACCTACTTAAAGACCTTGGCCTACCAAGAACAACCGTAACTTCCATCCTCGAACGTGTATCTAAGGCGGCATTAGTAGGATCTTACCAAATTTGGTTAGGTAGGGGAAGAGGCTCGAGCGGTGAAGGAGAGCATTGATATATCGTAAAGGGGCCCCTTAACCCTACTCCTGGGTTGCAAGTCCCAGGCCCCTCTAGCCTCTTCTTCTGCAACGCGATGGACCCGGCACCCGCACGGTGAATCCATCGAATGCTAAGTAATTCGTCTCATTCATTGTATGAGGCAAATGTCAGAGTAAGGAACTAGCAAGACGAGATTCTATTAAGCACATAGGCTACTATTACAAAACACTACAAAAGCATTCACTATTATCATTAGGTCGGTCTAATTTTTTTATTTGCATGGTGGTAGGGCATTTTGCGATTGCCCGCCTGCCTAGCTACCACCCTCAAGTAGAAAATCTGTTACCAAGCACCTAACGGTGTGTTCCGGCAGCTGTCCTTGAGGGCCAGTAATTCTAAATCCTGGTGAAACTACCCTTTTTTTTAAAAGGCAAGTTTATTTGTCTTTGATGACACAAATTTCTGTTGAGCAATGCCTCCTACAAGCCTAGAGCCATCGACGCGACAATACCGGGATGCGTCACGCGACGTTCGAATAGATTTGTGACTACTGGAAATAATAAAAACATATTTACAAGCTATTTGTAAGGTTTAATAGAAGCCAACCATAAGAAGTTAATAAGTAGTACGAAAAAAATACCAGATTAAAACATACCAAAATTTAGACCCCAGCATGTGAGGTGTCATTTTCTCCTAGATGGAGCTCATTGAGTTTGTTTAACCGACATAAAAAAGGAGGAGGTTCTTAATTCGACTGTATTTTTTTTGTGTGGTACCTGATAACTTTACAGGTTGTATTATTTTTTACGGGAATCGAACCCGCGTTCTCTAATTTCGCGCCGGATTCCTAAACCAGTCGACCACCTGGGCACGCTCTTTCGAACCGAAATTTCGTGCTCCAATTGTATTACTTACCGTCATAGGGGACGGTGCGCGGCCATCAACCAGACTACTAGACTTCATGTGATCGAAAGAATTTTTCAAACACTTACCTTTCGGAATGATGTCGCTACCCTTCTATATTTCTAAATATTATTAGAAGCACTATCGGGTGCTAAGCTAAAATCATATTTATACAAATTATTGAAGCACAAAATTTTATGCCCCGGGCGGGAATCGAACCTGCGATTTCGCGCCGGATGTCTCTTTACAGGTTGTACCGATTTTGATGATTTTGTTTTATTCCAAAGCTGGTGCTTGTCATATAGTCCTATTTAAGTTTGAGTGAGTATTTGAGTTATATGTTATTAAATAAAATAGAAAATCTTGGCATCCGAGGACCTGCCTTAAATTGTTTGGCTTCATACCTATGTGATCGAAAACAATTCGTTGAAATAGCGGGCCTTAACGAAAAATTTGAGGTCACAAAATATAAATCTGTCTGTAGAATAAATGCATGTGGAGTACCTCAAGGTAGCATCCTAGGCCCATTGCTTTTTCTACTATATATAAACGATTTACCTGACATAACGGAAAAAAATGTACCTTATTTGCCGATGACATTTCTATTATAATTTCTTATTGTGATGACATTAATAAATATGAAAATGATTTAAATAATACTATAAATGAGGTGAATAGCTGGTTAAATGCAAATAATTTAAATATGAATACTGAAAAAACTAATTACGTACAATTTCAAAATTATGGCAATGAGCCTCTTGACCTAAATATCTCCTATAATAATGTGAAAATTAAAGAAGTATGAGAAACCAAATTTTTAGGAATATTTATAGTTAGCCATCTGAACTGGAAAGCTCATGTTCGTTACCTATGTAATAAAATTAATCGTTATGTTTTTGTATTGACGAGATTAAGACAAACATCTTCTCTATCTACAATGCTCGCAGCCTATCATGGCTATGTTTCGTCTGCTCTTAAATATGGTTTATTGTTATGGGGTAACTCGACAGACGTTGAGAAGGTGTTTGTGGTTCAAAAAAAATGTGTACGTGCATTATGTGGTAAGCCACCGTTTGAGTCATGTATACCTCTTTTTAAGAAACTTCACATTTTACCTTTACCGTGCATGTATATATACATGCACGGTAAAGGTGCAATATTCGCCAAAGTCAATCATCATTACTTTACGAGGGCATTCGAATTCTACCCCACAAATACTAGAAATCGAGACAGACTGGTCATTGATAGAGTACCTAACTAAAACAGCGTTGTATCGTAGACAATGCCATAGCATGTGCATAAAAGTGTACAATGCCCTACCTGAACACTTCAGAAAATTAGATCTAAGGTCATATAAACGAGAACTGTTAAAGTGGCTTCACACAAATATATTTTATTCAATAAAAGATTTAATTAAATGACATAATATAAATTTTGGTAAATGATATTGATGATGAAAATGAAATGAAATAATTTAAATGTAATGTGTAATTGTGTGTAAATGTGTAATCCTAATATCATTATTGTTTATGTAGTTTTAAATTATTTTAAATTAAATTAATGTTTGCATGCCACAGTTTGGCAAAATGTACTAGGCGCACTTTGCAAATCACTGTTCCATCCTTTGTACCTACATTTTATGCGAATAAACGATATTCTATTCTGTTCTATCCCTAATACTGCGTATTTTATGTTTGAAATTGTTTTTTTTTGTTATAAATGTAATTATTATATTAGTAATGAATCTGAAATTTTCGTACTTTATGTACAATATCCGTTATTTATCTAACAAATATAAAAACGATGATTTGAACCATAAAAGAGCGAGGCTTGGCTCGCACTTGGCCAGTTTTTGTGTAATGACGTTTCCTGTGTGAGAGTAAGCGTCAAATTTGCTTATAACGATATCTGTGACGCCGTTCTGCGAGAAACTCGTATATTTGCACTCCGTTCATCACATTATTGTTTAGAATACCTATAATTTCACTTGCTACAATACCCATCAAGCCTTAAGACAATAGCGTTTGATAACTACTGGCAGAATATTTTCCAACATCAGTGGTTACCAGTAAGACGAACTACCACTACAGGGTGATACTTAATAAACGTTAATTTTAACGCCGCCGCTATGTAGGTTTGGCATATCTCTAACGTACTTCAAACTTTTGTAGGTAGGTAGTTTCTAAAGGAATTAATGCAATGGTTTTAAAATAATCATTAATGTTACTAAATTTCAGTTCTTTCTTACCCCACTCGACCGCATACACCGAGAGCCAAGGATATAGGCAAGTCTCCGAAGTCAGGCAAAAGGTACATATAAGGTCTCTGCATTGACTTTTTGTAGCTGTCAGGTGTAACAACGGTATGTGTTCGCCAACCGAAATGTCCCATTACCCATTTGCCCACCGGATAGTCGGGATTTTTGCTCTCGATTATCCTAGAAGGTGAAGAAAAATAGTATGACATACAATTAAATGATTCAATATGCATGAATTGCAACCAATCTATCATTAGGTAGTTAGGTAACCTACAAACTACTGAGGTCGGAACTACTTGGGACTGGGCCTAGTATCAGTAGTCCGATAATTTAGTTCGATGATCGGACTAATTTTACCATTTCGTCTCAGTAGTCCGGCAATACTGCCAATCGGGCTAGGTACTGAGCTTTTTAGTCCGATGTTAATAACATTTACAGTTCGATGATCGGACTTTTCGTCTCAGTAGTCCGATGTTACATATAATAGAACGGCTGAGCTTTTTAGTTTAATGTTAACATTAACTAGGTAATGTAAGCTAGATAAAAAAAGTGGAATAAATAAATATTTGTTATTAAGCAATGAAAATAAAAAATACACTAATACAAAGTAGGAAAAATTTTGATATCAGATTCACCGTCACACCATTTAGTCATACAATTTAAAGTTATGGTGCGAGTACCAGGCGTACATAAATGAGCGAGAGGTTAAACTTATGTGTCCTTTTAAAATGAAATATCTAATTGAATTCGTTGAAAGTACCAGGCGAACAAAAACTCTTAATAGGTGAGAGTTATTTCTATATTTATATAAGTGGAAAAGTTAGCCTCTGAAGAAATTCTAGAGTAATAGCAAGAAGATAATAGTGAGTGCTGTTGCTTGCCCTGTGGGACAGTGCTAGGGGATTTGGTAGAAATAGCGTATCTTTGTGTCTTTTATTTTACAGAGTGCGTTTTTTATGTTTCTAAAATTTAGATAGGAAGTTAATGTTAACATCAAACTAAAAGGCACAGCAGTCCTATTACATGTCACATCGGACTACTGAGACGAAAAGTCCGATCATCGAACTATAAATATTATGAACATCGGACTAAAGAGCTCAAAAGTCCGATTGTCTGTATCACTGGACTACTGAGACGAAATAGTAATATTAGTCCGATGATCGGACTAAATTATCGGACTACTGATACTAGGCCTGGAACTGTAGGGTTGCGAGCGGCGCCGGCGCTGGGCCGCTACTACAATTCGACGAACTATGGCACTTCGGGACCGAAAGTAAGGTATCCGCAAAACACGTATTGGCTTACTTTTGTTAAACTTAATTCGTAGCATAGACTTGCAAGCATTTGCCTGGGTAGATCCCGAATATTATTTTTTATCGGATTCGTATGGTTTGTACATTTTCCATAAATATAACATTAAGGGTGAACTGGCCGGTCAGATCTCCATACAAACGTCGTAGGGTTATCACTCCCACATTTGAGGATTTAGGTCCAAAAAAAAACATGATATCGATTAAACTTGTTATTATCTAAGTTTGTATCGTAACAAAATTATAAAAAGATAATTAAGTTGAGAGTTATGAGCCTCGAGATATTATGCTTAATTCTATACCTAAAATCTCAAATAAGGGAGTCATCACCCTACGGCGTTTGTATGGAGAACTGTACGGCCAGTTCAACCTTAAAGTAAATTCTAAATATCTTACCTGTATTATTTAGAACAGTAGCGACACCTCTAGCTGAGCTCCATAACTAGGATTCTCAGTCTTACCATGGGAAAATGTTCTTTAATTTACTTAAAACTGATTAAAGCATAATAGCGTTCGCAGAGTAGTATGGGAGATTCCATAGCGGGCAAGATTTGTGATGAACGATGGGGTCAGACCATAGACAATATCAAACAACAAAGTTCAGTTCAGTTAATTCAATTTTCGTTGCCTAAAAGGTTCCTCGAACACGAAAAACGAAACTTCGTTGAATTGTAGTAGCGGCCCAGCTCACAGCTATCAAAATGGCGGGTTCTCACTATATTAAGATTCAACGTAATCTCTATTTTTTACACTAATTGAAACTATTTATAACTAATTCTACTACTCTTTTGCCATTTCGGTATAAAAATAATGCTCATCAGTGGGTCACCTTTTTGATGCACCCTCAGACTGAATAAGATATAGTCGTACCATAGTAGAAAGAGTGAGGACTCTTTCTACTATGTTCGTACAATGCGATTAAAATAAGAATAGGACCGGTCTAGCCCCATGTTGTGACGTCAAAACTAGAACTTGGTACAGTGTGCAAAAAAAAGAAATGATAAAACATGTATAAATTAATAAAGAAAAAAAACCCGACTTTAAATAATTTATTTTCATTAAGCGTTTTATCGATCCATTGAAATTAAAACAGCAAGTTAATATATTTAAGGAATTGTTTTTTAAAACCTTTCATTTTGATACCCAACACGATGGCTTTGACAGAAAAAATAAATTGATTTTCTCACTATGGCGTCTAAAATCCACCAGCTTGTTTTGTATTTTTTAATGTACATAGTGTCACTTGAGCTATCAAGATAAATCTAACGATATCTCGTACATTAAAAGCCCATCTCGGTTAATAGTCCAGTAGCAGTACGTTAAAATCGCATGCTAACTTTTAATAATTTAAGATTTAACGAATTTTGCACAGATGATTAGTTACAAGTTTACTAAGCTTTTTTCAAAAAGTTAGAAAATTTTGACCGATGCGTTTGGTATTATTTAGGTATTTGTAAAAAACCTACATAAAATCGTGAATATAAAATTAGAATTAATAATTCTGATTGTATATGACTTAGGACATTATTATCTTGTGTTTATTAACTTATTAGAAATATTAGAGAATTGGAACTTAGGTAAACTAAAAATTTTAAACCCTGCTTTCAATAAAATATTAGAATGGCTGGAAATCAGTTTAATGATATTTTTATGTATATTGTAACATGCTGAAAAAAGATTAGAAAAATATCCAATGTGCTTCCCGACTTATTTAGTTTTTCTTTAATAGCGTAAGTAATATAAAATTAGAGTCCAGAAGTAAATAGGCTACTGGATAATAATGATATACTCCATCGTCATACAAAAGATTAGAAAAAAAAGTTTATGGGTTTGGAAAATAGAACAAAACTTCTAGCCTCAGTACTAAAATCCGCGCAGGAAAGCCGCGGGCGGCCCTAGGCCGCGTGGTCGCTACGGAGCGCGGAGCGACGCGAATGCAAGTTCGAACCTACTGCTATTTATCTGTGTCCCACCCAACACAGATATGCCAACTGCGCTTTGGGCGCGGGCAGTTTTATGCAATTTGAAGTTTTAGATATTAGTTTGTTTTAGAAGCCTTATCATCGCGATTCAGTAGCACGGATGACAGACTACCTATCTTATCCTTCCACTGTTTTCTAAATCCTACCGACCTTGGTAGGATTTATCTTCCTCTAAAAAGGTGTTGGTAGATAAAGCCTATTTAGAGGAGTTGCTAACATTAACACGTAAACAATGTAGGTACCTACCAATATATAATATATTAATTCATCAAATCATTTCTCTATTTATTGCTTTAATATTCTATTTTGGGTTGTGTAATTAAATAATAAAAAAAAATACACATTTTTTATTTAATATAAAAGACAAAAAAAAATACAATTTTACGTCCTTTGATGCCAGTTTTCGTCAGGTCTAACTAGTTTTCGTCGAGTTAGTATTGTGAGATAAAATTGTTTTTACATTTAGGGTTTTGATGCCAGTTTTCGTCAGGTCTAACTAGTTTTCGTCGAGTTAGAATTGTGATCTTAAATAGTTTTTACATTTACGGTTATAAAACAGGATACTACCTATATTACTTTAAATAACTCCTCATCATCTTCCTAATTTTATTCCACGCTTGTGGGGTCGGATAACATATTATAACACAAGTGAAAAAACAAGAACATTTTAAGAAATATGTTTTCGCCCCTAGCTCATAACAGTTAATGGACGTAATGAGGATCACTTAACATTATTTAAATGATTTCAAACAATTAAGAAATGACGAAGTTGTTAAAGTTTTCTTTTTAGTTCGGCTATTTCAAAACCTTCGCTCGGAGCATCGGTTGTATGATGACGTCAGGCATCGCGTCTCTCGCCCTCCGCTCCGCCCGTACAAAATCAATGGTTCGGTTCAGATAATTCAACGTTCCGCTCATGTCGCGGCGTGGAATGTTTTTTTTGTGTGGTTTTTTATTATAATTATGTTGATGTTATGCGCTAAGTTATTAATTTAATACAATCGAATAATATTGATGGTGTGAGTTTTCATTCCAAAATTCTATTTATTGGAGGTCGGTTTTGTGAAAGCTCAGTCGAATATAACCAAAAGTAGATTCTTTTATGGTGGCCTAGTTATAAAGGATCCGTAAACAAACGGCAAAACGAATCCTATTAATGACTGAAGTCTCATTAATAGGATTCGTTTTGCCGTTTATTCTCTGATTGTGATCTGCATGTCCTTTCATCTGTCCGTATGTCACGGGGCTCTAGCTCGTAAACTGAAAGAAATTATAAACCTGAAATTTTGGTGTATAACGTTGATCCATAAAAGTGAGAGGTTTGACTCGCAGTAGTTAAACCTACCTATTGTTACATCATGCATTGTTCTAAAAAAACTACCTGCCTACTTAAACTGTGTACTTTGAAGAAGGAAATTTTGTGGACTATTTAAAACTTTCTGGATTTAATAATCTATAGATTGAACTTTTATATACCATTCAAATATAATTTTGATTAGATACGAACCCAACTACTTACTATACTATACTACTATATAAGTTCACTTGAATAGTCGGTAATGATTACTGCTTTTTGCCAGGCTAGTACCTACAAATTTCTTCTATGTCAATGTTTTATCGCAACACACTTATATAATTAGTGCGAAAGTATGTAAGAGCTCGATTGGTCGGCTCGACCTATTTTGATAAAACATAAAATATAGATCATTTAAGTCCTGCATTAACAAATAATACTTTTTATTATCATCATCACGTTATAATATTGCCCATATAACTATTAAATTAATTAATCAAAGCCAGTTAGATAGTTACATATATAGCTGTAGTTCATTGTAATTTATAGTAAGTACTATATTATTATGTACCCTTTTGTATGTTTCCATTGGAAAGGATTTAATTAAAAGGCCCGGATCAATAAAGGAAGTCAACAGTATATAAACCACTTTGGCTTGACAGAGGAGTTTTGTCATCTCTCCTCGTAACTTTACACCACTTTATTTTCTTATTTGTGCATATTTTGGCAATATTTAAAACAGTATAGCACAATGTAATATTTATCAGATTTATTATCACCACCAAAAATATATAAATGAAACATAATATGCAATGTTGTGAGTATTACGGCTTATTGAGCTGGCGCGGCGGCGCACAATGGGCTGGGATTACAAAGTTGGGTCTTAAGAACTAAAATGTAATTTTTTTAGTATCTAGACATACATTTAAAAAGTTTTTACGCCTTGACATTTTTTAATTGGACTGGTACTTTCGGAGATATAGACATATCAAATTTGTATGAAGAGTCATGAAATTTTAGTTTAGCAATTTATTCCAATTAATTTGAAATTGAAAAAAAATTACACTAAACGGCCTGAAGTACTTCAATACTTACTTAACACTATAATAAAAAAAAATGTTTGACATTTTCCACCACCATAGGTAATATAGGTAGGTATGACGTAAATTGACACTTATTTCCGGGAATCAAGAGATAGGAATGCGCGACCGCAACATCAAGTTATGACACGTGTCGTTACCTGATTGGTGCAACGATAATAGGACACAAAATTTACTATTGCATTCAAACGTACTTCAGTGTTCTATTACCCACCATAATAGACGCACTACCCTAACATATTTATTACATAAACAAATAAGTGAAGTGAGTGTGAGTTATTTTGTGTTTGTGAAGATGTTTGAAGATTTGGTGACCAACCTTGACCTTTTTATTATTTTAAAAAACAGTGGCAGTATTGAAAACGACCAAATCGCAGAAAATCGCAACCTGAGAATAGGTGCTAAAATAGAACAAAAATACGTACTATACATACGTAAAGTCAATTCTTTGCAAAATTTGAGAATTTCTAGATTTCAAGTTTTTTGTTTTGCTTCATACAAAAATTACTTTGGTTATTAATAACTCCGAAAATACTCAAGTTATCTAAACAACCCTCAGATAGATAATTACTTTTAATCAATAGATAAATCCAACGTACTATTTAAAATTTCAGAAAAAGAAACGATTTTTTTTTAAACGCTAAGTCCTCTACCTGCCCGTTTCAGCCCACTGTGCGGCGACTCGTCACTTTCGGGCAATAGGCGATGGTTGACGTCACAGCGTGTCACAATTTGTGCTAGTTTTGTAGATTATTTAATTACAATCTCCTGTCATTTTTGATCCGATTAAAATTACACAGTTTTCCCGAGTGATACATAGTGCTTTATACTACACCTACGAGTAAAATAAAATCATTGTACGTTTTCTCGTATTTATCTTGAGACTTCTCTGGCAATAAGTATAAGGACTTCTTGAGCTGCATTTCTTATTTCTGGTGGCGTCATCATTATAAAATCGTCACTTTCACTAGCAGATGACATTTTTGAAAATTATTAAAAGCGGCCTGTTAAAATATCAATTTAATAATAAACAAAATTTAACCAAACATAACAAATTGTCGCGCTTTTTTTCTCGTAGTGAAAAAAAAGGTTGCCAACCTCTTTGTATTGAAAATCGAGTACAAATAAAAGTCACACCTCTTTTTTCTATTTATTTGATATAAAGCCTTTTTGAGATTGTTTTTTTTTATGTGAGCGGCTAAAAAACAAAAGAACGCTACCAGGGCAGGTATGGATTTTCATACATTATTCCTTCACTGCTACGGAGTGAAGGAATGAAAATCCATATAACTTTCCCCGCCGTACATTTATTAGGGAGAAATGACGAATTTTATAACATGTTTTTGAACGAGTAATGAGACGCTTTCTGAGTGGGTGTGGTATAAACGTATATTTTATAGCCTTTTATTTTTATTACCTTCATTACCTAAAGTATGAATATTTCTAGTTTCGTCCTAGTGTAGTCGTTAACTCAACTTTCTAAATTTGCGGTGAATAAATAAAATACGGAATTTGGATACCATATTCATTTTATATAACTTTTCTTTTTTCTAGCATCACCACACTCATGTCTGGCTGGTACAATATATCATCTCCTACACCACAAGAGCATAATTGTAAAAAGTTTTAATTTCGCTAAAAGCGAATCAGAAATTGGCTGGCCACCGGATTAATGCTAATCCCCTCTGGGAATACTCTTAATGGTAGTTTCACCGCTACCTTCAGGTAATCAGTGTTTTAAAAGGCTAAGTAGCGATTCTCAGCATCATCACGTGATTGAACATATTTTTATTATGTACATTCTGAAAAATATACATAGGTAATAAAACATCATACTAATACATATATAATACATTCTCGGATTTCGTCAGCGTTGAAAATCTTAAATTATTTTTTATTGCACATGATGTACTTAAGTTTAAAATATGTCAGTACCTACTACCCAACGTAGGTTTTACAAATCTCGATAAATAGAAGTCAGTCCAAATATGGTATGCTTGTGTCAGTTTTCGTCCAGATGGCCGACAATTTATATTGAAAACTGAAGATAACGTATTCCAACGTATCTTCCTACCTAACGGATGCTCAATTAAATTTAATCTAATAATAAAACTTTTAAATAGGTTCATACCTCATATACAAATCTCTTTACGTTCGTTATTTACAAACAAGCTAGATAAGGTACATACCTACAGAAAAGTGGTAAGTAAATTTAGTACATATCATATACGTAATTAGAGTTAACTCTAGGCGTCAAGTACATATTATAGGTATCTACTTATATTCATATAAGTAGGTAGGTAGAGGTACTAGCTAATCCGACAGACACCTAGTCCAGTTTTTTTGGCCTGGAGTTTGTAGGTATAGAATTCACATACCTACACATGTTTTATAGAAATTTCATCAGTTGATTGACAATTTTCATAAAAACCTTAGATTAATACACTATGTGTGTAAAGGTATGTAAAAGAAACTTGCCGCTGTATAATTCTGAATAATCAACAAAATATAAAATGCTTTTGGAACACTAAAATCGTATAACAAGGCGCGGTGTATGCGGCCGCGACACATTGTGACTTGTGTTGAGACCCTTTGCGCTGCGTCTCACTCCTCGAGCTAATGCCGCGTAGGTACCTATATAGTTTATTCTATGGCCGCATTAACAAATCTTATGATATCTTAAAATGCCATGAACTATTTTTTCTAATCTTTTGTATGACGATGGAGTATATCATTATTATCCAGTAGCCACTAACTTCTGGACTCTAATTTTATATTACTCACGCTATTAAAGAAAAACTAAATAAGTCGGGAAGCACATTGTATATTTTTCTAATCTTTTTTCAGCATGTTACAATATACATAAAAATATCCTTAAACTGATTTCCAGCCATTCTAATATTTTATTGAAAGCAGGGATTGAAATTTTTAGTTTACCTAAGTTCCAAGTCTCTAATATTTCTAATAAGTTAATAAACCAAAGATAACAATGTCCTAAGTGAAATACAATCAGAATTTTTAATTCTAATTTTATATTCACGATTTAATGTAGTTTTTTTACAAATACCTAAATAATTCCAAATGCATCGGTCAAAATTTTCTAACTTTTTCAAAAAACCTTTGTAAACTTGTAACTAATAAACTGTGAAAAATTGGTTGAATCTTATATTTTCATAAGCTACGATCGTACTGCTACTGGACTATAAGCCGTTTAGAAGTCTTGAGAGGCAGTAAATCTTGGTTAGCCTGAACAACATCTTCGACCACATCATCACTTACCATCAGGTGAGATAGAGGTCAAAGGCTAACCTATCAGGTATAAAAAAAAGTTTTAGTGAAAAAAAGAAACTCACAAACATACATACATACATACATATATGAACCCTGAAAACTTAACACACGTTTATGTGGGCAGTCGTGTAAAAAAACAAGTAGTCATAGGTAGGTAAACGAAGTTGTAGGTGACTGTAGGTACAGCAAACACAGAAATAACTGATTTAATTTGTTAGCAATATTTTATACCAAGGTATCTTAATTTGAATCGCTTAGCTCTTCGATACCGTATATCTGATGATGGCCAACTGAGTCAGACTCATCGTTCATCATCGTAACGGGTAACAAAAACAAATATAACAATCACCAAAAACAAATTAAACAGTCAACAAGAACAAATTAAACGAGAAGATCAATAAGCACTCGGAAACGAGTCGCGTAGTAGTACACTGTCGGAGAAATAAGACCCTGATGCCCGCGTTATCATCAAACCAAGATGGCGTCTGTGCTGTCAACCTTAAAACTATGAATTTATTAAAATTAACAATTTCGGGTCACTCATTTAAAATGAATATATATAATATAATATCATTATATATATATATTAATATATATATATATAATATATATAAATACATATAAAAATTTTAAGTTTGTTCTGCTGATCGTACTTATTAGAGTGAATATGAGTGAAGTTAGCCGAGAGCCCGTCCTATTCTTATTTTAATCGCATTGTACTGAGAGTGATCCAACGCTCAAACACTGTCAGCCGAAATTATTTCAAATAATAATTAATTGCCCAATTCAAAATTTTCAAGATCGATTTGTTAAACTAATACTTGGTCTCATTTCAATGAAAGTTATTGTAGGTATGGCAAGGTAAGTATGGTACTTAATAATGATTGTCTTTGAGCTCCAAAAAAGCTTCACTTCAAATATTTCTAGCCCTGAAAATGTACAGTAGGTAATGAAACAATCTTTAAGCATATATAATCAGTAATGAAACAATCTTTAAACACGGATATCTATTAAATAAAATGTCCACATACAATATTTTTTCACTAAGTACGATCTCACGTACATACCCACGGGTAGGTAGGTATTATAAATTTACTACTGTGGCCTCAGAGTAACTATTACTAAATAGTTACTATTACTAAATAGTTACTCCGATAGTGTGGCCAATATGTGCGTCATCCAGTGTACCCAACTGATCGATTCCCGGAGATCCACTGGTGACTACTTTACTCATAATTATGTTTACTGCAAAAGTGTAGGTACTTACGAACACTTAATATATTTTCTTGAAAGTTTTTTTATCATACGGAAGCGCAGTTTGCTAAGTTCTGCAATTCCAATAAAACGGTTACTTTAGAATTACGGTTAACTTCTAAGTTATGTATAATAAAAATGGAATGATGTCGAACTTAAGCATAAGAAAATAAAACAAAAAATAGGTTATTTTAAAAGATTAAAAACTAATTTTGTAAAGTACCCACCTAATTATTTACTTGGCTGAATCTTCAAAACATAGATGTTGAATAAATAGGTAATAATTGTATCCTTTACTTACAACAAAAATAATTAAAGCTCGAACCGATTTAACTTAGTTTAATCAGTTCGGCATACATCTAAAATAATATAATAAAGAGGAAAGATTTGATTGTTTGTTTGTTTGCATTGAATAGGCTCTGAAACTACTAGACTGATTAGGATGAAATTTGGTATGGAAATAGTTTGAGACAAGGGGAAGGAAATAGGATAGTTTTTATACAACTGCGCAAAAAGAGGTTAATGGTTTTGCGCGATAACCGATCTACTGGACCGATTAGGATGAAATTTGGTATGGAAATCGTTTGAGACAAGGGGAAGGACATGGGATAGGTTTTATTCAACTGCGCAAAACGAGGTTAATGGTTTTGCGCGATAACCGATATACCCGCGGGCGGAGCCGCGGCCAGGAAGCTAGTAGTTTATATTTTTTCTGAATCCAAACAATGACACTTTGAAGAGGAGTTCAACTGCAAAGTAACCAAAATCAGAGAATCGCCCCCTTAGTGTCGTTTTTGTATCAAAATATAGATAGGTAGGTATATTAGTTATAAAGGTATATTATAAAGGTATATTCAGGTACTAGGCATATTTGGTTACTTACTTCGCTATTTGTCCTCCAATCATGTCGCATGGATAATTATCGCCTAGTTTCATACGTTGATATGGATCTACGCTGATGTAAGCAGCTTCCACTAAAAAGCCTACAAATCAATAAATTTAATTGCTTAGGAGCGAAAATGTATGTTACAGAATAAATAGGTAATACAGACATTTCTATTCGTGAAGGCGCGCCCCTTCAGATTTTTGACTAAATAGTTGCAACTATTACTGCCTAGCCCTTCCAAGCGATTATATTATATTATATTGATACATACAGTAAAACATTTTATTGTTTTAATGTATGTATCATTAGTATTTACACCCACACTAAGACATAGTATGTACAAACGAGGCCTACCCCGTACAAATGCGCATCAAGAACATTGACCTATTTATACTTTGTATATTATATAGGTATTTTGAAGCATTGATGGCTCAGTGGCATAGGCTATGTACTGCCGCGCAGAAGGTCCATGGTTCGAGTCCCGCCGCGGGCTTGAGCTTCACCGCATGGTGAAAGGACATTTTGCGAATGCCCGCCTGGCTAGCGACCACCCTCAAGTAGAAAATCTGCCGCCAAGCACCTAAAGGTGTGTTCCGGCAGCTGTAATTTCACTGGCTCTCAAGGAGCAGAGTGAAATTACAGGCACATGAGACTTAACAACTATGTCTCAAAGTGACGGGCGCAGTGCAATTCATGACTTGTGATGAAATGCATCTGTTATAGGCAGAGGTACGGTTAACATCAGGTGGGCCTCGAGCTTGTTCCGTCACAATAACATATTAAAAAAAGCATGCATGAATGAAAGTTACACAAACCAGCCTTATTTTTACTTCACCTTATACTTTCTAATTTAATTCTAATGGTCATAACGCATAAATTAACACATTAATTGAGACGTTTCGCAGATGGAGCCAACATTTTAATGTTACAATTGCATTAGTAATGCCATTAAACGCCATGCGATGGCTGGGGTGTCGGTTTCTTTCACACATCAAAGGGTTTTAGGCTTTAGCGCATGTGTATATGTTCTGTATGTATGTATGTGTATATGGCGTAGTTTATAGCACTAAGCTATATTGGCTACATTAACGCCGTCTCAATCATTTCGCGGGACGCACGCGCGGAGCTAGGATAGGACGTATATACATCTGTGTTTGTTCTTAGATCTTTGTTTTTAAATGGGAACTGCATAAATGCATATAGTTATTTATCCCAGTCATTGCTGCAACCAGTTTAACACTGTCATTGTCGCAGCAGCTTCAAACTCCATTATTGTGTAAATAAAGCCAACGTGCATTTTATGCCTTAATTAACGCGTAGTTTGATATTAAGGTTAACATAGGTGGAGCAGTAGTATTAAATAAAACAAAGTACTGTATCAGCTGGATTGTCCACTGCTGAACACAACCTCCCCCATTATAGGGAGTTTTATCATAATCCCCACGCTTGGCAGACGTCTTGGAGATCGCAGTATAAGATAACAGTTCCTCAGAAGGCGTTGCTGCCAAATTTCCGCTATTTTTCCCTTAGTCGCCTCTTACGACACCCACGGGAAAATATAGGGGTGACATTCTATCCCGGCATCCCACGGGAACATAATGAAGTGCGTAGAAGTAGAACTTAATGATTCCACATGATACTTAAGTACCAAAACTTGTTCCCAACTCAACATACACGTAGCAACTCGGCACCCATTATCTCACGATTGACCTCCAAAGCTATTATTCAAGTTATTTGAGGGCAAGATATAAGTAAATATTTTGTTTATTAGTGTTTAGGTTACGATGGGACTGGCATGCAATTTTGTAAAAAGTCCCTATATAAATAAGATTTAAAAAAAAACGATTGACCTCGAGCTTGTCCCGAGCTTTAGGCGATGCTGACTAATTTGCATTGTAGGTCCTTTTTGTTATGTGGATGTAGTATGAAGTACCACACTAAGGATTCCGAACGGCTTGAATTGAGGCTATGTCCATACGGTGCCGGGTAGATCAGTGTGCGGAAACTATATAACATTGTTAGTTGCCTTTACCGTTCGTCGTTGGTAAACAATTTTGGTCCGCCAAAATAGAAGGATACCTAGCATGATACCTACATTTTTTTCTTTTCTTTTTTTATGTTATTGTGACGGAACAAGCACGAGGCCCACCTGATGTTCAGCGGTATCCTCTACCTATAACAGATGCATTTCATCACAAGTGACGAACTGCACTGCGCCCATCACCTTGAGACATACTTGTTCAGTCTCATTTTGGCTGTAATTTCACTGGCTCTCAAGGACTGCTGCCGGAACACACCGTTAGGTGCTTGGCGACAGATTTTCTACTTGAGGGTGGTCGCTAGCCAGGCGGGCATTCGCAAAATGCCCTTCCACCAAGATGAAATTATTTAGACTTACCTATGTCATAACCATTCTTACAAAGTACCTAGGTAGGTAGGTACCTATATGAATTTCTTACTTTTTGCGGCTTCTAGAAAAGGGATAAGGTTCAACGCGTTACAGCTTCATATATGTACAACTAATAGATAGGTACGTCTATTGGTTATACATGTCTAGTAAGGGCATATAGTTTAGTGATTCACCCATGGATCTACCAAACAAGTCATACTGTGACTCATTGCTTTTTTTTCTCACAGAGTCACGCTGATACTAAAAAGCATTTCCAACGAGCCACATTGTTACTCCATCATACAGTTTTTTAAAATGTTTTCCCAACAAGCTGTACGTAATAGTAACGTTTTCACTGTACAAAATTATCTAAATTTTAATTAAAAAATTATGTATTACATTACATATGTTGATATAGAACCTTCGGTGTGTTAGTCCAGTTATCACTTAGCCGTTTTTTATGTTGCTTTCTCAGTATAGTTGGGAAAAGACCACCTTTACTGAGAACACCATAAGCCCACCACCATAAGTATAATATATTACTCACATATTTACTACTACCTAGGTTTGTACATATCTACCTACTTAGACTTGATAGTCTATAATAAATCTACATTTAGAATCTAAAGTTAGAACTTACTATTTTTTTGAAGTGGTGACAGTTCTTCTTCTTCTATTGAGAAGTCACTCTTTTTTGGCACACCTTCAAAAGGCGCTTTCACAATGTATTTTTTTGCCACAACCATGTTTTACCAATTAGATAGGAGGGTAAGTCAAATGTGGATAGAACAAATTAACTGTAAAACAATAAAACCAATGATAATTCAATACTTTAATAAATAAGCACATCAAATTAGGAACCTAAAATACATATTTAAAGCATATACTATATTTCATGTTATAATATTATAATAATGTAATAGGCCAGAACTATTGGGTAAGGGAAAATCTATCGCCAATTACATATTGCTGTGTTCAGACAGTGGTATTTTAATAATTATACACACCATCAGGTCATAGAATAATAAAATTAATACACTTAGGTAACTACATCGGTTTAGAGTACTTTAGAGTGTGGTCAAATCAAAAGGTACCCTATCAACAATCAAGAGAACATAATTTTGCCAATGACAAATCATCACACAGCCTTGCTTCAACAGGATTGGAGTGCAGTTGATGGTGGATAGTGTTGTAGGGTAGATATAATATTTCATTTTATAATAATATAAAACCCTAAAGTTACATACCTAAAAATTAAGTAGAATGCTTCTTAAAGAAATAACACCACATTGCAACTATTTCAATCCTATCAATGACAAGTGAGAACTGAGAACTATCAGCAAACCACTTACAAAAATGTACAGAAATCTTATCTAACAATTATGTTACTATGACCCTGATATTATCTCATTGCTACTATTATTTATTCTGGGATATTGCTTGTACAGGCATACAGGTACCTACTTGTGTATATAAATTTCTGTTTTCCTTCCAACATTCCGCCACAATAATTCAGCTCACTGAGTACATTACAGACCTTCTTTTATATATTGCTAATGAACATGAATGAGTAAACTTTAGCTTGATAAGTAAGACTAAGACCTTCCAAAAATAAGGAGGTATGTTGGTTCCATCTTCCTTTCTCTGAAATCTGTGCTGTATATATAAATAATGATATTTATAGTGCCTGTAATTATTTAAAGAGATTTTTCATTATCAATGTTTTTGGCTTTATTTTAAACATGATATTTACTAACATTAACTATTTGATCTGTCAGTCAGCAAAAATCTTATTACCCTATCATGACATATAAATAATCAACACCATCATTATCATCCTCTGAGATGTTTAAGATTTATGGCACACTAATTTGTTAACAACTATTGAACACAAGATTTTTAAAATTCACTTTATTATAATTACTCTTGTTCTTGGCAATGCCATCCTAGACTGATAAGCTATCCCTACTAGCATCTTGATCGCAATTGGCATTGGGAGAATGTACTGTTCAAACCACAAAAGAAGCAAATTCCATACTCTTTATATAATATCTAGAAGCAATAATGGATGAATGTTATCTTTATTATTCAGTTTTGAAAATAAAGACCTGGTTAGATTACTGTCTAATATTGTTTAGACAACAGGAAATACCCGAAAGCACTAGTTTTTGTAAAACATCATAATATCTTTACCAGTTGATAAACATGCACCACCGCTGAATCTTACAACATCCTTTAATTTCACTCAATACTAAAAAATATAAGTATTTGCATGGACATCAATGCTGTTATACTTAAATAATATATATTTAGTACATAATAAGCAGCAGCTTTTTCTATATTTCAATGATCACAATTTATGGTTGAAGATGATAAAATGGCTATGCAAACTCGCTTTCAAGGATATTAGCCGGAATACACCGTTAGGTGAATGGCGACAGATATTGTTTTCCATACAAAATAGTTAGACCCAATTAGTAATTTTACTTTGGATTGGAATACCTAATGCAAGTTTTGGTCAGTGTGCAAGAACTTGGAAAAGTATGTTAAAAAATGAAAATTTTAAGACTTTGCATTTTTTCAACTACTTTTGTGCAAAGGAAATTTAAATTCCATCACTTTTAATGCAAATAACAAATCAGTTTCAGATTTAAAGAAGTTTTATTAGCCCTTCAGTATTTTTTTTTACAGGCAAGTCCAAATTACATTTAACACATAACTACATAAATAATTCTAATTAGGTCTATGTAAATAATTGATAAAAATTTTATAATCGTAATGCGGCATCATATGATTCATTAACACCATAAAAATAACACACCATTCACTTACAGGTAGTACTGTACTTATAACAAAGTTACTTACTTTAAGTTTAGTCTGAAACTGATTTTCATTACATGAGTATGTTTTAGGTACCTACATAAGTATTCACTACGTTTTACTGCAATAATTATCCAAAACACTACGCAAGTACATTTAACTTAACTTTCTGTTTCCGGAACTAAGCCATAGAGTAACTTTGTTTAAACTGAATCTAAGGCTAAGCCATAGAGAAAAGTAATATACTTAAGCCAAAGAATATTTGTCCCCCTCTGAGCATTGAGATTTGAGCAAGAAGAATCTGGCACAAAAAAACAAAACAAACAAGATCATATCATGATGAGCAGGGTTGTTTTCAGATCCTCGTAAAACTATTGTACATGAAAAATAAAATTATACTATTTGTCCAAAATTATACTATAGTACCACCAACTTAACTGTGCAGTTCGCGAGGGCACTGCTGGTCAAGGAAATCAACTACAAACTGTCACAATTTGAAGGAATGTTGTAGTTCTTTTTTCTGCCGCCTGAACAGATAAGTTGGTGGGACTGTACGTTTGAAGTTTCAAATTTTTTTTCATATTGTATTACGTTTCGTTTTTCAGCATTTATGTTTCGAATTAAGGCGATAATTGACGCTTTGGCAAAAAATGTATTTTTCTCAGTTTATTGATAAATAATTTCAATATTGTACTAGATCGCGTGAAACGCTAGATTCGGAGAAGCTTTTACATTTCTACAATACTTATTAAATATACCATTACCATAATATATGTATACCATCTGTCACGCGTAAATGAAATTTATATTTTTGACGGTATTGGTTTACAATAACTGTTAAGATAATACGAGCAATACTATTTAAAACACGATGAAAGCGTGAAAAATCCGTAATTTTATTTAATTTCCCACCGAAGATGTGAGTTTCTACCAAATAAAAATGCATTCGTAATTCGTAAGTAATAATGCTTTATGCAGTTGGAACAAAAATATTTACATAACCCTACAGACATATCAATCAAGTTCAGGTAAATGGACGTCGACATCTGCTAACTCGCCAATTGGGACTTCATCCTTAACATTGACACGACGTAACATGTGGTCAGACGGTATAAATTCTATGCAGTTATTGGATTTACTTTCTTTTACTGCATCGCATCGCAAGTAAATAACAGGGAGTCAATGTTAATTTAACTTTGCTGAACAGTCTTTCACTATCAGCGTTTGCGTGAGGTAAAATCTTGAAATCAAGAGCAAATTTTGTAACATTTTGAACGGGATAGTTTTTAGACAACCAAGTTCCAATGTGACAATCAAGACCTACCAAGATCTTAGTAGATGTTGCCGTACATACAGAAAATCCCGATACTATAGGGTAAACATTTAAAAGTATGAGGGTTTACCAATAATAAAAGTCGGCCGACCTGAAGACAAATTTATGGTATTTTCGCGTAGCATAGTGACAATACGACACTACATACTACACACTATGAAATTATGGTACAAAAAGTATAATATTATAAAAACTTACGCTCATATTTATATTTTATGTTTGAAAACACGGATGTTTGAGTGTGAAACAACTTATTGTGAGTCGATATGACTATCGACAATGTTTCGGCTTCTACCGGAAGCCTTCCTCAGGATATTGAGTGGGTACGTCCGCCGCGGTCGCGTCATGTTTCACACTGACACATTGTCGATAGTCATATCGACTCACAGTACAGTCTGTTTTTTCTTACCTGTCTTATTATGTAAACAAACATGGCGGTTGATCATCCAAAGATAAGATTAGTGATGGGGTCCCATCGAATGAACGACGAGCCGTACTGAACAATACTATGAAACTGAGTGATTTAATTACAGTGATTTTCCTGAAGTGTTCACAAAAGTACTTACTTTTGTGAACACTTCAGGAAAATCACAATTACACGAAAACTCAGTCCTTGAAAAGTAGCAGAAAGTCGTCAGTCCAGGTAATAACACCATCCAATTCACAAAGCACACACAAGTCCACAAGATAGCCAGGTTGGCAGTGACTAATCCGGTAAAACTCAATCACACGATTAAATCAGAATCCTTGAAGAGTAGCAGCTAGTCGTCGGTCCAGATATTAACAGGGTCCAATCACAAAGCACACAAGAAAGCCAGGTCGTCGAGAATCAATGTTAAGAGAGCACCTGAAACGTACAACATCAAGCGAAGCAACGGAACAAATGTCGTATCTTGACGTTAAATCATTCAGTGTTGCCAGCTGTATAATAAACAAAATCATCCCATTCAATTAAAAAAATAAAATTAGTAAAAAGCATCCCTTGGTTTTTGTCTTATTCCATTCCGCCAAAATTTAAGGCTTAAAGGGATTTTAAAAATATATTATCTATTAAAAAAATATATGTTAGTTAATAAATAATTTTTGTGGTCAAAGGCAATCAGCAATAAAAAAAAACGACACGTATTTTGAGAGTATGTGGAACAGTATCCGTATTATGAGTTCCGTATCAACACCGAATTTACCATAAAATCGTTATGTTTTTCATACAGTGCGAGATCCTTGGCGAGAGCCTTACCCGCACTTGGCAGGTTTTTATTATTGGTAGGTATTGGACTAAAATCAAACCAAGTTTGACGCTTGTACGTATTACCGTTTTACTATAGAGCAAAAATAATAATCGTTAAATAAAACAGGTTTCTTGTATGAAAATCCCCTTTATTTTAAACATATTGTTATTATGTATTATTATTTGTTAGGCAATATACTATTTTAACCCATCTTCCGTGAACATTTAAACGGGCTACCTATTACCGTTCCAAAGATACAGTCCTTTAAAGGTCAGACGGACTGAAGGACATTCGCGGCTATAAAATAGGATCCACTTTCTATTACTGAACCCTAAAAATTAAACTAAATTATACTTATCTACTTGTTTTAACTAAACAACCAGTTAGTATAATGCGATGAACGAAATATGTTCAGTTGTTCACTTCAATAATTCATTATTTTGATATTTTGATAGTGATGGGAACATCCCATCACTAAAATTCATAGATAAGATAGATTACTTAATGTCAAAACACTGTCATTACTGTCAACAGTTTTTGTGATCATTACGTTATTTGATTTATATTTTGTAAATATCTATAAATTTTAATGATATTTGTATGTTTTTCGAAGCGTGATGTTTCTTTTATTAGGTCTACTCAGTTGTGAATGGCCAAATATTTGTGATTATGACGGAAACTTGTGATTTTGTAACAGAGGAATGTTTGTTTACATTTTAAGACAAGTAAGAAAAAACAGACTTTAAGTTGTTTCACGCTCAAACACCCGTGTTTTCAAACATAAAATACAAATAGTATAATTATTATACTACGAAATCCAACACTGCATGAGGAAGGTTGCTCTATTTTTTTTTGGCAATTGTTTGAAACGTTATTGCCAGAGTCACGTCAGAAGGGAAAATCCATGGTTTAAGAAAACAAATACAATAATTAATATAAAAATAAAAATAATCGTCTTTTAACAAAAACCAAGTTAATTTTTCATCAAAACTTCATGTCTCAAGATGTACTGCGATGGCTGTCACAACTAACAGATGTAACATTTTTACCATAAACGTGGGATTAATAAAAGTTGAAAATTTTAGTGGCATTCTGTTTCTAGCAGAACAGGGGAGAAAACAGTTACAAACAATCACACAAATCACAATCGTTGCAAAAGAAACGCAAAATGTGGACGAAATTATCGAAAATAACGAAAGTTGCATGACATTTTGCATGGTGGAAGGGCATTTTGCGAATGACCACCCTCAAGTAGAAAATCTGTCGCCAAGCACCTAACGGTGTGTTAGGCAGCAGTCCTTGAGAGCCAGTGTAACTACAGGCACATGAGACTTAACAACTATGTCTCAAGGTGACGGGCGCAGTGCAATTCGTGACATGTGATGAAATGCATCTGTTATAGGCAGAGGTTAGTCCGCTTAACATCAGGTGGGCCTCGTGCTAGTTCCATAATAAAAAAATGTGGAACGCGATGAATTTCCGAATTTCCTTTATTAGGCGTAAAGTTTGTGAACCGTTGATGTCGATGCTTGTGTTCCGGTCACGTAACATCCGGTCTCTGAGTGTAATACCTGGCGCAGTCCCCTCGTATGTACAATCTGTCAATGGGGTACGACCCATACGACCGAGTTGTCCTGAAATGTCCACGTTTTTTTATCCCGCGACGCCCCGTAACGTTTTTTTGTAGTACTAAGTAGTTTTCCATTACCTAAACATGTCACCCTAACATCCCCATACCCTAATATATTACCTATACCATACAAAAATAACATTTTCATCCATTTAGTTTGAGTGGATCAAACAGCGAAAAAAAACAGATTTTGAGGTATTTTGTTTTTTAATCGAGTTTATTTGTGGCAGTCCCCAATCAACATATACGAGTAAACTTCTTGGTACCAATGCAATCCTCATCATATTCGCTTTACGGGAAAATAAATGAAAATAGACCTTTTCATGGAAAATTTTACAGGAAAAGGGGTTTGAACAGACGACGATAATGGCGGGAAACAGCATTTTTTTTTAAATTTTTTTTCCTAAACTATTCCACCTACAACTTTGTTTTTTTTTTAATCTGAGTATTTATTATGGTTCTTTACCCATGAATTATACCAGATTGTAAGGATAAATATTTTATAAGTAGTAACGAGATTAAAACAACGCGATTTTTTTTTAAGAATTTTGGCGGGAAAACTGCTCATAAGCGCATTTTATTTTTTTTCTCAAAAACTATGCCACCTACGAATTTGGTTTTTCTTTTGATATGATTATTTACATGTAATCTATACACCTGAATTATTTCAGATGTTTAGGTTTATAGGTTTAAAAGTAGTTACGAGATTATATATTACGTAAGTTTCGATCGGTGAGTGTTTGCGCGGCAAAATGCATCGAGTGAAAGTTTTTTTTTTTTTTAATTTCATGATTTGAGTAACTTCTCGTTACCATAGAGTAATGCGGTTTTTTTTGTTGTATAGCCAATGATAGTGGCTTACTAACAACGTTTGAATAATAACGATCGGATAAATACAAGCTTCACACTAAACCTTTTTTTTAGACCACCGGAATTCCGGTCGGGACAAAAACGGGGGTCAAATAAAAAAATATATTAAAAAAAAAAGTTATCAATCCTTATCCTTTTAATTTCTTTTAACATCGTTATTGACTTGTTGCCTATACAAATGCAAAATTACAGCTTTCTAGGTTAATTACTGTAGAAATAGTTACGAGATTATTTTTAAATGACATAAATATAAACAATATATTGGCGCCAAAATGTAATTTGAGCTGGTTTCAGATTACATATCAATTTTAAACATACTTTCTGTTATATCAGAATATTATGGACTTTTTCTCGTATAGCCAAGGATCCATCCTCACGAAAACCGTTTGAATTATGAAAATCGAACTTACGCAGATTTTATGGTGAATATGTAAACACGACTATTGACCGCTCTCCGGCAGGCCGGATGGGACAGATAACGTAAATCCGGCAGGGCGGAGGATACTTTTTAGGAGTAATGTAATGTATCATGGGTTAATCTAGAATGGAATTTTGAATTTGGTGTATTCTGTATATGAAGAAATAGAAACAACGGAGAAATATATTATATACTTGCTATAGAAAATACAATGTGATAATATCATGGACACATATCTCTATTTCATAGTTCCATGGATAATAAAGTGTATACTTTAAGATTATTTACACAAAATATCAATGAGCAAAGAGGATGTAGATAACAAGCAAAACATCGATGTTACAACATACCTAACATCGTAACATCGATGTCACAGCACAAAACAACGATTTTATAACATAGTTGTTACAATGTTTACCTACCTAATATCGTAAAATCGATGTCACAGCGTAACATAGATGTAATATTTTTTTATAAGTATAAAGTTATAATTTTATAAGTGTATTGAAAATGTATTTTTTTATTGAATTTTTCATTAGTAAAACATACCTAATATCGTAACATTGAAGCATTGATGTAAAGGTATGGCATCGATGGCACATGAAAAAAATTATGAACATATTGAATATCTAAAGGGAACATTTTCCAATATTGACCAATAATAACATCGATGTCACGGCAAGACGTCGATGTAAAATGAATAAAATGCTAAACATATTTTCAAGATTTTAAGGTATTTTTCATGTTATAGTTATAAATATTCCAAATTTGACATTTGAATTGCATTGTATACCACTATTTTTCACATTATTAGTAGTAACTATTTAACATCATAGTAACAATTTTATTATATAGTATGTAACACATTTTAAAAGAAGTTTGAAAGTATGGCCCCGAGTTTCTTGCCAGTTCTACTCGCAGTGGCTCTATACAACTTTTGTTTGCTGAACGTGGCAGTACAATATAGAATATTTCAATATTAAAACTTGTATAATTGACATCCCTCCATAAGAGCGTCGTAGATGCCTAAATCGAATAAAGGATTTTGATTTTATCAAACGTAACGTCAATTTCAAATTAAGGAAGAGTTTCTGTTTCATAAATCTTTGTTGTCCTCTTTTAACAAATCCTGCCAGTGCCGGCATGGCATTGGCTGCTTTGGAAGTTGACTCCCTATGGCATGGACATTTCGTAAATTCATGCCCTATGGTTCATATTCTCTTGGATGGCATAGTATCATATTCCGAGGAATGTCTCCGGCCTACGCCGCGGCGTAGTCTATGGTTTCCGGTGTATTACTTTTCTCTATTGAAGAATGCATAGAGAAAAGTAATATACCGGTTTGAATAGATGAGATTATTATTTTTCTATGATCTGAGCATACGATAATGTATACCTACATAATTATTAAATTAATATCATAAAATTAAACTTAGTGGTAACATGCTCTTTCATAATACTTTAGCAATATTACAAATACATAAACCCTTCGTCTAAACAATATTTCTATTGAATGCTCAATTAGGATAAATAAACATGACATCGGAACCTGAGTAAGTAAAAAAAGATATCATTTATAAGTACTTAGGTACTCAATTATATTATTAATTTAGTAGATTATGGTCATTGATATACTTCAGCTTTTTGAAGGAATAATGGTCTAGTGGCAATGGTTGTGGTTAGGCATGCTTGGAATCCTGCCTACAGCTTGTCATTTTCTACATAAAATGTGGTTGTTTTGCGAATACGGTGTGTCCGGGCTGCAGCTGCCTCAAGAGTCAACAATTCTATTCAGAATTGAGATTATATATTAGGTGAGAATGCGTTCAAATGTGAAATTATCGCGAAAACATTTTTTATAAATATTTTATTTTGCTTATTTTATGAAGTGATTAGCTGTACAAGTCATCAACGTGATGGTAATTGTCGCGTCTTACGCCGTTCTCGTTCTGCTTGAGACCGAACTGCGCTCGTCCTTATGTAACCATAGTTCATATACACACTTATACACACCCTCAAACAAACACACACTCACACATTTTAATACGAGTACGTGCATTTCAGCAACTTTTTGGTTTGTCCGAATAAACAGGGTTATTGGTAAAATGCTAACAACCTCTTAGGGTTGACTTTTGCTGACCGGGCGAGAACTTAGTTCGAGCGAAGCGTCTCCGCTTTAACTTACGCAAAAATGCTTTCGTATGTCCGGTTGTTCTCCTACAGGTCGCATTTTCACGAAATTTTGTGAGCTTGATACGCCCAAAAATTTTTGTTATCGATTTGGTTTATGGTTTTTTTAAATGACAGATATATACATTATATGGTGTTCAAAGTATGGACGCCTGCGTTTAATATAATGGCAATGTCCCTGATACGCACGTTGCCTATAAGTGATAGTCTCTCTCTCTCTCGTATAATGAATTATTTATTTTCGATGTTTATGTATGTGTTGTATTAATATACTGGTATTAATGCAAGATATATACGGGAGAAAATTAGATCACATACAACAAAATTATGTAATTATAACTTTACAAAGTATGTAAAATTATTGCATATTCACTACTACCTACCTATTTCTGATACAACTAGCTTTCGCTGCGGCTTGCGAGTCATTGATGTAAGTCCTAGAATATAATTTATTATTTACATTATATATGTAGATTTTTGAATTTTGTGACCCATTCCCCAATCAGCGTGCGCAGTGAACTTTTATTCAATTGTAAAGTAGAGTATGCAAGGGCAGACTCGCCAGGCTTACAGCTCGGAGAGCCACCAGTTTAATATTTTGTAATACTTTGCTCGATGTAAATATTCAAAACTCTATTCAAAGAGACCACGGCACGGTCCAGTGATGCCGCGGCGGGCGCTTTTGTACCGGAGTAAGCATTAAAATAAAATAAAAAACAAAAAAAAACTTCTCAAAATGTTTCTTAGGACTAGAAGAAGTCAACCCTAAGAGGTTGTTAGCATTTTACCAATAACCCTGTATATCTATAGTATATCACAGAATAAAAAGGACTATATACTTAATATACTTGAATTAAAATAAATAAGTAGCAGTCGTATGTATGTTTATATGTTAAATAAAAAAATGAAAATCCGCTATCGGCTATAAGTTTATATTATAATTCATTATGTCTAGAGTCAAAGAGCTGTGGATTTTGTTTAAATAAATATGTCCCATTGGCTCAATAATTTCACTTGCTATGCAGAGCCCTTCGAGCCTAAACACAGTACCTAGTGTTTGCATTATACAGTGAGGCAGAATATTTGAAACTGCGGTGGTACCCACCAAGTCAAATTCTTGCTTATGAGACCTACCAACTGTTGGAATTGAAGTAAAGCTTGTCCTTTTAAACATAGGGATGTTTTATCGTATTTACGTGCAATTACGAAAGCAATTTTATTTTCAGCCTTGAAAAAAATGGTGCTTCCAAGTTTAAAGTTCCAAGCATATCATATTTTACATTGGTAATGAAATCTTACTATTTATCTGTCATCTGCTGTCTGTAACATTTACAAATTTATAGAGCACGAAATGTTCATCTTGTGAGGGAATATAACACGCGTCGAAAGACCTAATGAAGTGTTTTTTCAAACACTTATCTCTCGTCATGATGTCACCCTTCTATATTTCTAAATTTGATTTCAAACACTGTCTTACGCTAATCGGATGAAAAGAACATTATTTTTTTTTGTGCTCAAAATTTAATCTCATTCGGGAAGTGAACTGCGGCCCCCGGTATAGGGTTCTACGCGACGCGGTTATCAACCAAACTACTGGACTTCATCTGACTGCAAGAAATTATTTTGCAAACACTAATACTCCCGTTATGATGTTACTAGTCGCTCTCTTTCTATATTTCTAAGAGCTCGATCCGTTATGCCCTTTAAGCTCTTTGAGCAGCTTAAGCATACTCAAATTCGTTCCGAGATGCACTGACAGTTCCTAAAAATCCATCTGACGTCATCTGGGACTTCTCATCATCAACCGGGGCATTAAAAACAACGCTCACGACTCCGAGGTATAGACTTATGGAGAACTGTGAAACAGCACATCGCAATCATAATAAACAACAAAAGTTGCCTATTTGTACTAAAGTGTTGTACATTATTCCGTTAAGTGATTTTGTTTGAAAAAAATTACTAAACAAAACACATGATGTTTCGTTCGCGGGCTTTGCACATCAATCGTTCTGCTTAGATTAGCGTCAACGCCCTTGACGCCTTCTTGCTGCGTCACTCTCGGGAATACTCTAGAGCCTCAAATAGACTTGCATTCAGGACAACATCTTGTAACTACTGGTAAGAGCTTGTGGGTTATTAACTAATCTACCGCGTTACTGCTAGCTATGTAGATCATATTATACAGATTCATCTCTACAACCCGTCCATTGGCATTGATATTGTCTAAAACGCGAAATCCTGGGATCTTATTTCTTAACCATTTAAATTTCAGTAGGTTTTTGGATATGAAATAGTGTTTGATCTGGTTGTAGAGGCTCCCTATAATCATAAAACAAAAAATATAAAATATACTTAGATGACAATATAATTATGTCGTCTTAGTCGCCGCATTCATGAATAAGACAATATCCTAGTACTGCTCGGCCCCTTTAGACAAAGTCTAGAGGCTGTTTTCTCGTTGTCCTTGAAATTTGTGTCAATAATGAATGCTCTTTAATATTTTTATCACAATTTGTCCATACCATAGTACTATGTCCATACCCTTTACTGTATCATCTTGATCAATGATCACCCACTGCTGAACACGGCCTTTCCTATTAAGGGTGGGAATTCCATAATCCCCACGCGGATGCCTTACAACTTTGTTGGTTGAGAATACTTATTTGACTTTGAATTGAAACTAATCTTTCGTGTTTGCAGTATCGATTCGCAACAAGTTGGGACAAGATGTTGATAGCCATAGCTTTACTGGCCACCTTTATAGCAGCCCTTATTTTACCCTACGCCATTACTCTGGTTTCCGGCATGTTCCATGAAATGATAAACTTCTCAAAAGGATCCCAGTCTGGTGAACAAGATAATGTAAAGTTTCTCAAAGTAATACACAGTTTCGGAATCATATATTCGTGTATTGGTGTTGTTCTTTTCCTCGGCACATATTTAGGAAGTGCTCTGATGAATATATCTGCCATAAATCAGGTAACTAAATGAAATGTGAAGACTTTTATATGTTTAACTTTAATAGTTTGATTTGTAATTTCTCATATATTATACATGTTAGAGAATAGAATGTTTATCTATCTTAACGTTAAAACTATACTGGACCGATTTTGATGAAATGAGACAGAGAAATCTTGAAATTGGGAGACGTACAAAAGGCACTTTTTATCCCGGTTAAATATGTGAAAGATATTGCTAGGGTACATAACGTAAGAGAAAAACGAGCCCCCTATTAAAGTTAAGGGCTGTTCGTATATATATCGAACCGCAATATGTGTTATTTTGATGGATTGCCGAGGCCGAGTAAATATTAATCATGATAATCTAAAATGATAAATAAGTAGGTAGCTATAATAAAAGGTTGAGTCAATATTCTACATAAAAATCTAAATTTTATTGCGATTACGAGACATACCTACGGATTACCCGTGACACACGATTAACTGACAGAGTGCAGTAGTCTCTGTCTTACCCTTTGGCTACGGCTTTAACGAGTTTTTGTTAATTATAGACAACAAATAACTGTATTGTTTATTAGTGAGGAATCCTCGCGTCTCGCCTCCGACTCGCACATTGCCGGATTTATTTAGGTAGGCTTATTGTGGTCGAAGTCGTCTAAGCATCTAAGAAGGATTCATGCTAAACCTGGAATGGTAACTGACTCTCATGGACTGCTACGTGAGTCGGGGCCCTTTGGTTTGGTATGTAGGTTCTTACCATAGTGGCAAATCAAAAATTTAAATCTTTATCTCTACATTCAAAATTGTATCTATATAAACGCAACCTCGCCAGTATCATTGATTTTTCAGTCATCGTGGTGTGGGTGGGATCTGTAAGAACGTGTATGAGTTCACAGTAAAATCGCTGCACGCAGACATATTGAAATAATTACGTTTAGTAGAGGAGCGTGCATTTTTGACTGAAAGTTATTTCGCCTCCTGTATAATTTTATTTATGTTAGTTATGAGGTATTCGAACTGCGTCGTCGAAAACGCGATGTAGGTTTGACCGATGTGAATTTCACTGATCGCTTATTATAATTTGATTAGATGCGTTTTATGTTACGCAAAATTCATATAAAGTCCAATGTTTTTAGGTTTACAGAATAAGACAAGAGTACTTGAAAGCAGCATTGAATCAGGACTTCGCCTATTTCGATACTCGTCAAACTGGAGATTTCGCATCTAAAATGGCGGAGTAAGTTCATATAGGTATTTCTTACTAGCAAAATGACACAGTTGTTGAGTCTCATATGGCTATAACTTACTGGCCCTCAAGGACTGCTGCCTGAACACACTGTTAGGTGTTTGGCGACAGATTTTCTATTTGAGGGTGGTAGCTAGCTAGGCAACAATTTGCAAAATGTTCTCCCATCATACGGTAAGGCTCAACTCAAGCAGACGGTGTGGACGAACCATGGACCTGCGGCACCGCAGACTATAGATAACCGCTTCGCTATCATTGCTAAAAAAACCAGACTTGTGAAGCGCTCGTAGCGAAGTTTACTTAGCTGTTCCCAACCGATCAGCAAAGTTAAGCAACGTCGCGCGCGGTCATGAGTTGGATGGGTGACCGCTAGTGACATTACTACTGAGTATTTCCGTGCTTCGGAGGGCACGTTAAGCCGTCGGTCCCGGTTGTTGTCTTAGGATGGCAGTCGTTATGGCATGGTGGTAGGGCATTTTGCGAATGCCCGCCTGGCTAGCGACCACCCTCAAGTAGAAAATCTGTCGCAAAGCACCTAACGGTGTGTTCCGGCAGCTGTCCTTGAGAGCCAGTACTTCTAGGTTAGCCTGAACAACATCTTCGACCACATCATCACTTACCATCAGGTGAGATAGTGGCCAAAGCCAGGTTAGCCTTTGGCCACTATCTCACCTTTTTCCTCTTCCACCTTACAATCAGGCATAAAAAAAAACTTAAAATAGAATAGCAGTCACTATTAGTATCAGACTGAAGAAAAGTACACAGTTCCTACTTTACCCACGAAAACAACTAGGTAGAAAATTAATAAATAAAAACATCAGTAAATTACATTTCAGTTAGAAAATATATATTGAAGACTGACTTCAATCACTAATATCAGAAACAAAAATGACACTTAAACATACTATGTTCTAAAATGAAAATACTTGGTAAAAACGTCCAGTTGTAAAACATAATAAAAATGATATTCTGTCGCCAATACAGACCATAGTGTAAAAAGTAAGTTTTTCCATCAAGGGTTCGGGTTTAGGGCTGGACGCCTGCCTACATTACGCCAGCGTTGCCAATCCTCATTTACTTAAATCCGGTGGAGCTGTACGTCCGAAAGCGGTAGACAGCATCCAAGTCCTCATTAAAAAAAACTCATTTAGATACTGGTATGCCCTCTTGTGCACTTGACGGGCCTCAATCACCGTACCCAAATGAAGTGAGCATGCATGTTAGAGTATTCTTTCCCATCTCGCCTTTGACGACATCCACATGGAGCAGTAAGTTATTTATCCAAGTGTAGGTACCTACAGCCTCCGCTTGGTAGAGACCTACCAAGTGGTATGTCTCACGACCAGGTGGTATTCGTTTTAGTGGATATCACCGCAGTTTCAAATTATCTGTCTGGAAGCAATAGTGTGTATTTTTGAAAGCATTGCTATGTTAAGGCGTGGCTCTGTAGAAAGAGAAATTAAATGGCACGAGACATAAGCACTTACATCTTGGAGTGAGGAGCACATACAATCAATTTATTTTCTGATTTTACCATATAACTTAAATATCAGGAGATTTTATTACAAAATTACAAATATACGATAGGAATTTTTTTTCGTATATTATTGTATATTTGTAATTTTGTAATGTAATCCGCTTAGCAGGCGTTATTGCAATCATAACAAAATAAAAATCAGGAGATTTATTTGAAAAATCAGCAGTCAGGAGAACTAGAGTAAATTCAGGAATTCTCCTGAGAAATGGGAGTGATCTGGCATCACTGCATCAACCTTATGTTGTAATTAAGTACATATTATTTAGATAATAAGTTAGGCATATGCACAATGTATCTAGTTGACAATATATTAAAGAAAAATTTTATAACTCGTATATTATTTACAGTGATATCATCAAACTAGAAGAAGGCATAGCCGACAAAGTGTCAGCACTGGTGTTTAATATCACAATAGCTATAGGTTGTGTTTCTATGGCCCTCATAAAGGGGTGGAAACTGGCCTTGCTGTGTCTCGTCACCACTCCAGTCACGTTTCTTCTAGTGGGACTCACCGGGAAGGTAAAGTCTGAAATCATCAGCTTTCTCTATCAATAGCTGCTTTTACAAGGGCCTATGGCCTGTCCTCGAACCAGGGGGCCAAGTCTGCTAATTACATGTTCATATTCAGCATAGATTCAGATAATTCAAGATTCATACAATACAGAATCGGTAGTCTGCTGATCTCTTATGAATATATGAATCTATGATCAATCAAGGCTGGTTTGACGATATTGCCAACAAAAAATAAAAAGAGAATCGTAATATAGGTAATTCAGAAAACAATTTCGTTATTATTTATTATTATTTCGTTTCGTTTTCATATGAAACCGCGATTGAATCAATATTGGCTCAATATGAACGATATGAAGTTAGTAGACTACCAAAACTGTCAAAATTGACGAGTCCATTATAGATTCATATTGATTAGCAGACTTGACGCCCACGAAAACCAGAATGGAGTCCCTTGACAAACGTAAGTAGAGAAAAAACAAACGGAAGGAAATCCGCAACTCTATGATTGTACCATAATAACCACCTTAACTGTATAAATACTTTTTTGTGGGATTGTTACGGTACAAGCACGAGGCCTACCTGACGTTAAGCTGACTAACCTTTGCCTATAACAGATGCATTTCATCACAAGTGACGAATTGCACTGCACCCTTCCACCTAAGACATACAGTTGTTAAAAAAGTCACATGTGCCTGTAACGTTACTGGCTCTCAAGAACTGCTGCCGAAACACAATATTATGTACTTGGCCACAGATTTTCTGCTTGAGGGTAGTGGGTTTACTAAAAGTAACTTAATTATTTTATGGCTGCGCAAAACGATGACAGGCTCCAGCACAAAAAGAGTATGCGATATGAGCCAATGTGAGTTGAGCAGCCAGCTAGATGGTCTTCCTATTCCATAAAATAAGAAAAAGATTTCGTATTATTTGTTCATGCCCTCATCACGTTAAGCTTAGTTGGGACAATAGTTAAGCTGTCTAGCCCGGTTTAATCAGCTCTCATTTCAATACAATATACTTTTTCGTACATAAACTACAAATTTTTCGACTCTCACCTGATGGGAAGTGACGACGCAGTCAACTATGGAACATGTTCGCCTACTAGAAGATAAAACATTTTTACTTTACGTAATCCTAATCACTCTGTACTTACTTGAAATTCCCATATTATTCTGATGTCCAACTCAAGAGATTTTTTACTGAGTTTACATTTCTCCAAATTGCAATTTTTTTTTCTATATTCGTACATTATAGCGTTTCATTGTTAACTGAAACATAGGAATTAAATTAAAACACCAGTCTGGATAAATAGATTTGGTAAATATTAATTGAATATTTTTTTTTAGTTCAAAATATACATGATTCCTAGGCACGTTTGATGTGTGTATATACGGTAGTTGATACGTAATTTAAATTATGCAGCACGTCTCAGCAGTCTATTTAGGAACAGTTTTTCATGGTGGCAGGGCATTTTGCTTATGCCCGCCTGGCTAGCTACCACTCTCAAGTAGAATATCTGTCGTCAAACTGTGTGTTTCCTTCGATCCTGCGTCCTTTAGACGCAGTAGTTCCAGATTAGCGTCAACAACATCTTCGACTGCATCATGACTGACCATCAGGGGGATAGAACTTTAAAGAATAGCCTATAGCAGCCATAAAATAAAAAGGAAACCGGGTTGTACGGCTTGAAGATTATATAACTATATGGCCAAGATTTAGTTACTGTGATTTGTTAGCAGTAAAAATATTTTACAACGATCTCGGTACAACGGGGGAGTAGTAGATGATAGAGTAATAGAATTTATAGTAATTTCCTTTTTTTTTTAATTTTTTATGCTTGTTAGTTTAGCCTCTGACCACTATTGATGGTAAGTGATGATGTGGTCGAAGATGTTGTTCAGGCTAACCTAGAAGTACTGGCTCTCAAGGACAGCTGTCGGAACACACCGTTAGGTGTTTGGCGACAGATTTTCTACTTGAGGGTGGTAGCTAGCCAGGCGGGCATTCGCAAAATGCCCTACCACCATGCTATAACGACTGCCATCCTAAGACAACAACCGGGACCGACGGCTTAACGTGCCCTCCGAAGCACGGAAACGCTCAGTAGTAATGACGACGTTGCTTAACTTTGCTGATCGGTTGAGAACAGCTAAGTAAACTTCGCTACGAGCGCTTAAAATAAATATTGTGAGTAACGATACACAGCCAAGGAGGCCTTATTCTAACAATTGGTGAAATTGGCTTTGTCGATTGTGATGTTTTCTAACAGCTAGCCGACCGTCTCAGCAAGAAACAGGCGTTAGCGTCTGGTGAAGCAAGCTCAGTGGCTCAAGAAGTGCTGAGTTCTATTCGCACGGTGTACGCCTTTAACGGTCAGCAGAAGGAGCTGCTGAGGTACCAGGAGCCATTGGCTAAGGCGAGGAGGGCTCATATTCAGAAAGGTTACCTATTGATGTGTTTACATTATCATCATCTTTCTGCCCATACCAGTATATGCCTTCGAAGTGCGGTCGGCATAACAAGTCTACCGCTAACCCAATATTATGCACATATTTCAAAGGTTGGGCTTTAGTTTTTTTTATTGTGTACCTACCGTAAATATATATAGGAAATATGATTCTCAAAATCGTACTATTATATGTTGTCTTGAAGTTAGCTGTTCTCGAAGTTATTTTATAGGTAGTGAAGCCACTGCGGGGATGTCCATTAATTACGTTCGGCGATTTTGCCAATTTTTTGACCTCTTGGTGAGATGTCTTGAGATTTGGCAAAACCCAAGTCTCAAGTGAGATTTAAAAATATGCTTATTTGTACGTTGGATTTATTTTTAAATCATCTTCAGAATTATTTTATTATGAGAATACCAAACAATGACAAAATCCAACAATAAAGTAGGTACCTAAACAGAAAGTACTAAAATATGTAAAGTAACTATTATTTTTAATATTGTTAGGTTTGCAATAACGCCTGCTATGCAGATTACATTACAAAATCACAAATATACGATAGGAAAAATTTAAGTCATGTGCGGGATTCGAACCCGCGTCCATCCACCCCTTGAGCCGGGGTATGCTCTAACCAATTGAGCTAACATGACATGTCATAAGTAATAATTATTCTAATTCAGTCCACGGGGACTTGGAGAGACATATTACCCGGTTTTCTCCCAAATGTGCACTGTTTCTTGGGGGAAACAAAATTACGTAATATTTGCTGAAACCCCATGTGATATTGGGTGAGATTCGGTGCAACCTGTTCCTCCCCTCTGAACGCCCCACGTAATGGACGAAGTGTTTGTTGGGAAGGTTTTTTTTTATGTTATTGTGACGGAACAAGCACCAGGCCTACTTGATGTTAAGCGGTATCCTCTGCCTATAACAGATGCATTTCATTACAAGTGACGAACTGCACTGCGCCCATCACCTTGAGACATACTTGTTAAGTCTCATTTGCCTGTAATTTCACTGGCTCTCAAGGTCTGCTGCCGGAACACACCGCTTGGCGACAGATTTTCTACTTGAGGGTGGTCGCTAGCCAGCCGAGCATTCGCAAAATGCCCTTCCACCATGCGGGGAAGCTCAAGCCCGCGGCGGGATTCGAACCATGAACCTGCTGCGCGGCAGTCCATAGCCAATGCCACTGAGCCATCACTGTTTCATATTCATTCATGTGTGAATGAGTTGCAAACTTAAATCCGCAAGACGATAGTCAAGCGTGGGGGGCACGCTTGGCCCCCCCTATTGGTGGAGGCCTTCATTCAACGGTGGACAATATGGCTGTTGATGTAAGAATTTTAAAATTACGGTATTTATATTATGTAGCAAATACGCAGCAAAAGTGTTGGATCAAATTTTGAAATGAAATGAAATGAAATTTATTTACTTGTGGTCCTAGGTTACAGTGTTAGGTATTATAATATACAAATAGTCTCGCTAGGGCCCGCTTTACGCATACAAGTATTACCTATGCATTTACAGGTATATTGTCAAAATAGTCACAAACATTAGGAAATTAACATATTTTTCCCATCTAAGAATTCATTATTTTATTAAACTTTTAAACTTAACTTTGATCAAATTTTGTTTGATCCAAAACTTTTGCTGCGTGTAGTATTTTACCATAAATTATGGACGTTGTAGGTACTCATATGCAATGAGTCGATATTCATCATTAATCATCGGTGAAATAATGAAGGGGTAACCTTATCGCATCATTATATTACTTCTTTTCGTTTTTAGGGTTCCGTACCCAAAGGGTAAAAACGGGACCCTATTACTGAGACTTCGCTGTCCATCCGTCAGTCCGTCCGTCTGTCACCAGGCTGTATCTCAAGAACGGTGATAGCTAGACAGTTGAAATTTTCACAGATGATATATTTTTATTGCCGCTATAACAAAAAATAAAATAAAATAAATATTTAACGGGGGTTCCCAAACAACAAACTTGTTTTCTTTACAGTTTCTTGCTCGATACTAACGGCGATAGGTAGACGCTTTAACTATTCACAGAATATTTAGTTACGGAACCCTTCGTGCGCGAGTCCAACTCGCACTTGGCCCGTTTTTAAAGTATTTATTTCATCCATCAGACCTGTTTACTGGCCTATCCCTTGGCTTCATGTTCTTCTGCGTGTTCGCATCCTACGGACTGTCATTCTACTTCGGCATCTATCTGATCATCAACGACCCGGCTAATTACAACGCTGATGTTATGTTTTCTGTAAGTACCCTCAAATTTGGATAAGTAGTTAGTAAGTATGTGTTCTTCAAATAGTTTAGCTTCTTTTGATGTAGATCTTAAGCACTTCTCGATGTTTTTGTTGTGAATTCGTTCTCCCTCTCAAAAGTCAAATAGTTTAGCGTTAATGTTATGCTTCTTCTGTGCAAGATTTCACTAATCGAAACTGAAAGTTACAGACTGGCTACAATCTCTCACATATACGACGAAACTGAGCGAATTGTGCATTTTCAAATTTAAGAGCTATTACTACTATCTTGTGACACAATATAACACATAACACTCTCTTACACACGAACACACACAAAACACACCCTCATACACACACACACACACACACACACACACACACACACATAGTTAAATTATATTAACAATATGCTTAAGACTTCTTGATTCTATGTATTCTGTGGAACTAATTGTACCTTAGTTGCTAAGGAGGAGGGCGTTGATAATTCGCAACACAGTTTTATATCGAAAACTTTCGCGAGTATCATCGTTTTCATCTGATTTTTTCATATGTTGATGTTCCGAATAAAGATTTATTATTATATGTAGTTCTATTAGAAGCTATAAAAATATACGTGTCTACTTACTGGATATTGCCCAGAGTATTGTGAGGAGATGTGTGAGAGTACTCATAAAGGTGTAGCATTTATAGATTTATCTTATATGTCATGAAATGTTCGCACATGGAACTCTTGGAAGAAAGATTATATGTTATTCAATTGGTCCAAAAAATATATGTTTATTATGTCACTAGGACCACTCGGTCCTGACTTCAGTCCGCTAGTAACCACGGTTAATGCAATGTGATCGAATCGTGGATAGTAGGAGTAATGCTGTGTACTACATCAAAAGGCAGGGTGGCTAAGTGGATCACCGAAAAGTTGTCTGCTTGGTGGCCTATCATAAAAATAATACTCCAACGTTGGAACCCTCGGACCAAGGGTTGGTTCGGCTGGAACCTTATAAATAATGTGCCTTTTTTGACTAACTTTTAGGTTTTCTTCGGTGTAATGACAGGAATGGCAAATTTAGGAATGATAGGATCCCTGATCGGTACATTTGCTACTGCCAAAGGAGCGGGTGCCCAAATTTTCTACCTTCTCAACAATGTTCCTACCATAAACCCACTGCTGGATAGAGGTCTGAAGCCCAAGCGTATGGAAGGATTTATCGAACTGAAAAATGTAGTATTCAAGTATCCGGCAAGACCTGATGTGGCTGTGAGTATTCTTATTCTTCCTCAAAAAGAATCATCAAGTTTTTTGTGTAGCATGTTTGTATGTGTACCTAGCTGTACGTAGTTAGTATTACGATTAATTACCTATATTCTTTGCCACTAATCACGTGTACATAGTATATCGAGTTTATAGTTTGCATTTATTTATTTCTTGTTTTGCCACTTGAGTAGAAGGGAGGATTTCAGGTTTACGAAAGCAGTCAACGTGAGATCTAGATGTACCTTTTTTATATTATTGTGACGGAATAAGTCCGAGGCCCACCTGATGTTAAGTGGACTAACCTCTGCCTATAACAGGTGCATTTTGTCAACACAAATTGCACTGTGCCCGTCACTTTGAGACTTTGTTAAGTCTCTTGCGTGCCTGTAATTTCACTGGCTCTGAAGGACTGCTGCCGGAACACACCGATAGGTGCTTGGCGACAGATTTTCTACTTGAGGGTGGTAGATAGCCAGGCGGGCAATTGCAAATTGCCCTTCCACTATGCGGTGAAGCTCAAGCCGGAGGTGGAGATCGAACCAGAGTGCTGCGGCACGGCAGTCCATATCAATTACCGCTCGGCCATCATTGCTTCGACCCAATAGAAAATACTCCAAGGCAGTTCGTTAGCTCTATAGTTGACGACGAGGTTTTTGTACCTAACAGTGGGTGGATACGGGCTGAGTGCTGCTGCTTACTTTAAATATATGTATATGGCAAGTGATGATGAGGTGGAAAAATGGGAAACAGGCTAAACTAAGAATTACTGGCTCTCAAGGAAAAATATTGGAACGCACCGTTAGGTGCTCCATGATAGATGTTTTTCATGTTAGCTAGATTTCCAGCCGCGAAATGTCATTGCACCATGCAAAGGACTTCAACGGAAGCTGCAGTAACACACCGTAATAGGTTCTTAGCGACAAATTCTCTATTTTATTGCGACCATTCATTCCTCCGCAGCTCTAAGCTGTGAAGCTCAAGACCGTGTTCGTGGTCGGATTCGAACTATAGAACTCTGATTGGCAGTTATCGTGATCTGTTCAATCTAGATATAAAACTGAATAACAGAGTTTTTTTATGATATTTTTATTTTTTTTAATGACGCATGCCTCTCGGGTTGCATTACAAAATTATAGCGAAAGGAAAAAAATATAGTTTTACATGATTTTCATTTTCTCTCGTAATTTTGTAAAATTAAGAGTTGACTCTTCATTTTGTTAGTTATTTATTTAATTTTGTACAGGTGTTGAATGGATTGAGCATGACAGTGAACCGGGGTCAGTCCGTAGCCTTAGTGGGCACATCGGGTTGCGGAAAGTCTACCGTCATATCACTCATATCCAGATATTACGATGTCCTCGAAGGAAGTGTAAGTTTTTCGCCTCTAAATAAACGTCGTCGTAAAGATGTGACAGATGTTATTTTTAAAATCTAGAATACAAAGAAATTATGCGTTGTTTTTCTTAGCTGCTCGTAGAATCGTTGTTTGATTTGCATGATTAGATTAGTGCCGTCAGGGAAAGTAGGAATACCTTCCTGGTCTTAAAAGGGCAACTTTGGCGTTGTCGCTCATTAGTATAGCGACTCGCAGATAGGGAGACGTTTTTTTTTTAGATCTGTAAGGCTAGCTTACCACTATCTCACCTGATGGTAAGTTATGATATGGTCGAAGATGTTGTTCAGGCTAGTCTAGAATTACTGGCTCTCAAGGACAACCCCCGGAACACCCCGTTAGGTGCTTGGCGACAGATTTTCTACTTGAGGGTGGTAGCTAGCTAGGCGGACATTCGCAAAATGCCCTACCACCATGCTAAAACGACTGCCATCCTAAGACGACAACCAGGTCCGTCGGTTTAAAATGTCCTCCGAAGCACAGAAGCGCTCAGCAGTAATGTCACAAGCGGTCACCTATCCAACTCATGACCGCGGCGGACGTTGCTTAACTTTGCTGTCGGCCGGTCGGATCGGTTAAGAAAAGTAAAGTGCGCTACGAGCGCTTAAAAAAAATCCATGCATGTTTCCCTCCGAAAACGGTACCTACGTAAGCATTAAACTCTCTATCTTTGTTTTAGTTAACATCATAATGGGTTAGTTAATTAGTGAGGTACTTTCAGCATTAAACAGTAAACAGATAGAGATGCGAAACCATTCAAAAAGAGACTTGCTTTTCTCCTACGGCCTACGCTGAAGTACGCTGACATCGGTTGCGGACGTCAGCGATGTCGCATTTGTCGCGTACCTGTGAACACAGAAAAGTTCTTCTGACACCATTGTCACAGTTTGTTTCCTCACAGAACGATCGACGTCAGCGTAGGAGAAATCTAGTCTAAGGTATTTTGCATGCTTGCCGGCAACTTAGACAATTTGACCTCAAGTAGAAAATTTGTCCTCAAACACAAGTAAAAGGTGAATTTTCGATGTTATCCTTATGAGCCAATTGCCATTCTTCTAGATCTATCTCGTAGATATCGGGCTTATTTATCCGATGACATTTTGGTCAGGTTAGACTGGTTAGGTAGGTCCTATAGCTTCACGTGCAAACTGCGAGGGTTCGGTTCCAGGGTCTGGCTGAGTGTAGTATTTACTAAAGAAAGTTGGCACAAACAATTGGGAGTCTTTGCACAGTTTCCGGGATATAGCAATGCGACCGAAGATGTCAACTTCTCCTCTATAACATAGGACTTGTGAACACGTGGTGAAATTTGAGTGTATTGTATATACCCATCCTTCCGTTAATGTATTAGGCGTGAAGTCGGAACGCTTTTGAAGTGTAATACAATTTTCCAGGTTCTCGTCGACGGACACGACGTCCGCAAACTATCAGTGAGCTGGCTCCGAGCGCATATAGGGCTGGTGAGCCAAGAGCCCACGCTCTTCAATACGACTGTCCGCGAGAACATACGCTATGGCCGCGACGATGCCACCAACGCTGAAATTGAAGACGCTTGCAAAAAAGCGAACGCTCATAATTTTATCATCAAGCTACCAAAGGTAATAAATACGTAATCTTCAAATAAAACTTGCCAGCTGGCTTCGAGCACCACAGGATGATGAGATAGAATTATTCTGTTAATGCCCTAGGGCCGATCATTTCATGTTTGATTTCAGATGTTTTATTTCCTGAAATCTCCCACTAATTAAATCATACCTACCTTGAGAAGGATTTCAGGAAAACAGATTCTGGATATCCTCCACATAGCTCCAGCATAAATAGTAAATTATTTCGTTAGTAAAATTAAACACGTCTCAGACTCATCCCCAAAAATATGGATCTTATTTATTTATGTTTTAAGGATGACAGCGGTCTGTTTTTACCGCGACCTTTTAAAGTTTGGCAGCTGTCACTCAAAATGAAGATCTTGATAAGGTCTTTCTATTGTGTAAAAAATTAGTAGTCTAGGATCAATAGTTTCAGGGATTTGACCTTTTTAAGTGTCACAGCTATCATTTGAAATGACTATCTTGATAAAGTCTATCCTTTCTGTAAATTAAGTAGTAGTCTGGAATTAATAATTTCAGGGATGTAGTTTATTTAAGTTTGACAGCTGTCACGTGAAATAAAGATCTTAGTAAGCTATCATTTCTGCGTAGAAACTTGTGATCTAGTCTCGTAAGTTTAAATGTTATAAATTAAACCAGCAAAAACACTCACGTTGGGGATCGAATACGTCGACCCGGGTTTCGAGCATATCAGATGCTCCTCATCAGGGCGAGTGCGCAGCTGCATCTGCGAGCTCCCGGCGGGCACTGCGGAGTGCCTCCCGCGTGGCTCGGCGTGATACCAGCGCCGGCGGTGGCAGCGGGGAGCTTGGTGGGGGTGGAGTGAGTCCCGCGCTGCTGGTGCTAGGTGTTGAGGTCCTAGCGTGCCCGGCTGAAGACGGTGGGCCTACTCCGTCGTCTGTGATCGCATCATCATCATTGGCATACGTACCGTGACATACAAAACTGACTGTGTCGCACTCTAGACTGTCCGAAATCTTCTGCGTATCGTAAGTTTACGAGATATAGCCCTTGCCGATTTTTGCAGTAGTTATGGGGGGGGGGGAGGGGGGGGGGGAGGGGGGGGGGCATTAGTTGTGGCATTACGGTCGGTACGCGAAAAGCAATTGCCTGGTGATGTCTGACTATAATTATTGCTGATGATAAATAATTTATTATTTCACTAAGTATTGTTTTTATTGCTGTTTGGTTACTTAAGTGATGATTTGGTCGAAGGTGTTACCAGGCTTAATCTAGAATTACTAGCTCTCAAGGACAGCTGCCTGAACACACATTTAGGTGCATGGCGACAGATGTTCTACTTGAGGGTAGTCACTTGCTAGGCGGGTCTTTCCACCATGCGGTGAAGCTCCAGCCCGCGGCGGGATTCGAACCATGGACCTGCTGCGCGGCAGTCCATAGCCAAAGCTGCTTCAAGTTCAAGTAATGAATTGAAGGGGAAATAATAATATATTAAACAAATAAATAATAATAATAAACAATAAAATAAGAAATGATGTAACTAATTAACGAATAAAAATCATTTTACGCACTGTTTTTTTTATTTTATTTTATAATTTAAATTTGTTTCGAGACATAGCAGTTAAAACTATAGTGTTACAAAACCACCTTGCTGACTTAAAAAAACTACCATACAAATCACCCAATCAGCTTGAGCTTCAAAGGCAGTAGTGCTTTCAGCAATAATCCACGTGAGGCTGAACTTGTGCTTATAAATAATGCAGAAAGCTTGATGTGAAGTAGCGCTTGGCCTTATTCACCACCAAGCTTCTTTTGCAAGTTTGTTGCCAATCCTGCTGATATGTGCCTCTTTGGCCTCGGTAATGGCCTTCTTACTGGATCTGAACGTAGCATTCAAAGTTTTTTCGTGACGGAGGATTTGAATCTTGTATTGGAAGAGCTTTGGACCAGGAAACACTGGTCCAAAGCACTTCCGGCACGGTGGAATTGAGATTGTGCCGCACAAGATTTGTTGAACCAGGGACGATTTCAGTCAACTCATATTATCTGTCTAAATCTCGTGTCTTTTGTGATCATTATAAACGTTAATAGGTTCAAATGAAGTTATGATTTATCGGCTCACACTATCGGTCCATCAACAACGAGTATGTACTGATCAGCTGGTCAGGGTGGAATGTGTAAAAAACGTAAAAGCGAGATGCGGCGATTGTTTCTAATTATTGAAGAACGTGTTGAAGTTTGAATAATTTATGTGAACAGTAACAAAATATTAAGGGAATCTGTGCAAGACGTTGAAAGTTCAAACACCTTTTTCATGTTTCAAATTCAAATTAAAATTATTTATTTGGAACTTAAGCGATAGCATTAATTTAATGAAAAACAATGGTAACCGCGAAAGTTTTTGAGGAAAACTGTGTTGCAGGTACCAACGCCCTCCTCCTTAAAAACTACGGTACATTTAGTTCCTCATGTTTATCATATATACAGAAAAGGTAAAATTAAATATGATAAATTATGTTTAAGGCATACGACACAATGGTGGGTGAACGGGGAACGTCGCTCTCAGGCGGCCAGAAGCAACGCATAGCTATAGCACGAGCTCTCCTGAGGGACCCTGTTATACTACTCCTGGATGAGGCAACGAGTGCTCTGGATTTTTCTTCAGAGGCTAAAGTGCAAAAGGCTTTGGAAGTAGTAAGTATATATAATGGCAGTGATATTGCTCATTACAATTTGAACAGTGCGTTTATATGTCATATTATTTCAAGTCTACACGTAACCACGATCACTGCAAAGTTGTCGAAAAGTTACGCGTCTTCGGGATAAAATTTTTAATTAAATGCAATTTAATCAGTTGTTTTATTCATATTATGTGTATTAATCGCGAAATCCTTAGAGCTACTACTGAGCGCGTTTTCTAAATTGTACGAAAGGCTTTATGAAATTTATTAATTTTTCACTTCTCGAACGTCTTAATATGCTTTTATAAAGAGTACTAGTATTTCGGGCAGTGTGCGGGCCGCATGCGGCCCGCATTTATCGTTATGCAGTACTAAACTATATCAAAACTCCTGATACGTTGGAAAAAAGTATGTTCAAAACTCCAATAGAAGTACGAAATCCCATATAAACTCTCAATACAATAAAGAACCATACTGTAGCCACTAAAGCAGATTCACCCTACTGCCATAAAAAGGTTGTACGGGCAGAATGGTACCAAGGTTCTGAGTCACTTTTGTTAAGGAACCCCACTCGTAGGTGCTGCGGTTACCGCAGGCAGTTGCCATGGAGACCAGTCGGAGATGTGGAAAATACTCTCAAGTCGGAGCTCGGCCTTCGGCCTCGCAAGTTACTAACACGGCTCGGCCTGCGGCCTCGCCAAGCGCTCGCCCTTCGGGCTCGCGCACCATTCGCTCGGCCTTCGGCCTCGCGGACCGAAAGTTCGGCCTTCGGCCTCACCAGGTGGTTGCCCTTTGGGCTCGCTATACACTAATGTAGGACAGTTACTCCAAATTCAGTCAAAAAACCCACAAAAACTCCTAATACAGTCGAAAATGTATGGTAAAACACTCCAAATGCAGTATGAAGAATGAGAGGAGCACCTGGGACAAATCCAAAATGGCGGATTTCAAGAAGGCCACCATACAAACTGCTCCGCCCCTACTGAAGCTCGGCCTAAAGGCCTCGCTTCAGCAGGCTCGGAGCATTTTGTATGGCGGCCATCTTGAAATCCGCCATTTTGGATTTTTGACAGATGTCATTCGACTGCTCTCCCGATTCCCTATGACATTTGTTCAAACACCCCCTACCTATCTTGTACCGTTTTTGAGATATGTCATCCATCTTTACTTGGCAGGCGTCATTTTTATGATTTTCGATTTTTCTCATACTTACCAAAACCCCCCGAACATTTTTGCCATACTTCATTTTTACCCTACTCTGCTCCTTCTAGGAGAACATTTATGTCAGTCAGTCAGTGGTAATCGAGCTTTATATATTATAAACTAGTTTTTCGGGCAGTGTGCGGGCCGCATGCGGCCCGCATTTATCGTTGTGCAAGTTTGAACAATATCAAAACACCTTATACATTAAAAAAAGTATGTTCAAAACTCCAATAGAAGTATGAAATCCCATATAAACTCTCAATACAATAAAGAACCATACTGTAGCCACTAAAGCAGATTCACCCTACTGCCATAAAAAGGTGGTACGGGCAGAATGGTACCAAGGTTCTGAGTCACTTTTGTTAAGGAACCCCACTCGTAGGTGCTGCGGTTACCGCAGGCAGTTGCCATGGAGACCAGTCGGAGATGTGGAAAATACTCTCAAGTCGGAGCTCGGCCTTCGGCCTCGCAAGTTACTAATACGGCTCGGCCTACGGCCTCGCCAGGCGCTCGCCCTTCGGGCTCGCGCATCATACGCTCGGCCTTCGGCCTCGCGGACCGAAAGTTCGGCCTTCGGCCTCACCAGGAGCTCGCCCTTCGGGCTCGCTACTTCACTTATGTAGGACAGTAACTCCAAATTTAGTCAAAAATCCCACAAAAACTCCTAAAACTGTCGAAAATATAAGGTAAAACACTTCAAATGCAGTATAAAGAATGATAGGAGCACGTGGGGCACATCCAAAATAACGGATTTCAAGACGGCCACCATACAAACTGCTCCGCCCCTACTGAAGCTCGGCCTAAAGGCCTCGCTTCAGCAGGCTCGGAGCATTTTGTATGGCGGCCATCTTGAAATCCGCCATTTTGGATTTTTGACAGATGTCATTCGACTGCTCTCCCGATTCCCTATGACATTTGTTCAATCACCCCCTACCTATCTTGTACCGTTGTCGAGATATGTCATCCATCTTTACTTGGCAGGCGTCTTTTTAATGATTTTCGATTTTTCTCATACTCACCAAAACCCCCTGAACATTTTTGCCATACATCACATTGCTCCTACTCGTCTCCTTCTAGGAGAACATTTATGTCAGTGAGTCAGTGAGTCAGTGGTAATCGAGCTTTATATATTATAAACTAGTATTTCGGGCAGTGTGCGGGCCGCATGCGGCCCGCATTTATCGTTATGCAGTAGTAAACTTTACCTTAACCGCTTATACATTTAAAAAAAAAAAGTTCAAAACTCCAATAGAAGTATGAAATCCCAAATAAAGTCTCCATACAATAAAGAACCATACTGTAGCCACTAAAGCAAATTCACCCTACTGGCATAAAAAGGTAGTACGGGCAGAATGGGACCAAGGTTCTGAGTCACTTTTGTTAAGGAACCCCACTCGTAGGTGCTTTGCTTACCGCGGGCAGTTGCCATGGAGACCAGTCGGAGACTTGGAAAAAACTCTCAAGTCGGAGCTCGGCCTTCGGCCTCGCAAGTTACCAACACGGCTCGGCCTGCGGCCTCGCCAAGCGCTCGCCCTACGGGCTCGCGCATCATACGCTCGGCCTTCGGCCTCGCGGACCGAAAGTTCGGCCTCCGGCCTCACCAGGAGCTCGCCCTTCGGGCTCGCTACTACACTTATGTAGGACAGTTACTCCAAATTCAGTCAAAAATCCCACAAAAACTCCTAATACAGTCGAAAATATAAGGTAAAACACTCCAAATGCAGTATAAAGAATGATAGGAGCATGTGGGTCACATCCAAAATGTCGGATTTCAAGACAGCCACCATACAAACTGCTCCGCCCCTACTGAAGCTCGGCCTAACGGCCTCGCTTCAGCAGGCTCGGATCATTTTGTATGGCGGCCATCTTGAAATCCGCCATTTTGGATTTTTGACAGGTGTCATTCGACTGCTCTCCCTATTCCCTATGACATTTGTTCAAACACCCCCTACCCATCTTGCACCGTTTTCGAGATACGTCATCCATCTTTACTTGGCAGGCGTCATTTTTATGATTTTCGATTTTTCTCATACTCACCGAAACCACCCGAACACTTTTGCCATACATCACGTTGTTCCTACTCGTCTCCTTCTAGGAGAACATTTATGTCAATCAGTCAGTGGTAATCGAGCTTTATATAATATATATACTAGTTTTTCGGGCAGTGTGCGGGCCGCATGCGGCCCGCATTTATCGTTGTGCAAGTTTGAACAATATCAAAACACCTTGTACATTAAAAAAAAATATTTCAAAACACCAAAAGATGTACGATTTCCCATACAAACTCTTAATGCAATAAGGAACCAAACTGTAGCCACCAAACCAGATTCACCCTACTGCCATAAAAAGGTGGTACGGGCAGAATAGTACCAAGGTTCTGAGTCACTTTTGTTAAGGATACCCACTCGTAGGTGCTTCGGTTACCGCAGGCAGTTGCCATGGAGACCAGTCAGTGACGTGGAAAATACTCTCAAGTCGGAGCTCGGCCTTCGGCCTCGCAAGTTACTAATACGGCTTTGCCTACGGCCTCGCCAAGCGCTCGCCCTTCGGGCTCACGCATCATACGCTTGGCCTTCGGCCTCGCGGACCGAAAGTTCGGCCTTCGGCCTTACCAGGAGCTCGCCCTTCGGGCTCGCTACTACACTAACGTAGGACAGTAACTCCAAATTCAGTCAAAACTCCCACAAAAACTCCTAATACAGTTGAAAATAAAGGTAAAACACTCCATATGCAGTATAAAGAATGATAGGAGCATGTAAGACACATCCAAAATGTCGGATTTCAAGACGGCCACCATACAAACTGCTCCGCCCCTACTGAAGCTCGGCCTAACGGCCTCGCTTCAGCAGGCTCGGATCAATTTGTATGGCGGCCATCTTGAAATCCGCCATTTTGGATTTTTGACAGATGTCATTCGACTGCTCTCCTTATTCCCTATGACATTTGTTCAAACACCCCCTACCTATCTCTTACCGTTTTTGAGATACGTCATCCATCTTCACTTGGCAGGCGTCTTTTTAATGATTTTCGATTTTTCTCATACTCATCAAAACCCCTCGAACATTTCTGCCATACATCATTTTAGCCCTACTATGCTCCTTCTAGGAGAACATTTATGTCAATCAGTCAGTCAGTGAGTCAGTGGTAATCGAGCCTTATATATTATAACTAGTTTTTCGGGCAGTGTGCGGGCCGCATGCGGCCCGCATTTATCGTTGTGCAAGTTTGAACAATATCAAAACACCTTGTACATTAAAAAAAAATATTTCAAAACACCAAAAGATGTACGATTTCCCATACAAACTCTTAATGCAATAAGGAACCAAACTGTAGCCACCAAACCAGATTCACCCTACTGCCATAAAAAGGTGGTACGGGCAGAATAGTACCAAGGTTCTGAGTCACTTTTGTTAAGGATACCCACTCGTAGGTGCTTCGGTTACCGCAGGCAGTTGCCATGGAGACCAGTCAGTGACGTGGAAAATACTCTCAAGTCGGAGCTCGGCCTTCAGCCTCGCAAGTTACTAATACGGCTTTGCCTACGGCCTCGCCAAGCGCTCGCCCTTCGGGCTCACGCATCATACGCTCGGCCTTCGGCCTCGCGGACCGAAAGTTCGGCCTTCGGCCTTACCAGGAGCTCGCCCTTCGGGCTCGCTACTACACTAACGTAGGACAGTAACTCCAAATTCAGTCAAAACTCCCACAAAAACTCCTAATACAGTTGAAAATAAAGGTAAAACACTCCATATGCAGTATAAAGAATGATAGGAGCATGTAAGACACATCCAAAATGTCGGATTTCAAGACGGCCACCATACAAACTGCTCCGCCCCTACTGAAGCTCGGCCTAACGGCCTCGCTTCAGCAGGCTCGGATCAATTTGTATGGCGGCCATCTTGAAATCCGCCATTTTGGATTTTTGACAGATGTCATTCGACTGCTCTCCTTATTCCCTATGACATTTGTTCAAACACCCCCTACCTATCTCTTACCGTTTTTGAGATACGTCATCCATCTTCACTTGGCAGGCGTCTTTTTAATGATTTTCGATTTTTCTCATACTCATCAAAACCCCTCGAACATTTCTGCCATACATCATTTTAGCCCTACTATGCTCCTTCTAGGAGAACATTTATGTCAATCAGTCAGTCAGTGAGTCAGTGGTAATCGAGCCTTATATATTATAAATAACTAGTTTTTCGGGCAGTGTGCGGGCCGCATGCGGCCCGCATCTATCTTTAGTCATTTGAAAATTCCACAGAAACACCTAATACTTTAAAAAAAATGTGTTCAAAACTCCAATAAAAGTATGAAATCCCATATAAACTCTCAATACAATAAAGAACCAAACTGTAGCCACCAAACCAAATTCACCCTACTGCCATAAAAAGGTGGTACGGGCAGAATGAGACCAGGGTTCTGAGCAACTTTTGTAAAGGAACCCCACTCGTAGGTTCTTCGGTTACCGCGGGCAGTTGCCATGGAGACCAGTCGGAAACGTGGAAAATACTCTCAAGTTGGAGCTCGGCCTTCGGCCTCGCAAGTTACTAAAATGGCTCGGCCTGCGGCCTCGCTCGGCGCTCGCCCTTCGGGCTCACGCATCATACGCTCGGCCTTCGGCCTCGCGGATCGAAAGTTCGGCCTTCGGCCTCACCAGGAGCTCGCCCTTCGGGCTCGCTACTTCACTTATGTAGGACAGTAACTCCAAATTTAGTCAAAAATCCCACAAAAACTCCTAATACAGTCGAAAATATAAGGTAAAACACTCCAAATGCAGTATAAAGAATGATAGGAGCACGTGGGGTACATCCAAAATAACGGATTTCAAGACGGCCACCATACAAACTGCTCCGCCCCTACTGAAGCTCGGCCTAAAGGCCTCGCTTCAGCAGGCTCGGAGCATTTTGTATGGCGGCCATCTTGAAATCCGCCATTTTGGATTTTTGACAGATGTCATTCGACTGCTCTACCGATTCCCTATGACATTTGTTCAAACACCCCCTACCTATCTCTTACCGTTTTCGAGATACGTCATCCATCATCACTTGGCAGGCGTCTTTTTAATGATTTTCGATTTTTCTCATACTCACCAAAACCCTCCGAACATTTTTGCTATACTTCATTTTTACCCTACTCTGCTCCTTCTAGGAGAACATTTATGTCAGTGAGTCAGTCAGTCAGTCAGTGGTAATCGAGCTTTATATATTATAAACTAGTTTTTCGGGCAGTGTGCGGGCCGCATGCGGCCCGCATTTATCGTTATGCAGTACTAAACTATATCAAAACTCCTGATACGTTGGAAAAATGTATGTTCAAAACTCCAATAGAAGTATGAAATCCCATATAAACTCTCAATACAATAAAGAACCATACTGTAGCCACTCAAGCAAATTCACCCTACTGCCATAAAAAGGTGGTACGGGCAGAATGGGACCAAGGTTCTGAGTCACTTTTGTTAAGGAACCCCACTCGTAGGTGCTTCGGTTACCGCGGGCAGTTGCCATGGAGACCAGTCGGAGATGTGGAAAATACTCTCAAGTCGGAACTCGGCCTTCGGCCTCGCAAGTTACTAATACGGCTCGGCCTACGGCCTCGCCAGGCGCTCGCCCTTCGGGCTTGCGCATCATACGCTCGGCCTTCGGCCTCGCGGACCGAAAGTTCGGCCTTCGGCCTCACCAGGAGCTCGCCCTTCGGGCTCGCTACTTCACTTATGTAGGACAGTAACTCCAAATTCCGTCAAAAATCCCACAAAAACTCCTAATACTGTCGAAAATATAAGGTAAAACACTCCAAATGCAGTATAAAGAATGATAGGAGCACGTGGGGCACATCCAAAATAACGAATTTCAAGACGGCCACCATACAAACTGCTCCGCCCCTACTGAAGCTCGGCCTAAAGGCCTCGCTTCATCAGGCTCGGATCATTTTGTATGGCGGCCATCTTGAAATCCGCCATTTTGGATTTTTGACAGATGTCATTCGACTGCTCTCCCGATTCCCTATGACATTTGTTCAAACACCCCCTACCTATCTCTTACCGTTTTCGAGATACGTCATCCATCATCACTTGGCAGGCGTCTTTTTAATGATTTTCGATTTTTCTCATACTCACCAAAACCACCCGAACATTTTTGCCATACTTCATTTTTACCCTACTCTGCTCCTTCTAGGAGAACATTTATGTCAGTGAGTCAGTCAGTCAGTCAGTGGTAATCGAGCTTTATATATTATAAACTAGTTTTTCGGGCAGTGTGCGGGCCGCATGCGGCCCGCATTTATCGTTATGCAGAACTAAACAATACGTTAACACCCTGTACATTTAAAAAAAATAAGTTCCAAACTCCAATAGAAGGATGAAATCCCAAATAAACTCTCCATACAATAAAGAACCATACTGTAGCCACTAAAGCAGATTCACCCTACTGCCATAAAAAGGTGGTACGGGCAGAATGGTACCAAGGTTCTGAGTCACTTTTGTTAAGGAACCCCACTCGTAGGTGCTTCGGATACCGCGGGCAGTTGCCATGGAGACCAGTCGGAGACGTGAAAAAAACTCTCAAGTCGGAGCTCGGCCTTCGGCCTCGCAAGTTACTAATACGGCTCGGCCTACGGCCTCGCCAAGCGTTCGCCCTTCGGGCTCACGCACCATACGCTCGGCCTTCGGCCTCGCGGACCGAAAATTCGGCCTTTGGCCTCAACAGGTAATTGCCCTTTGGGCTCGCTATACACTAATGTAGGACAGTTACTCCAAATTCAATCCAAATTCCCACAAAAACTCCTAATACAGTCGAAAATGTAGGTAAAACACTCCAAATGCAGTATAAAGAATGATAGGAGCACGTGTGACACATCCAAAATGTCGGATTTCAAGATGGCCCCCATACAAACTGCTCCGCCCCTACTGAAGCTCGGCCTAAAGGCCTCGCTTCAGCAGGCTCGGATCACTTTGTATGGCGGCCATCTTGAAATCCGCCATTTTGGATTTTTGACAGGTGTCATTCGACTGCTCTCCCGATTCCCTATGACATTTGTTCAAACACCCCTTACTTATCTCTTACCGTTTTCGAGATACGTCATCCATCTACACTTGGCAGGCGTCTTTTTAATGATTTTCGATTTTTCCCATACTCACCAAAACCACCCGAACATTTTTGCTATACATCACGTTGCTCCTACTCGCCTCCTTCTAGGAGAACATTTATGTCAGTCAGTCAGTGGTAATCGAGCTTTATATATTATAAATAAAAATAAACTAGTATTTCGGGCAGTGTGCGGGCCGCATGCGGCCCGCATTTATCGTTGTGCAAGTTTGAACAATATCAAAACACCTTATACATTAAAAAAAATTATTTCAAAACACCTAAAGATGTACGATTTCCCATACAAACCCTTAATACAATAGAGAACCGTACTGTTATCACCAAACCAAATTCACCCTACTGCCATAAAAAGGTGGTACGGGCAGAATGGTACCAAGGTTCTGAATCACTTTTGTTAAGGAACCCCACTCGTAGGTGCTTCGGTTACCGCAGGCAGTTGCCATGGAGACCAGTCGGTGACGTGGAAAATACTCTCAAGTCGGAGCTCGGCCTTCGGCCTCGCAAGTTACTAATACGGCTCGGCCTGCGGCCTCGCCAAGCGCTCGCCCTTCGGGCTCGCGCACCATTCGCTCGGCCTTCGGCCTCGCGGACCGAAAGTTCGGCCTTCGGCCTCACCAGGTGGTTGCCCTTTGGGCTCGCTATACACTAATGTAGAACAGTTACTCCAAATTCAGTCAAAAAACCCACAAAAACTCCTAATACAGTCGAAAATATAAGGTAAAACACTCCAAATGCAGTATGAAGAATGAGAGGAGCACCTGGGACAAATCCAAAATGGCGGATTTCAAGAAGGCCACCATACAAACTGCTCCGCCCCTACTGAAGCTCGGCCTAAAGGCCTCGCTTCAGCAGGCTCGGAGCATTTTGTATGGCGGCCATCTTGAAATCCGCCATTTTGGATTTTTGACAGGTGTCATTCGACTGCTCTCCCGATTCTCTATGACATTTGTTCAAACACCCCCTACCTATCTCTTACCGTTTTCGAGATACGTCATCCATCATCACTTGGCAGGCGTCTTTTTAATGATTTTCGATTTTTCTCATACTCACCAAAACCCCCCAAACATTTTTGCCATACATCATTTTAGCCCTACTCTGCTCCTTCTAGGAGAACATTTATGTCAATCAGTCAGTCAGTCAGTGAGTGGTAATCGAGCTTTATATATTATAAACTAGTTTTTCGGGCAGTGTGCGGGCCGCATGCGGCCCGCATTTATCGTTATGCAGTACTACACTTTACCTTAACCCCTTATACATTTAAAAAAAAAAATTTCAAAACTCCAATAAAAGTAAGAAATCCCAAACAAACTCTCCATACAATAAAGAACCATACTGTAGCCACCAAACCAGATTCACCCTACTGCCATAAAAAAATGGTACGGGCAGAATGGTACCAAGATTCTGAATCACTTTTGTTAAAGAACCCCACTCGTAGGTGCTTCGCTTACCTAGGGCAGTTGCCATGGAGACCATTCGGAGACGTGGAAAAAAGTCTCAAGTCGGAGCTCGGCCTTCGGCCTCGCAAGTTACCAAAACGGCTCGGCCTGCGGCCTCGCCAAGCGCTCGCCCTTCGGGCTCGCGTATCATACGCTCGGCCTTCGGCCTCGCGGACCGAAAGTTCGGCCTTCGGCCTCACCAGGAGCTCGCCCTTCGGGCTCGCTACTTCACTTATGTAGGACAGTAACTCCAAATTTAGTCAAAAATCCCACAAAAACTCCTAATACAGTCGAAAATTAAGGAAAAACACTCCAAATGCAGTATAAAGAATGATAGGAGCACGTAAGACACATCCAAAATGTCGGATTTCAAGACGGCCACCATACAAACTGCTCCGCCCCTACTGAAGCTCGGCCTAAAGGCCTCGCTTCAGCAGGCTCGGATCACTTTGTATGGCGGCCATCTTGAAATCCGCCATTTTGGATTTTTGACAGGTGTCATTCGACTGCTCTTCCGATTCCCTATGACATTTGTTCAAACACCCCCTACCTATCTTGTACCGTTTTTGAGATACGTCATCCATCATTACTTGGCAGGCGTCTTTTTAATGATTTTCGATTTTTCTCATACTCACCAAAACCCCCCGAACATTTTTGCCATACATCACTTTGCTCCTACTCGTCTCCTTCTAGGAGAACATTTATGTCAGTCAGTGAGTCAGTCAGTGAGTGGTAATCGAGCTTTATATATTATTAACTAGTTTTTCGGGCAGTGTGCGGGCCGCATGCGGCCCGCATCTATCTTTAGTCAAGAGGAACTGTCACAAAAACACCTGATACATTAAAAAAAAAGTGTGTTCAAAACTCCAATAGAAGCATGAAATCCCATATAAACTCTCAATACAATAAAGAACCATACTGTAGCCACTAAAGCAAATTTACCCTACTGCTATAAAAAGGTGGTACGGGCAGAATGGTACCAAGGTTCTAAGTCACTTTTCTTAAGGAACCCCACTCGTAGGTGCTTCGGTTACAGCGGGCAGTTGCCATGGAGACCAGTCGGAGATGTGGAAAATACTCTCGAGTCGGAGCTCGGCCTTCGGCCTCGCAAGTTACTAACACGGCTCGGCCTGCGGCCTCGCCAAGCGCTCGCCCTTCGGGCTCGCGCTTCATTCGCTCGGCCTTCGGCCTCGCGGACCGAAAGTTCGGCCTTCGGCCTCACCAGGTGGTTGCCCTTTGGGCTCGCTATACACTAATGTAGGACAGTTACTCCAAATTCAGTCAAAAAACCCACAAAAACTCCTAATACAGTCGAAAATATATGGTAAAACACTCCAAATGCAGTATGAAGAATGAGAGGAGCACCTGGGACAAATCCAAAATGGCGGATTTCAAGAAGCCCACCATTCAAACTGCTCCGCCCCTACTGAAGCTCGGCCTAAAGGCCTCGCTTCAGCAGGCTCGGAGCATTTTGTATGGCGGCCATCTTGAAATCCGCCATTTTGGATTTTTGACAGGTGTCATCCGGCTGCTCTCCCGATTCCCTATGACATTTGTTCAAACACCCCCTACCTATCTTGTACCGTTTTTGAGATATGTCATTCATCTTTACTTGGCAGGCGTCTTTTTAATGATTTTCGATTTTTCTCATACTCACCAAAACCCCCCGAACATTTTTGCTATACATCATTTTAACCCTACTCTGCTCCTTCTAGGAGAACATTTATGTCAATCAGTCAGTCAGTCAGTCAGTGAGTGGTAATCGAGCTTTATATATTATTAACTAGTTTTTCGGGCAGTGTGCGGGCCGCATGCGGCCCGCATTTATCGTTGTGCAAGTTTGAACAATATCAAAACACCTTATACATTAAAAAAAATTATTTCAAAACACCTAAAGATGTACGATTTCCCATACAAACCCTTAATACAATAGAGAACCGTACTGTTATCACCAAACCAAATTCACCCTACTGCCATAAAAAGGTGGTACGGGCAGAATGGTACCAAGGTTCTGAATCACTTTTGTTAAGGAACCCCACTCGTAGGTGCTTCGGTTACCGCAGGCAGTTGCCATGGAGACCAGTCGGTGACGTGGAAAATACTCTCAAGTCGGAGCTCGGCCTTCGGCCTCGCAAGTTACTAATACGGCTCGGCCTGCGGCCTCGCCAAGCGCTCGCCCTTCGGGCTCGCGCACCATTCGCTCGGCCTTCGGCCTCGCGGACCGAAAGTTCGGCCTTCGGCCTCACCAGGTGGTTGCCCTTTGGGCTCGCTATACACTAATGTAGAACAGTTACTCCAAATTCAGTCAAAAAACCCACAAAAACTCCTAATACAGTCGAAAATATAAGGTAAAACACTCCAAATGCAGTATGAAGAATGAGAGGAGCACCTGGGACAAATCCAAAATGGCGGATTTCAAGAAGGCCACCATACAAACTGCTCCGCCCCTACTGAAGCTCGGCCTAAAGGCCTCGCTTCAGCAGGCTCGGAGCATTTTGTATGGCGGCCATCTTGAAATCCGCCATTTTGGATTTTTGACAGGTGTCATTCGACTGCTCTCCCGATTCTCTATGACATTTGTTCAAACACCCCCTACCTATCTCTTACCGTTTTCGAGATACGTCATCCATCATCACTTGGCAGGCGTCTTTTTAATGATTTTCGATTTTTCTCATACTCACCAAAACCCCCCAAACATTTTTGCCATACATCATTTTAGCCCTACTCTGCTCCTTCTAGGAGAACATTTATGTCAATCAGTCAGTCAGTCAGTGAGTGGTAATCGAGCTTTATATATTATAAAAAACTAGTTTTTCGGGCAGTGTGCGGGCCGCATGCGGCCCGCATCTATCTTGAGTCAGTAGGAACTGTCACAAAAACACCTCATACATAATAAAAATATGTTCAAAACTTCAATAGAAGTATGAAATCCCATATAAACTTGTAATACAGTAGAGAACCATACTGTAGCTACTATAGCAGATTCACCCTACTGCCTTAAAAAGAAGGTACGGGCACAATGGTACCCAGGTTCTTAATCACTTTTGTTAAGGAACCCCACTCGTAGGTGCTTCGGTTACCGCGGGCAGTTGCCATGGAGACCAGTCGGAGACGTGGAAAAAACTCTCAAGTCGGAGCTCGGCCTTCGGCCTCGCAAGTTACTAATACGGCTCGGCCTGCGGCCTCGCCAAGCGCTCGCCCTTCGGGCTCACGCACCATACGCTCGGCCTTCGGCCTCGCGAGCCGAAAGTTCGGCCTTCGGCCTCACCAGGAGCTCGCCCTTCGGGCTCGCTACTACATTAACGTAGAACAGTTACTCCAAATTCAGTAAAAAATCCCACAAAAACTCCCAATTCAGTCGAAAATGAAGGCAAAACACTCCAAATGCAGTATAAAGAATGATAGGAGCACGTGGGTCACATCCAAAATGTCGGATTTCAAGACGGCCACCATACAAACTGCTCCGCCCCTACTGAAGCTCGGCCTAAAGGCCTCGCTTCAGCAGGCTCGGATCATTTTGTATGGCGGCCATCTTGAAATCCGCCATTTTGGATTTTTGACAGATGTCATCCGACTGCTCTCCCGATTCCCTATGACATTTGTTCAAACACCCCCTACCTATCTTGTACCGTTTTTGAGATATGTCATCCATCTTTACTTGGCAGGCGTCTTTTTATGATTTTCGATTTTTCTCATACTCACCAAAACCCCCCAAACATTTTTGCCATACATCATTTTAACCCTACTCTACTCCTTCTAGGAGAACATTTATGTCAGTCAGTCAGTCAGTGAGTCAGTCAGTGGTAATCGAGCTTTATATATTATAAACTAGTATTTCGGGCAGTGTGCGGGCCGCATGCGGCCCGCATCTATCTTGAGTCAGTAGGAATTGTCAAATAAACACCAGAGACATTAAAAAAAAGTATGTTCAAAACACCAATAGAAGTATGAAATCCCAAATAAACTCTCCATACAATAAAGAACCATACTGTAGCCACTAAAGCAGATTCACCCTACTGCCATAAAAAGGTGGTACGGGCAGAATGGTACCAAGGTTCTGAGTCACTTTTGTTAAGGAACCCCACTCGTAGGTGCTTCGGTTACCGCGGGCAGTTGCCATGGAGACCAGTCGGAGATGTGGAAAATACTCTCAAGTCGGAGCTCGGCCTTCGGCCTCGCAAGTTACTAACACGGCTCGGCCTCCGGCCTCGCCAAGCGCTCGCCCTTCGGGCTCACGCACCATGCGCTCGGCCTTCGGCCTCGCGAGCCGAAAGTTCGGCCTTCGGCCTCACCAGAAGCTCGCCCTTCGGGCTCGCTATACACCAATGTAGGACAGTAACTCCAAATTCAGTCGAAAATCCCACAAAAACTCCTAATACAGTCGAAAATATAAGGTAAAACACTCCAAATGCAGTATAAAGAATGATAGGAGCACGTAAAACACATCCAAAATGTCGGATTTCAAGACGGCCACCATACAAACTGCTCCGCCCCTACTGAAGCTCGGCCTAACGGCCTCGCTTCAGCAGGCTCGGATCACTTTGTATGGCGGCCATCTTGAAATCCGCCATTTTGGATTTTTGACAGGTGTCATTCGACTGCTCTTCCAATTCCCTATGACATTTGTTCAAACACCCCCTACCTATCTTGTACCGTTTTCGAGATACGTCATTCATCTTTACTTGGCAGGCGTCTTTTTAATGATTTTCGATTTTTCTCATACTCACCAAAACCACCCGAACATTTTTGCCATACTTCATTTTTACCCTACTCTACTCCTTCTAGGAGAACATTTATGTCAATCAGTCAGTCAGTCAGTCAGTGAGTGGTAATCGAGCTTTATATATTATTAATAATAACTAGTATTTCGGGCAGTGTGCGGGCCGCATGCGGCCCGCATTTATCGTTGTGCAATTTTAAACTATATCAAACATTTATAAATGTTAATAAAAATGATTCAAAACTCCAAAAGATGTACGACGTCCCATACAAACTATTAATACAGTAGAGAATCAAACTGTAGCCACCAAACCAGATTCACCCTACTGCCATAAAAAGGTGGTACGGGCAGAATGGGACCAAGGTTCTGAGTCACTTTTGTTAAGGAACCCCACTCGTAGGTGCTTCGCTTACCTCGGGCAGTTGCCATGGAGACCAGTCGGAGACGTGGAAAAAACTCTCAAGTCGGAGCTCGGCCTTCGGCCTCGCAAGTTACCAACACGGCTCGGCCTGCGGCCTCGCCAAGTGCTCGCCCTTCGGGCTCGCGCATCATACGCTCGGCCTTCGGCCTCGCGAACCGAAAGTTCGGCCTTCGGCCTCACCAGGAGCTCGCCCTTCGGGCTCGCTACTATACTAATGTAGGACAGTAACTCCAAATTCAGTCAAAAATCCCACAAAACTCCTAATACAGTCGAAAATATAAGGTAATACACACCAAATGCAGTATAAAGAATGATAGGAGCACCTGGGACAAATCCAAAATGGCGGATTTCAAGAAGGCCACCATACAAACTGCTCCGCCCCTACTGAACCTCGGCCTAACGGCCTCGCTTCAGCAGGCTCGGATCAATTTGTATGGCGGCCATCTTGAAATCCGCCATTTTGGATTTTTGACAGGTGTCATTCGACTAAACTCCCGATTCCCTATGACATTTGTTCAAACACCCTCTACCTATCTTGTACCGTTTTCGAGATATTTTATCCATCTTTACTTGGCAGGCGTCATTTTTATGATTTTCGATTTTTCTCATACTAACCAAAACCCCCCGAACATTTTTGCCATACATCACGTTGCTCCTACTCGTCTCCTTCTAGGAGAACATTTATGTCAATCAGTCAGTGGTAATCGAGCTTTATATATTATAATAACTAGTTTTTCGGGCAGTGTGCGGGCCGCATGCGGCCCGCATTTATCGTTGTGCAAGTTTGAAAAATATCAAAACACCTTATACATTAAAAAAAGTATGTTCAAAACTCCATTAGAAGTATGAAATCCCATATAAACTCTCAATACAATAAAGAACCATACTGTTGCCACAAAAGCAGATTCACCCTACTGCCATAAAAAGGTGGTATAGACAGAATGGTACCAAGGTTCTGAGTGAGTTTTGTTAAGGAACCCCACTCGTAGGTGCCTCGGTTACCGCGGGCAGTTGCCATGGAGACCAGTCGGAAACGTGGAAAATACTCTCAAGTCGGAGCTCGGCCTTCGGCCTCGCAAGTTACTAACACGGCTCGGCCTGCGGCCTCGCCAAGCGCTCGCCCTTCGGGCTCACGCAACATACGCTCGGCCTTCGGCCTCGCGACCCGAAAGTTCGGCCTTCGGCCTCACCAAGAGCTCGCCCTTCGGGCTCGCTACTTCACTAATGTAGGACTGTAACTCCAAATTCAGTCAAAAATTCCACAAAAACTCTTAATACAGTCGAAAATATAAGGTAAAACACTCCAAATGCAGTATAAAGAATGATAGGAGCACGTAAGACAAATCCAAAATGTCGGATTTCAAGACGGCCACCATACAAACTGCTCCGCCCCTACTGAAGCTCGGCCTAACGGCCTCGCTTCAGCAGGGTCGGATCACTTTGTATGGCGGCCATCTTGAAATCCGCCATTTTGGATTTTTGACAGGTGTCATTCGACTGCACTCCCGATTCCCTATGACATTTGGTCAAACACCCCCTACCTATCTCTTACCGTTTTCGAGATACGTCATCCATCATCACTTGGCAGGCGTCTTTTTAATGATTTTCGATTTTTCTCATACTCACCAAAACCCCCCGAACATTTTTGCCATACATCACGTTGCTCCTACTCGTCTCCTTCTAGGAGAACATTTATGTCAGTGAGTCAGTGAGTCAGTGGTAATCGAGCTTTATATATTATAAACTAGTTTTTCGGGCAGTGTGCGGGCCGCATGCGGCCCGCATTTATCGTTATGCAATTTGAAACAATATCAAAACACCTTATACATTTAAAAAAAAAAACAATATTCTATAACAGTATGAAATCCCATATAAACTCCTTATACAGTAGAGAACCAAACTATAGCCACCAAACCAGATTCACCCTACTGCCATAAAAAAAGTGGTACGGGCAGAATGGTACCAAGATTCTGAGTAACTTTTGTTAAAGAACCCCACTCGTAGGAGCTTCGCTTACCACGGGCAGTTGCCATGGAGACCATTCGGAGACGTGGAAAATACTCTCAAGTCGGAGCTCGGCCTTCGGCCTCGCAAGTTACTAACACGGCTCGGCCTCTGGCCTCGCCATGCGCTCGCCCTTCGGGCTCACGCCCCATACGCTCGGCCTTCGGCCTCGCGGGCCGAAAGTTCGGCCTTCGGCCTCACCAGAAGCTCGCCCTTCGGGCTCGCTACTACACTAATGTAGGACAGTTACTCCAAATTCAGTCAAAAATCCCACAAAAACTCCTAATACAGTCGAAAATAAAGATAAAAAACTCCAAATGCAGTATAAAGAATGATAGGAGCACGTAAGACACATCCAAAATGTCGGATTTCAAGACGGCCACCATACAAACTGCTCCGCCCCTACTGAAGCTCGGCCTAACGGCCTCGCTTCAGCAGGCTCGGATCACTTTGTATGGCGGCCATCTTAAAATCCGCCATTTTGGATTTTTGACAGGTGTCATTCGACTGCTCTCCCGATTCCCTATGACATTTGTTCAAACACCCCCTACCTATCTCTTACCGTTTTTGAGATATGTCATCCATCTTTACTTGGCAGGCGTCTTTTTATGATTTTCGATTTTTCTCATACTCACCAAAACCCCCCGAACATTTTTGCCATACATCATTTTAACCCTACTCTACTCCTTCTAGGCGAACATTTATGTCAGTCAGTCAGTCAGTGAGTGAGTCAGTGGTAATCGAGCTTTATATATTATAAACTAGTTTTTCGGGCAGTGTGCGGGCCGCATGCGGCCCGCATTTATCGTTATGCAATTTGAAACAATATCAAAACACCTTATACATTTAAAAAAAAAAACAATATTCTATAACAGTATGAAATCCCATATAAACTCCTTATACAGTAGAGAACCAAACTATAGCCACCAAACCAGATTCACCCTACTGCCATAAAAAAAGTGGTACGGGCAGAATGGTACCAAGATTCTGAGTAACTTTTGTTAAAGAACCCCACTCGTAGGAGCTTCGCTTACCACGGGCAGTTGCCATGGAGACCATTCGGAGACGTGGAAAATACTCTCAAGTCGGAGCTCGGCCTTCGGCCTCGCAAGTTACTAACACGGCTCGGCCTCTGGCCTCGCCATGCGCTCGCCCTTCGGGCTCGCTACTACACTAATGTAGGACAGTTACTCCAAATTCAGTCAAAAATCCCACAAAAACTCCTAATACAGTCGAAAATAAAGATAAAAAACTCCAAATGCAGTATAAAGAATGATAGGAGCACGTAAGACACATCCAAAATGTCGGATTTCAAGACGGCCACCATACAAACTGCTCCGCCCCTACTGAAGCTCGGCCTAACGGCCTCGCTTCAGCAGGCTCGGATCACTTTGTATGGCGGCCATCTTGAAATCCGCCATTTTGGATTTTTGACAGGTGTCATTCGACTGCTCTCCCGATTCCCTATGACATTTGTTCAAACACCCCCTACCTATCTCTTACCGTTTTTGAGATATGTCATCCATCTTTACTTGGCAGGCGTCTTTTTATGATTTTCGATTTTTCTCATACTCACCAAAACCCCCCGAACATTTTTGCCATACATCATTTTAACCCTACTCTACTCCTTCTAGGCGAACATTTATGTCAGTCAGTCAGTCAGTGAGTCAGTCAGTGGTAATCGAGCTTTATATATTATAAACTAGTTTTTCGGGCAGTGTGCGGGCCGCATGCGGCCCGCATTTATCGTTATGCAGTAGTAAACTTTACCTTAACCGCTTATACATTTAAAAAAAAAAAGTTCAAAACTCCAATAGAAGTATGAAATCCCAAATAAAGTCTCCATACAATAAAGAACCATACTGTAGCCACTAAAGCAAATTCACCCTACTGGCATAAAAAGGTAGTACGGGCAGAATGGGACCAAGGTTCTGAGTCACTTTTGTTAAGGAACCCCACTCGTAGGTGCTTTGCTTACCGCGGGCAGTTGCCATGGAGACCAGTCGGAGACTTGGAAAAAACTCTCAAGTCGGAGCTCGGCCTTCGGCCTCGCAAGTTACCAACACGGCTCGGCCTGCGGCCTCGCCAAGCGCTCGCCCTACGGGCTCGCGCATCATACGCTCGGCCTTCGGCCTCGCGGACCGAAAGTTCGGCCTCCGGCCTCACCAGGAGCTCGCCCTTCGGGCTCGCTACTACACTTATGTAGGACAGTTACTCCAAATTCAGTCAAAAATCCCACAAAAACTCCTAATACAGTCGAAAATATAAGGTAAAACACTCCAAATGCAGTATAAAGAATGATAGGAGCATGTGGGTCACATCCAAAATGTCGGATTTCAAGACAGCCACCATACAAACTGCTCCGCCCCTACTGAAGCTCGGCCTAACGGCCTCGCTTCAGCAGGCTCGGATCATTTTGTATGGCGGCCATCTTGAAATCCGCCATTTTGGATTTTTGACAGGTGTCATTCGACTGCTCTCCCTATTCCCTATGACATTTGTTCAAACACCCCCTACCCATCTTGCACCGTTTTCGAGATACGTCATCCATCTTTACTTGGCAGGCGTCATTTTTATGATTTTCGATTTTTCTCATACTCACCGAAACCACCCGAACACTTTTGCCATACATCACGTTGTTCCTACTCGTCTCCTTCTAGGAGAACATTTATGTCAATCAGTCAGTGGTAATCGAGCTTTATATAATATACTAGTTTTTCGGGCAGTGTGCGGGCCGCATGCGGCCCGCATTTATCGTTGTGCAAGTTTGAACAATATCAAAACACCTTATACATTAACAAAAAAATTTTCAAAACACCAAAAGATGTACGATTTCCCATACTAACACTTTATACATTAGAGAACCGTACTGTACCCACCAAACCAAATTCACCCTACTGCCATAAAAAGGTGGTACGGGCAGAATGGTACCAAGGTTCTGAGTTACTTATGTTAAGGAACCCCACTCGTAGGTGCTTCGGTTACCGCGGGCAGTTGCCATGGAGACCAGTCGATGACGTGGAAAATACTCTCGAGTCGGAGCTCGGCCTCCGGCCTCGCAAGTTACTAACATGGCTCGGCCTGCGGCCTCGCCAAGCGCTCGCCCTTCGGGCTCACGCACCATACGCTCGGCCTTCGGCCTCGCAAGCCGAAAGTTCGGCCTTCGGCCTCACCCGGAGCTCGCCCTTCGGGCTCGCTATACGCTATCATAGGACATTAACTCCAAATTCAGTCAAAAATCCCACAAAAACTCCTAATACAGTCGAAAATATAAGGTAAAACACTCCAAATGCAGTATAAAGAATGATAGGAGCACGTGGGGCACATCCAAAATGACGGATTTCAAGACGGCCACCATACAAACTGCTCCGCCCCTACTGAAGCTCGGCCTAAAGGCCTCGCTTCAGCAGGCTCGGAGCATTTTGTATGGCGGCCATCTTGAAATCCGCCATTTTGGATTTTTGACAGGTGTCATTCGACTGCTCTCCCGATTCCCTATGACATTTGTTCAAACACCCCCTACCTATCTCTTACCGTTTTCGAGATACGTCATCCAACTTCACTTGGCAGGCGTCTTTTTAATGATTTTCGATTTTTCTCATACTAACCAAAACATCCCGAACATTTTTGCTATACTTCATTTTTACCCTACTCTGCTCCTTCTAGGAGAACATTTATGTCAGTGAGTCAGTGAGTCAGTGGTAATCGAGCTTTATATATTATAAACTAGTTTTTCGGGCAGTGTGCGGGCCGCATGCGGCCCGCATTTATCGTTGTGCAAGTTTGAACAATATCAAAACACCTTGTACATTAAAAAAAAATATTTCAAAACACCAAAAGATGTACGATTTCCCATACAAACTCTTAATGCAATAAGGAACCAAACTGTAGCCACCAAACCAGATTCACCCTACTGCCATAAAAAGGTGGTACGGGCAGAATAGTACCAAGGTTCTGAGTCACTTTTGTTAAGGATACCCACTCGTAGGTGCTTCGGTTACCGCAGGCAGTTGCCATGGAGACCAGTCAGTGACGTGGAAAATACTCTCAAGTCGGAGCTCGGCCTTCGGCCTCGCAAGTTACTAATACGGCTTTGCCTACGGCCTCGCCAAGCGCTCGCCCTTCGGGCTCACGCATCATACGCTTGGCCTTCGGCCTCGCGGACCGAAAGTTCGGCCTTCGGCCTTACCAGGAGCTCGCCCTTCGGGCTCGCTACTACACTAACGTAGGACAGTAACTCCAAATTCAGTCAAAACTCCCACAAAAACTCCTAATACAGTTGAAAATAAAGGTAAAACACTCCATATGCAGTATAAAGAATGATAGGAGCATGTAAGACACATCCAAAATGTCGGATTTCAAGACGGCCACCATACAAACTGCTCCGCCCCTACTGAAGCTCGGCCTAACGGCCTCGCTTCAGCAGGCTCGGATCAATTTGTATGGCGGCCATCTTGAAATCCGCCATTTTGGATTTTTGACAGATGTCATTCGACTGCTCTCCTTATTCCCTATGACATTTGTTCAAACACCCCCTACCTATCTCTTACCGTTTTTGAGATACGTCATCCATCTTCACTTGGCAGGCGTCTTTTTAATGATTTTCGATTTTTCTCATACTCATCAAAACCCCTCGAACATTTCTGCCATACATCATTTTAGCCCTACTATGCTCCTTCTAGGAGAACATTTATGTCAATCAGTCAGTCAGTGAGTCAGTGGTAATCGAGCCTTATATATTATAAATAAATACTAGTTTTTCGGGCAGTGTGCGGGCCGCATGCGGCCCGCATTTATCGTTATGCAGTACTAAACTTAACCTTAACCCCTTATACATATAAAAAAAAATAAGTTCAAAACTCCAATAGAAGTATGAAATCCCATATAAACTTTAAATAAAGAAATAAAGAACCATACTGTAGCACTAAAAAAATTAACCCTACTGCCATAAAAAAGTGGTACGGGCAGAATGGGACCAAGGTTCTGAGTCACTTTTGTAAAGGAACCCTACTCGTAGGTGCTTCGGTTATCGCGGGCAGTTGCCATGGAGACCAGTCGATGATGTGGAAAATACTCTGGAGTCGGAGCTCGGCCTTCGGCCTCGCAAGTTACTAACACGGCTAAGCCTGCGGCCTCGCCAAGCGCTCGCCCTTCGGGCTCACGCACCATACGCTCGGCCTTCGGCCTCGCGAACCGAAAGTTCGGCCTTCGGCCTCACCAGAAGCTCGCCCTTCGGGCTCGCTATACACTAATCTTGGAAAGTAACTCCAAATTCAGTCAAAAATCCCACAAAAACTCCTAATACAGTCGAAAATATAAGGTAATACACTCCAAATGCAGTATAAAGAATGATAGGAGCACCTGGGACAAATCCAAAATGGCGGATTTCAAGAAGGCCATCATACAAACTGCTCCGCCCCTACTGAACCTCGGCCTAACGGCCTCGCTTCAGCAGGCTCGGATCAATTTGTATGGCGGCCATCTTGAAATCCGCCATTTTGGATTTTTGACAGGTGTCATTCGACTGCTCTCCAGATTCCCTATGACATTTGTTCAAACACCCCCTACCTATCTCTTACCGTTTTTGAGATATGTCATCCATCTTTACTTGGCAGGCGTCTTTTTAATGATTTTCGATTTTTCTCATACTCACCAAAACCCCCCGAACATTTTTGTCCTACATCATTTTAACCCTACTCTACTCCTTCTAGGAGAACATTTATGTCAGTCAGTCAGTCAGTGAGTCAGTCAGTGGTAATCGAGCTTTATATATTATAAACTAGTTTTTCGGGCAGTGTGCGGGCCGCATGCGGCCCGCATTTATCGTTATGCAGAACTAAACAATACGTTAACACCCTGTACATTTAAAAAAAATAAGTTCAAAACTCCAATAGAAGGATGAAATCCCATAAAAACTCTTAATACAATAAGGAACACAACTGTAGCCACCAAACCAGATTCACCCTACTGCCATAAAAAGGTGGTACGGGCAGAATGGTACCAAGGTTCTGAGTCACTTTTGTTAAGGAACCCCAATCGTAGGTGCTTCGCTTATCGCGGGCAGTTGCCATGGAGACCAGTCGGAGACATGGAAAAAACTCTCAAGTCGGAGCTCGGCCTTCGGCCTCGCAAGTTACTAACACGGCTCTGCCTGCAGCCTCGCCAAGCGCTCAACCTTCGGGCTCACGCACCCTACGCTCGGCCTTCGGCCTCGCGAGCCGAAAGTTCGGCCTTCGGCCTCAACGGGAGCTCGCCCTTCGGGCTCGCTATACACTAAAGTTGGACAGTAACTCCAAATTCAGTCAAAAATCCCATAAAAACTCCTAATACAGTCGAAAATTAAGGAAAATCACTCCAAATGCAGTATAAAGAACGATAGGAGCACCTAAGACACATCCAAAATGTCATTCGACGGCTCTCCTTATTCCCTATGACATATTTTCAAAAACCCCCTACCTATCTATTACCGTTTTCGAGATACGTGATTTATCTGCACTTGGCAGACGTCATCGAAAAAAAATTCATATTTGGAATAAGGACGTCCAGAACAACCTATATATAAAATTTAAGCCAAATCGGAGTACTTTATTTTACTTGGCAGACGTCATCGGAAAAAAAAAATTTGATTTGGAATAAGGACACCCAGAACCACCTAAATATCGAGTTTCAGCCAAATCGGAGTAACTTTTTTTACTTGGCAGACGTCATCGAAAAAAAAATTTTAGATTTGGAATAAGGACACCCAGAACCACCTTAATATAGAGTTTCAGCCAAATCGGAGTAACTTTTTTTACTTGGCAGACGTCATCGAAACAAAAATTATTGATTTAGAATAAGGACGTCCAGAACCACATAAATATCGAGTTTCAGCCAAATCGGAGTAACTTTTTTTACTTGGCAGACGTCATCGAAATAAAAATTTTATATTTGGAATAAGGATGACGAGAACAACCTATATATCGATTTTCAGCCAAATCGGTGCAAGTCTGAGCTCGGCCTTCGGCCTCGCAAGTTACTAAGACGGCTCGACCTGCGGCCTCGCCTAGCGCTCGCCCTGCGGGCTCGCGCACCGTCCACTCGGCCTACGGCCTCGCGGCCCGAAAGTTCGGCCTTCGGCCTCACGAAAAGCTCGCCCTTCGGGCTCGCTACACTGACAGTAGAACAATTGCTCTAAATTGAGTTGAAATTCCCACAAACACTCCTAATACAGTCGACATTGTAAGGTTAAATACTCCAAATAATGTATGAAGAATGAGAGTAGCACATTTGACAGGTGTCATTCGACTGCTCTCCCGATTCCCTATGAAATTTGTTCAAACACCCCCAACCAATCTCTTACCGTTTTCGAGATACGTAGTCCAGCTTTACTTGGCAGGCGTCATTTCTAGGGTTTTTTAATTTTTCCCCTACTCAGCTAAACCCCTTAGTCATTTTCGTAATACATTACTATAACCGTACTCAACTCATTCTGGTAGAACCAGCTACTTACGTGAGGGATCGAAGGATTTTGTATGGCGGCCATTTTGAAATCCGCCATTTTGGATTTTTGACATATGTCATCCGACTGCTCTCCCGATTCCCTATGACATTTGGTCAAGCACCCCCTACCTATCTCTTACCGTTTCAGAGATACGCCATCCAATTTTACTTGGCAGACGTCATCTTTGAGTTTTCGGATTTTTCCCATACTCACACAAACCCCCAGAACAATTTTGCTATACATTACTTTCTTCCTACTCGACTCCTTCTGGGAGAACAATTATGTCAGTCAGTGAGTCAGTCAGTGTACGGTAATCCAGCTTTATATATTATAAAACTAGGTGGTAAGCGGTGTGCGGGCCGCGAGCGGCCCGCATTTATCTTTGTGCAGTAATATCCTGTATGGAAACATCTTATACTTATAACAAAAAATGTTCAAAACTCCAAAGGATGTACGACGTCTCATGCAAACTTTTTATACAGTAGAGATACTGAAGCCGGTATATCACATTCACCGTACTACCCTAAAAAAAGTGGTACGGGCAGAGTCGTACCAGGATTCTTAGTCACTTTGCCTAAGGAACCCAACTCGTAGGTGCTTCAATTATCGCGGGCAGTTATCATGGAGACCAGTCCGAGTTGTGGAAAATATTCCCATATATTTTACATCTTATATATATAAGTTAATATTATATGGTAATAAGTTATTATTATAATATATAGTTAATATTATATAAGAATATTCATTAGTTACAGAAAGACAAGACATTTTTGAGGGAGTATCGTAATATTTTCTGATTGGGAACTCTGGGTACCCAAGAGCAGAATTGTGGTAAAAATGCTTGGGTACTTGGAGTATCTACGGGCAGATATCAGGAACAAATTAAATTGTTATAAATCGAAAGGCTAATCTATCAGCTGTTTTATAATGAGAAATAGTTTTTACCGGAGTACAATATTTTAAGTTATGGCAATGAATAAATGGATACTTTATTTAGATGTTTAGTGAAATTTGAATATGTAATTATTGTTTCAGGATATAACAATTTGAAAGTAATAATAACATATCATATCATTTTCTTATCTGCTTAAATTATTAGCATTGTGCGCTAATGAAATAATTGAACTACAAACATATTTATAATCATGTTTTAGAAGTTAAGGTGATTTTGCAATTTTACTTCCTAATTATATTATATATATATATATATATATATTGACCGCCATCTTGTGTTTATGAGGTGTACATTTATATGATTGTTATCAATAATATGCCAATAGTTTACGGAAGTTGCAACAGATGGCGTTGATACAAAATCGAATCAGAATTGGCTGCCGATATGGGCATAGAACATATAATAATACTACGTATACATGATATGGGTTTATGTAACGCAAAAACGAATTTTGTTTTCAAATAGTAAAACAAATCTATTTACTGAAAATATGGATCTTTGTTCATTTAAAAAATAATTGAGCGTATTAATAATATATATGTAATATTATAACACATATTTATAATCAAATCTTAGAAGTAACATAAGTGATTTTTCAATTTTATTTCCTTTTTGGTTTCTTTATTATATATATATTTTACCGCCATCTTGATTTTATATAGTGTACTACAAGTGTTTATGTTTACAAGTACCAATATTTTACAGAAGCAACGACAGATGGCGTTGATACAAAATACCAACGATAAATCACAAGATCGAATTGGTATTATTTTTTATTTTGGAGTACATGGGTGCATTATTTGATTTTATCTATAGATCAAGGTTGTTTCCAGACTTGCCTGACTGAAGTTATTTTAGTAAATACGATATTATACAACTGAAACATAATTGTTACATTATATCTAACCACACTAAAAAGTTGCGTCGCTCGTGTGACCGCTAGTGACATTACGACTGAGCGCTTCCGTGGCACGTTAAACCGTCGGTGCCGGTTGTCGTCTTACCATGGCATTTTGCGATTGCCCGCCTAGCTAGCTACCACCCTCAAGTAAAAAATCTGTCGCCAAGCACCTAACGGTGTGTTCCGGCAGCTGTCCTTGAGAGTAATTCTCCAGCATCTTCGACCACATTATCACGTACCTACCATTGTACGTGAAATAGTGGTCTAACTTATCTGGCATAAAAAAATATTACCTACTAAAATTTACTGACTAATAATATAATTAATTCCGCTGATCCTGAACCTGCTCATCTTGCTACTTTAAGTTGTTACGTCAAATAAAATATGAAGTAAATAAGCGCATATTTTTCGCGAAAGTCTAATACTATAATTGTGGTTAATGATGCCAATGTCACTTTACAAGGAATCAATTAATTATGTACATATTTCAGTGTTTAATGGAACCCTTGCCAAGATCGGTACGGTAAATATATAAAAAAACAGGCAAGTTCTTAGTCTGGATGCTACTGTCATTATTTTTAAAGCCTTTGGACCAATCAAAAATATCACAGTATCTAACTTAAAATAGGTATATTTCTTAATGTATTTGTTAATAAGATTACCGAAAATCAAAGCATGTTGCAAGGTGAAAAGCAAATGATAGGTAGGTATCAATTCTTACATACAAACGCCACAGGCAACCAGCCATTCCGACGCTAACGGTTGAAGACTGAATAGTCGCGCCCTTTATTTTATAAGTATTGTTCATTGACAATAATTATCATTGCCCTATGAGGTAAACTGTCTGTAGGGCTTACTTTCTCAACTTATACTATCGCTGTCGCTGTCCTACGAGACTGGTTTTGTGCTGACTATAATAATAGTAAATATTTCTACTACATAATGTAAGCAAGAAGAAAGTAGCAAAATGAAACAAATTTGATGTTTTATTGTGTTTATTTTATTTTCATATAAGCATATATATACATTTCATTCCATTTTTAATGTCTATTACAATTTAAGAAGTTTGTTTACTAAGGACGTTCTAGCTTAGTTTTATGAAATCATATCAAGCAATTTATGTAGTACTATCTGTAAAAGTTGATATTCTAGTAAGCATAGATACAGTAAGTGTGCAGCGATAACCATCGTTACCTATACCAGGTACAACAGACCTTTCCACTCATGAAAGCAAGCCTACTTCATATTTTTTGAGTGAAGTTGCAATTACTATTACCTATCTAACCTATAATTTTGTATATTTTATTGTGTGTAATATTAGTAACATAACATTAGCATTTAAATCCATACTAAGATGTGGTGTTGTATCAACAAAGCCTACCAGCTGTAGTCCTGTACAAAGATGCTTCAATTAGGTTTTTATTGTTTAGGGATTTTTCATAGTTCTTGAAAACAGGTCTGTAAGTAAATATACAGTAACAGAGAACTCGTAAACTCTCGTTTAAAACCAAACTTCTAGACTATATACTAAAAACTTAAGACCAGTTCGCAAAATAGATATCTGCCCAGTAACAAAGATACAGCGCTCGTTGCAAAAAAGGTTAACATTGTTTTATTTATTGCTGATAGGCTAGCCTTTGCCCACTATCTCACCTAATGGTAAGTGATGATGTGGTCGGGCGAAGATGTTGTGTAAGCTATCTAGAATTACTGGCTCTCAAGGACAGCTGCTGGAACACACCGTTAGGTGCTTGCCTTTCATTAATCGAACCCTTGATATAATATTATATTAAACAATTTTAAACCGTTTAAGGTTGTTTAATTACTTTGTGTAATAATCGCGAAAACCTAAGACAACATTATAATATTATATTATTGGAGCGCGACAATACTAAATTCAACGCGACTGAAGTTGTAGACACAGCGACGTCGCTCGCTGGCGCGGCGTACAGGGTGAAGTGATGCGGCCAGTTGTTGCAGGGTTGAAGACTCGAAGTGTTTCACCAAGCATAAACAAGTATCTTCCATTTCCATGTTAATCTGTAAACAAGGAATAATGCTTTTATTATTATTTAATTCGAATTGAACAGAAAAAATAGCTTATAATAAGATCTTTTGCTAATGTCATGGCTAAATTCTGATATAAAAATAATAGTTATTAACACTCAAAGGAGTATATAAGTATGATTTTGATGAAGCAATAGCATTATTTTGTTATTTTTATGTCAGTAGCAGAATTAAATTTACATAATATTGATGTATTTAAATAAATAGTTTCAAAATCAAATAACAAATTCAGAGTCACATTTAATAGCTTTTTAGGTAATCAAAATTTATTTTGATATGTTTGTAGCATATTTCGCTATTCCTTTTGGTTTTATATTTAGCTGTTAAGGCTGAAAGGTTATTTATCGTAAAGTATAAGTTTTGCCTTTGAAACTTGAGATGAAATGAATGTAATTCTCTAAAAAAACTAAGTATTATATATAAATATAGCTCTTCTATTTCTCCATTACTTACAATTTGAATTTGGTGACATTATTAGAATAATTCTGTTCAAAATTAAATCAATTAAACATTTATAAAATGGAATGTCTATAATTAAAATATATGAATTTAAAAATTAATAGCAATATTAAACATGTCAAATCTTAGTTAATATGTTCGTTATATATAATATTTTATATTACTTCTTTTTTTTATTTAACCATTTTTCCAATAACCATGTCTTCAGTATATTTTTAAACATTCTGTAGGGATTCTCTTTTAGCGATATTGGTAATGTATGGTGATAAAAGGGATGGAGGCAGCCTAAAATTACACCTTGTGGTAGTTGTAAGAGATGATGAAAAGAAAAATAGCTGATAGAGAGCAGCGCTTTTATGAAGAACTGCCATCTTATACAGCGATTCCAAGACGCCTTCCAAGCGTGTGAAATAAGGCAAACCTATCTTATGTAGGAGGAATTGTTCAACAGTGTACGCTATGGAAACAGGAATGTATGAGTGTTATCAAAAAATACACAACCAAATTTTATTTGGTTTTGTAATTGGATGTACGCCTTGGAAGGTTGTGCTAAGTTTTATGTTTGATACATAAGTAACAATAAAAATAATATATACTCATAGTACGCGTTTACGCTCTATTACATGAACTTTACAATCATTATCATAAAATATAAATATCTACAAGTAATTTCATTCTTCATTGATCTTTGATATTGCAGGGTGTTTTGAATTTTTCCTTAAGATGTCATGGTAATGTCTAATTTGTCAGAGATGTGAAGAGTCAAGGCGGAGCTGGGCCTTCAAACTCGAGAAAGAATTGTTCAGTTCTTTATCACCAATGTTATTAATTAATGATCACACAGGAGTATAGAAATATTTAAATCATAGAATGCAATGTTAAATCTTTTTCATTAGAATCAAAACCAAATATATATAAATTATTTTATTCACTTAACACTCCGTTACACATGCTCTTATTTATCACATCATTACACGTGCGGTGCACCGCTGTGCCCATATTTTAAACGAGGATTACTTATATAAGTTTAAAATAGAATTAGTGTTTTCTAAATCAGTGTTTATTTATGCTTAGAACCGTAACAAAGAAAGTTACGTCTGTATTGCAAACTATTAAAAAAAATACAATAATGTATGGTCCCTTCACATTCCTGAGTAGTGTTGTTTTAATTATTAGTTTATCTATTCAAAACGTAGGAAGTAAAGGAACTCTAGTTCCACTGTGTTGATAAAAAATAAACCTGTGCATTGTCGTTGTTGTCAAGTCCACCAACAAATACATCAGGATCTATGGGACAGCTATTGAAGGACATTCTGGGGTCATACATTTTAAAATAACAATCAAATATCTATACCTGGGGCACACTTGTGCCCCGCGCGTCTAACGGAGTGTTAAGAGGTTGGTGTTAGCAAAATTGTGTTTTAATAAATACTTAAATGGACGTACTGACCTGTAGAAAAATGTCGACATTCCTTAAATCGGTGTCGTGAAAGTGGAAAGCAGCAGCAGCAGCGGCTTTTGAAGACGAGAACAGCACCATCAATTCTTCTCTTGACCGACAGTAGCTTCATAGGACAGAACTTCCTGTAGGAAAAACCAATAACTTTTAATTTATCACATATATTGATCCTGGAATCTCGTGATTTGGAAGTGTAGTTCTTGTTACAGGATCTACGAGGCGAATAAAAATTCGTCGTGATTTTCTTATAATATTCATTATTGATTACTCGTATTATAAGAAAATCACGAGTGTGAAATGAACATAAGTCCTTACATATGTAATAATTTTGTGTTCTAAAATTTGTAATCGTAATTTTTGCTTAGTACACGATAATGCATGTAAACATATTCGAAAATAGATAAATGTTTAAAATCTTTGTTAAGCAGTGAATAAAGAACCTTATTAATAGTTAAACTGTAACGAGATTAGAAATCAATACAGAGAAGAATATAATTCCAGAACGTCTTGCGTCCAGCATTAATATTTTTGTTGCATAATTACATACGTAATAATTACCTTTAGAAGCGTTTGTAGCGAGGTTTGCTTAGTCGTTCTTGATCAGCTACAATAAGCATTGTCCACTGCTGTCATGATTTGGATGGGTGACCACTGACCCCGCTAGCGACATTACTACTGAGCGCGCACGTCAAGCCATCGGTCCCGGTTGTCTTAGGATGGCAGGCGGTATAGCTTGGTTGTAGGGCATTTTGCAAATGCCCGCCTGGCTAGCTATCACCTTTAAGTTGAAAATCTGTCGCCATGCACCTAATGGCGTGGTTCAGCAGCTGTCATTGAGAGCCAGTAATTCTAGATTAGCCTGAATAATATTCTCCACTACATCATCACTTAAAGGCTAGCAAATCGGCATAAAAAAAAAGCATTCTTACCTCTATTGATTATGAGTTCCAATTGAAGTCTCTTTAATCGTCCCATATATTATATTACTTTGCAGGTTGAATGCCTTTTCGACGGCAACCTTCGAACAATGTGAAAAAAAGCTGATGGTCCTCTTTTCGTTGGTTGTTCTTCCCCGAAGCACGAGGCTCACCTTTCAGTTATTTTCTTTTGCTTCGTCTGATGTTGGGAAACTGCACAGATAATCATTCATTTAATGGATGCGTTTTATAATAACTCATCTTACTATATCTGAGTACACTGACACAAAATCTCGAGTGTTTTTGTTCATAATAAAGAGTGTGATGCACGGTAAAAATATCTATTACCTGACGAGTATTAGATCTACAGAGGGGAAGGACTCCTACTTTTGTCGTCGAGCCGTAAGAATTATGGCCCAAGAGTGGTCTGAAGACCGAGACGCCTGGAGCAGAGGTCAACGCGCCATGACCACTAATCAATATAGCGACGTCTGTAACTGGCTCCAGGTAGAGAAATGTACTGTAACCAAATCGTTAAAAAAATACAAATAGTTTTATTTATTTATATTATATAAGTATGTTCATTGAAGCAATAAAATAAGTTATAAATTCTATTTCGTTTACTTTAAGGAGGGCCACGAGGCTTGAAATTTCATGAAATTGACGTTTCTTATCCGCTTTTTCCTCTTAATAACTTGAAATATAAATGAAACGGATTCATTTATTACAAAATCACAAATATACGATAGGAAAAATTTAAGTCATGTGCGGGATAAATAAAATTTTCTATAATATTCTATATATACATTTTTCCAATCGTATATTTGAGATTTTGTAATGTAATCCGCATAGCAGGCGTTATTGCAAACTTAACTACATTAAAAAGGATTCATTTATATTTTAAGGCATTAAAAATTTAAAAATGACTATATCTAGGCTTTTATAATTTTCTTTTAATTTATCTGGGGGGCATCTGGCGAAAATCTCATGGCGGTAAAACGGGTTTTTTTTAGTAATAAATTTGTTATCCAATATAAGTAAATGACACGGGTGACACATTTTCATTATCATTAGTGAGGTATACATTTATACATAATATATATTTTGAGAAAGAATCGACAACGCTGATCTTCAACGTGTGTTTTTGTGTGTTTTTTAGTGGTTGTTGAATGGTTAATCATTATTTTTGTATGCTGTTTTGCAATAGCTTAACCAATGATTTAATGTGCTGATCCTGTTTGTAATTAAAAGATAAACATGGTGTAAAATACAATGGTGTAACGTCATCAATATTACATTTATTTTAGTACTCAAAAATAAACTAAAACATGTACAAATAGTGTCTTCATAGCATTTTTCCATGCATAAGTAGTTTCGTCATGTATAGCAACCGTTAAACTCTGAAATTTTGCATTAAAGTTCTTTTGTTTATTATGTAAGTGTGTTTCTGGTTAGCAAGTTTTCCATTTTATGATATATTTTATCTATAATATAAAAATAAAAATTCCTATACAAAATTGATTTGAAATATACATGATTTTACTAAAACTTGCAAACCGGAATCATAGATATTAGGCTGAAGAACTTGAATGTTAAACTTCACAACACAACACATGCATGCATAATTTGAACACATGTATTTCAAATAAGACGACAGAAAGTTTGTATGGAAAGCGTCATAAAGACCTTTTCCCTTATAAATCCAGCTAGAATAGTTACTTAGTTAATTCATATGCTAAAGAAGTGCAAATGTTAGGTATAATACTGAAATCCCTCTATAACTTTATAATTTACCTAACTTTTGTTTATCTAGGATAATCGAAAATTCTATTTCATAATATGTATCAAAAACAGCATCATATCAAGTTTTCCTTGGCAAAGGAGGCAGTTTTAGAAGTGAAGAGAAGCATTGACGTTCATCTTAAAAGAGTTATAGTCAGGGTTGCAAGTGCCAGGCATAATTTTAACTTTCTTCCCTGAATGCATGGACCTGGTACCCTACACAGAGAGTATATGAAAATTAAAGTTTATTTTTCAATCAGAGATGTCGATAAGTTCTATCTGTATAGTATTTGAACAATGAGGGAGTGGTCATCACAATTAAAACTTTTACCTGTTGTATCGATGTCTTCTGGTCTTGTGTTCAATTGTATCTTCGGGTAGTTCGGTGAGCTATTGACATAAAACATAATAAAAATACTACATTTTATCTAAATAAAATATTTGGGTCGGTTTCCACACCACTCTAAATATTTGACATATGTTGGATTGTATAACAAGTATATTATAACTTTGTTCTATTTTAACTAAATATTCCTTTTTTTATAACAAAAAAACCAATATGTGTCAAATATTAAGGAGTACGATACCCTCGGCGCGTTTTTTTTACAGTGGTGTCACGAACACTGCAGTGCAGTGCCGTCCTAGTCCACTAAAATTGAATTTATGTATATAGAAACAAACATGTGTATACTAAAAATGAAAATGTATTATATGATATGGCGTTTAAATGTAGATTTTGATGTGTGTTCTAAAAATTGTAGGTATATTAGTATGAGTCTATTATGCATATATGGCAGCAGGGTTTGAATGAAACACCTGGTTGATATTATTTTTCGAGATATGACCAAGTTTGGTGTTGTGAAAATTAAACACAGAATCAGAATAATAGATGACTTATTACATAATTTACATTCATTCGATTATGTTATTGTATTGTAAACACTTACTGTCAGATTTTTACTTTGAAAAGCTCGTGTAAGAGCACCACTGTTGATAGTACCTCAGTACTTTATCGCGTTAGTGTGCACTTGTAACAAGCGAATCATCGATTTATTACCGACAATTAATGACCAATACAATATATAATAGCTTAATCTCCAAATTGTTAACATTATTAAATTCAGATTCTGTGTTTTCAATGAAAATATGTATTTTACGGAAAAGATATTACGTGTGATTGTTCCAAAAAACATATATCAAATTGATACAAATATATTTGTGAACTATATAATAATATTTTATAACTATAACAACTCAGGTATTATTTTATTGATGGTTAAAGGATTGCCATTTACAATGCGGTCTTTGTGCAACAATATTTTAATGTTTCGTTTTTCACGAACACGACCTAAAGCAACATACAATTGGCCGTGACTGAACACATCTGATCTCAGATCAACTCCTACACGGCCTATGGTCTGCCCTTGACTTTTATGAATCGTCATAGCGTAGCATAATTGCAGTGGAAATTGACGACGACTCATTTCAAATGGACTATTTTTATCGATGGGTGCTTTGAATAGGATACGTGGAATTAAATAATTTTCGTGCCCACCTGGTTTTCTTACTGTAATGAGGCGTGGTGAAGTACTTTCAATTATTACTTTTGTACCGTTAACTAAGCCGTCTGCAAAGCTTAAATTTCTGATAATCATACATACGCATCCCTCTTTTAATTTAAGATCGAATTCTGGGACACCAGGTGGTTGGATTCTATTTAAAACGTCGGGTCCCAAAAATAACTGATCTGCGTTATCATTTACCACTTTGTCATTGGAGTAAAAGTGTAATATTTCTCCAGGGACTCGTTCTAAAATTGTTGCATTGATTTCGCGAACAGCGTCGTTACGCGTACATAAAATAGCCCTGTGTGTACAAACATCAGGTTCATCTAATACCAACCCGAATACAAAATCAATAAGTTCGTCTAAATCGGAGACTAATTCGATTGATTCTAGTGAGATTAAACGTTGAATACCTGCACCTGATTGCAATGGTACCGAGGATAAGTTGTTTGAACCTAAATTCAATAAAAATTCTGCGTATTCAGGATCGTCTCTGCAACGTTGTGAAGCTATCAGTGAAAATGTTTTTAGTTTTCGCCAGAGCGGTGAAGTTTTCACTGAACTATTCAAAATGTCTGAATTTGTCTTGGCACTCGGAACGACGGGAGGGATTTGTCGAAAATCACCTGCAAATATGATGATTTTACCGCCGAATATCTTGTCTGATTTCATCAAGTCTCGCAACGATCTATCCAAGAGATGAATCAAATATTTGTGTGCCATCGGTGCTTCGTCGTATAATATGACATCAGCGTGATATATTAATTCAGCTCGTTGTGTCCCGTTTGTTATATTCCAATAACAGTTGTCATCGTCTAAATCTAAAGGATATTTAAACATTGAATGTGCTGTGATACCACCTTCGTGGTTTTGTGCTGCGATAGCTGAACTCGCTGTGCACAAGACAATGCCGCTTAAATCACCACGGACGTGAGCAGTAATTACATTCAAAAGTAACGTTTTACCAGTACCTGCTGGACCATCAATGAATATTGCACACGGATTCATTTCACGGTACTGTTTGTCGACGCAAAGTTTGTCAGTATAATCGAATACGGCCCGTTGTTCTGAAGACAATTTTGATACCCATTCATTGACGAATGATTTTTGCGTGTTTATATTGTATTCAACGCGTTCTCTGCCTAATTCAGTTGTATCATCATGAACGTCAGGAAGACCTTGTTGCATAAGGGTGGACCCGTGTTTACGTAAAAGTCTACCAATTTGAGTCAAACACAGATTATATGCCCTCGTTTCTTCGTTTGGCATTCTGTGTAAAATATCTTCACTTAGTTGTTTTTTAAATGTTTCCCACATAGACGCAACGGAAGCGCCATTTACAGCGAGAAGTACGAAAAAGTTTCGGAGGCGATGTCCTGTGAAAAATGTTGATGCTTCCGCAAGGGCCATTTCGTATTCACGAAGATCATCTGCAAGTCCTACAGCTTTGGCAGCTTCTTGGAAAGTTGTGCAATCCTCGCCACCTAGCCTCAACAGATCTTTATAACTGCGACACGGAAAAGAATTGAGCAGAATTCTTAGGTAAAATTGTTCACCTCTGTTAGGAGCGACCCAAAACATTCGTGCAACGAGTTCACCTCTTTGACGCGGTGTAATAAACTTTCCATTTTGAGTTTCATAAATTTGAGTGGTTTTGGTTGTTGGGCGTTTTGTGTGTACTATATAATTTTCGTAAAAATCTATGTACTTTACTGAGTCAAACTCTTCCCCTTGTGGTCGGTTGAAATATGTGATCAAATCTGAACCACCGCGACTCACCGCTTCATTTATATCACTGGGTCTGAAATAAACAGTCTGTTGGTTTTCCAGATGAACGGGTAACTGCTTTACATTTGGCTCTCGGGCCGTGACGTCGAATTCTAGTATCCTCCAAACAGCGTCGCTCGACCCGATATAAGCTTTAGTAGCATACTCCTCTATTTCATTGTGGTTATCGGTAACAATAGCTACTCGTGCCTCATCAGGACCTTTCGTCATGTATTTGAACAAATATTTAATTATTGATCGCTGAGACGCAACTTCTACGTTGATATGTGCATCGTATTTCAACAAAAGGGCCGCATTGTATGGAACAACCCACAAATCGTTAACTGTTATTTCTCTGCCGCGGTACTTTATGGTAGCAACGTTCTTGCTGTTGCGGCGCAGATGAATAAACCCTCGCTCGTCAGTAAAGGTTACATCGGTTTCACGTTTTGGAAATCGTTTCGTACATTTTTTATTTTCTTTGTCATAGCAAGGGAGGTTATCCCTGTCAGGCCCACACGGTCCGTGAATCATATGCTCAAGAACAGCTTGACGCAACCTGCCATCATCTTCTGATTCATCAGGTATGTCCGCACGGCACACTTTGTCGATGTCTACATTATCAACAGGACCTCCACCTTCAACTCTAAAGCAGATGTGAGCATGTGGCAATCCTCTTTTTTGAAATTCAATGACGTACATTAGATATTCGACTTTACCGAACCAATGTCCGGAGCGTATGTCGCGAATTAATGCATCCAAACGCAATTTAAACGCTCGTGCGCATATAAGTGGATTTGGGCGTTGGCCAGGAGGTGTTGACCGTCTAATTTCTATCCAATTTGGATTGCAAGTAAAGGTGATGAAATACGTTGGCTTGCCCCGTCGATTGAATAAAGCAATACCATCTAAATATTTCCCTTTCATGTACCGTGGACCACCGGTAAAACTGTTTGGCAAATAAATACGTCCCGGAGTAATACCCTCTGCGATAATGGTTTCATCATTTAGTAACTCTTGGAGAGGCGCAACTCTTAATTCATTACTTCGATTTTGCGATTGCATATAAAACATATATCGAAAACGTTCTTCTCTGATTCTGCAATACATGTCAACTATCCATTCCTCCGATAATCGTCCGCACTCACTAAATCTTTTCAGAGATAGCAAGAGGCATCTGACATATTTAGCTTGAGTTAATTTTTTACCAAAATTGTCTAATCGGCCCGGATACCAACCAGGATTACCTTCTGGATATAAAAGTGGATATTGAAAGCATTCATATAGAATATGCATAATATCAACAGTGTGGGGCTTACTTTCACCAATTTTCCAAACAGCTATAGAACGCGGTGCGTACTGTTCGCGATCTGTGCTAATTATAGCGGATACTTCTCTACCCACGGGCTGATCGCCTAAAATATTGCCGTGAGTGGCTCTGGAAGTTTTTTCAAATTGTATAAAAGCTTCCGAGGATGCTTCTAAACTCAGTCTTTTGAAACATTCTATGTAAGGATTTACATTATGTAAAAAGTTGGTGATTGATCGTATAACTACTATTTCGAGATTTTCCCCTGCGGCTATACTTTCGCGTTCTGAACTATCATTAATATGCATTGCAATGTTATTTGTAGTTTTATTATAAGTTAAATCAAAAACGCGATGATATATTCGCCCTTGAATTTTTAAAAAGGCTATTCCATCTGGTTGTTGTAGACCATGCGTAGTACCTAATGCTGAAAAGGCAAACATATTATTGTATGCTCGTGGTCTTTTTACAAAAGCGGGATGTGTGTAAAAGTCTTCTGTAAGGGGAGTAAAAGCCTGGACGTTGTTAGCGCCGGATCCACAACACCACTGCTTTCTCGTTTTTTCCTCATCAAACAGCCGAGCGCTACAATGTGGACAAACGTAAGCATCTGAAGAATAAAGACACACGTTTTTCAATGAAAATGGTACTATGGTACTTAGTTCTGCACCACGTTTTTCTCCTATCAAATTTTTTGATCTACGTAATGGTACTTCTATATTACGACTGATTTCATTATATTGCGTCTCAGTTTGTCCAGTTATTTCTGGATGATTTTTATGATACTTTCTTACTGCAGTACGATTTACTTCAGGTTTTTTTTTGTAATATTTATCTACCGCAGTGCGATGCACTTCGGGATTTTTATCAGTGTACTTTTTGACTGCGTCACGATTCACTTCTGGATTTTTATCCGCGTATTTTTTTACTGCGTCACGATGAACTTTGGGATTGATATCCGTGTACTTTTTAACTGCGTCGCGATGAATTTTGGGATTTTTCTCAGTGTATTTTATAACTGCATCATGATGAGAACTTGGTTTGATTTTTTTTCTCCCTCTTTTCTTTTTCATTGGTCTTCCACGTTTATTTGACGACAATGAAGATTTAAATTTCTTACATGCGACAACATAAACTGGATCTAAAATGGACTGTCTATCAATGACAACAACAGGTTTTAATATTGTCAGTTTTGGATCACTCTTTATTTGATAGGTATTCATATTATTATTTTTCGAGTTAATATTACCAGAAATAGACATTCCTATATCAAGAGTAGGAATGTCATTTATTATAGAAGGAGATGTTTCATTGCACTCATTAAGAATTGGTTGAACCATAAAATTTATATTGTTGTCAATAACAGTTTTTATTAAACCAGGAGATAAGCAATCTTGTAAAATAGAAGGAGATATCAGACTGCATTCACTATCAGTAGTCACATGCGTAGTGTTTTTAGTCTTTTTGTTAGAATTTTCAATTATGTTTTTTACTTGATTAGCAGAACATTCATAGTTAATTAAAGATGATGTTTCATTGTTTTGACTGATATCTGACTGAGTGTCACTACCAATCAGCGAAGTTGTTGGTTTGTTTATCATACTTTCACTGTGAATAACAACCTGTACCGTGTTAGAATTATGTGAATCTTTGGGAGTGGATGAAAATATCTCACTACACGCGTTGCCCGCCGAATGCATAGTTTTTAAGTTTGTTGTATTAAAATTTTCACTAACGCAATTTATTGATTTTGAAGCATTATTATAGTTGGTTAAAATGGTAGGAGATGTTTGAATACATTGACTTACATCTGATTGAGTTTTAGTATCCAATAAAATAATTGTTTTATCGTCTATAATATTATCTTTCCTTTTGTGGACCTCTGATTGAGTTCCATTATCAAATTGCGCAATTTTATTATCCATAAAATGAGTTATATTACAATTATCTGATTGAGTACCACTATCAACTATGGATATGGTTGTATTATCCATAACATTAACATTATCAATACAATGACTGATATCTGATCCAGTGCCACTATCAATTAAGGAAATTGTTGCATCGTCTGAAATTTTAGTAGTATCAGCAGATTTACTGACATTTAATTGAATTTCATTATCAACTAATGAAATAGTTTCATTGTCAATAACATCAGTTTTATTAGTATGAGTTTGAGTGTCTATTTGGCTTGATTTAATTATAGAAGGAGATACCTCACCGAATTCAACAAATGAATCCATTGTTTCTAGAATAGAAACGTTATGAATTGAAATAGGTGATATTTCACTATGTTGACTAACATCAGACATGATGAGATTAGAAGACTCTTGGTTAGATGGCAAATTTAGAACACGAACTTTATATATGCCATAAAAACGTGTCTGTAGCGGATTTATGGACATTTGGTAGGAAAGCAGGAGTTTTGCTAAATCTTCAATATTGTTACATTTAAAGAATCGTGCTACACCGTTTGTAACTGATTCATTCAAGCTGTTGACACTGTGACTATTAAAATAATAATACTTACCATTGTGTCGCCAGAATGACACTGTATAGCCATTACCGATAAATAAATAGCTGTCTTTGACATCATTGTGATGAGAATTGAATACATCTTCGTTTAATTTATTTGAAAGATATAACAGCTTATCTTCCATTTCCTCAATATATTTAGGATATTCTCCATTGACAAGGCAATTTCTAAAATCCGTCATATCTTCAATTTCGACAGATATTTCATTAATTTGAATGCTGGATGGCAAATCATCAGGATTCAAGAATCCTGTAGTATCACTTGTCGGTATGTAAGGTTCCAATTTCACATACAATTTGTCACCTTCATTTAATATAAAATCAATATCGTGTTTAGAAAACATTGATCGTTTTCTTATTGTTGAGTAAATGGCAGCCACATATGCCATTGCCGTACATTGCCTGCCTGGAGCTTTAAACTTGCTGTGAGATTGGTTTACGCTGCCTACAAAAAAGAGAATAAAACATAAAAATTTGTTAAGCTTAATATATTTTGATATTTAAAGTAAATATTAATTCTGTAATGCATCAATATATGATAGTTGATATGATTATTGATAAATATTTCACAAATACTATATTTAAGATTATTTCCAAATTTTTATCTTTCAGGTATGCCTCCTGCGCCCATCCGCATAGACAGTTACATAGATACTGCTATCATACATGATTGAAAACAAACTGTAGCATAAAAACAGGAACAAAAAACTTAATTTATTGGATAATTTGAGGCAAAAATGGTTAAACTCTTTTGATTTTAAATAATTTAGATTTATATAATTATAACTAAAAACCTACTAAGATCTTGCTGATAAACATAAATATTAATTATATATATGTAAACAGATTATTTTTCTAATTATTTATGTTAAATATATAGTGAAGTCTTAGGTGATTAGAAGAACGGACTTCTTCCACATTCAACACACAGCAAAAGCGGCGAGTGTTTCGGAAGCTAGAGCAAAATAAGGTTTGATCACGAACGAACGACACGTTGCTTTTGTAAAAGAAGGGTCATCAACACAATCGAAATCCAAGCATTACTCCATCTTAGGCGCAGCTCCCGATTCGACTCTTTTGATGGGACATATGAAAAACACTACACAATTTCTGAGGATGTTGGTGTTTCGTCATCCAGACGAGACATATTTCTATAATCGAAAAATATAAAACGTATGGTACTTATATAACTTACTGTGCTGCGGGAAACAAACATACCGAAAGACTACACAACAAAATCGAATAAATATTATGACTTAACAAATGAATTAACCAAAAACGGTTATGTGGTTAATTTATATGCTGTTGAAGACGGAGCAAGGGGTATACCAGCAAAATCCCTATATAATCTACTAAAAGACCTTAGCCTGTCAAGAACAACTAACTTTCATCCTAGAATGTGTATCCAAGGCGGCATTAGTAGAATCTTACCAAATTTGGTTGGGCAGCGGAGGAAGCTTGAGCAGAGAAAGGGAGCACTGATGCATCATAAAGGAGCCCCTTAACTTTACTCACTGGGTTGTAAGTCCCAGGCACCTTAACTCTACCTCTCAACGCTATGGACCCGGCACCCACACAGTGAATTCATGGAATGCTAAGTATATTCGTCTCACGCCTGTTAATATGACTTCATAATATTTAATTTATATATTTTATACTTAATTATTTATACTTTCTCTAAATAATCATATGTAGTTAATTTATTGAACTTTTTGTTTACACTATGTTTTATTAGAACTGTGCTTTTGGTAAGATAAACAGAAGTTAATTAAAATGTAAATACAATCAGCCTACATACTACCTAAATACTATCACCTACTATTTGTAATATATAATATACTATTTGTATATAAAATGTTAGAACATAAACATTTAGTGTGAAGACCACGGACAATTGAAAATTAAGACAAAAGGTTATCTTTTAAATAAACATTATTTATTTTTTTACTAAAACGGGCATACATGTACAGTGCCCAGTTATAATGGAAAAAAAAACATTAAAATATGAAATAGAAAATGAAGATATTATAGTAAATATAATACTAATCACCTACTAATTATAATATATAATATACTATTTGTATATAAAATGTTTGAACATAAACAGTATGTGACCGTGTATGATGACCACCCACAATTAAAAGAGTGCTATGTTTTAAATAAGTACTATTTATTTTTTGACTCATTCGCTTAGATCGGGATACATGTACAGTCAATGGAAACATTACAATATAAAATTGAAAAAAAAAAAACTAAAAATAAGAACACAATATAGTAAATATATATGATACTAAATAAATATATCTACATGTACACTAATATTGGAATTTTGTATGATTGGGCAATGAAATTGAGAATGATTTTTATTTTTTGCAACAAATAAATTTAGTTTACTGGACTGATTTAAATGAAATTAATGATATAATATTAATGAGATAGTTTGAGATCCAGGGAAAGGCATGTGATAGTTTTTATCCAGCTACGCAACAAAAGGTTAATGGTTTTGCGCGATATCTGACATAAGAGCAAGCAGAGCTAGTGTAAATTCGAAATTTTTGGAGTAAAAACGGGGTCTTAAATTTTGAGTTAATAATAATAATAAATCTGAATGAGAAGGTTAACAGATAGCGAAAAAAATTCAAAAGTTAAATCGAAAAATTTGGAACTTATTGCCAACTTTTAGCCTATTCTGGAAAATATTCAACCGACAATCTATTACAGTTTTATAGATGCAAGCTTTGAAAGATTGCACAACATAGGTTTACTTAATGACATTACTAAACTTATCTGATAATTATTGAACCAAACAAATCAGGCAATTTTTCTTTATCTAAATATGGAACCAAACTTTACACTAAAAAGTGTTACATTATTGAGTAAAAAAAAATTAACCCGTTGTGTGACCCTTGCAAGCAGCAAGGGATCAATTGTCAATAATTGTCAACAACTATATGAGAGTGTAACTTCAAAAACAGCTTGACCGATTTTTATAAAATTTAAATAAGACCACACAAATGAGACAAGCTTTCAAATAAAAAGAATCATGAAAATTAGTTCACCTAGTCAAAGTTCAGATGTAAAAAAAGTTGATAACCTCCTCCCTCTTTTGAAGTTGGTTAAAAATGAGACATTTAATGTAGTCAGGGATATAAGATAAAAGTATGCTGCCCTACAAAAATTATCAAACAATTATAAAGTAATAATAACATGGACGAAGGGACATAACATGTGCCCGGGTAACACCATGGCATATACGCTGGCCAAAGACGGGGCAAAAAAACAGGAATGTGATGACGCAAAGAGCCTTTGCAAACCATCAGTAATGGAAATACGAGAACTATTGCGTCGTCACACCGAGAGAGAACAACAAAACCTGTGGGATAAGTTAGAAGACTAAACATGCTATGGCCATGTTTCCAACTCTAAACAAGATGCTGACAAATAACCTGCTAAAGCTACAGCGGGATGAATTGCGCCTTGTTATAGGCCTCTTTACGGGTCACTGCAACCTGAACTACTTTCTGCACAAAACGGGAGCAACAGACAGTCCTCTATGTAGAGGCTGTATGCGTGAAGAAGAGACCGTGGAGCACGTCCTATTTCACTGTGAAGCCACGGAACAAATAAGAGTTGAAACGGGTCTATGTGAGCCATTCTCACCATCGAAATCTTTTCCACCACCACAAACGTCACTGGAGCAGCTATGCCAGCGACCCAGAGTCCTTCTCCGCTAAGTTAAGGAGTTGGGATGGCTTGGGTAAAAGCTGGCGGGGGAAATGCACAATACACCCCAAGCGGGACGTCAGTGCAGGACATATCACGCCCAATTAGAATAAGAATAAGATAAAAGTAGAATCAATTCATAACTATTTTTGTTAAGACCCCGTACCAAAATAAAGTAAACCTGCAATAATCCAGCAAAAATTTTGCAATACATGGTTGGATTTTATTTTTTTATTCTATTGTGACGGTACAAGCACAACCCACCTGAAGTAAAGCGGACTATCTTCTACCTATAACAGATGCATTTCGTCACAATTCACGAATTGCACTGCGACCTTGAGACAGTTGTCAAATCTTATGTGTCTGTAATTTCACTGACTCTCAAGACTGCTCCGGAACACACCGTTAGGTGCTTGGCGACAGATTTTCTACTTGAGGGTGATCGCTAGCCAGGCGGGCATTCACAAAATGCCCTTCCACCATACGGTGAATCTCAAGCCCGCGGCGGGATTCGAACCATAGACCTGCTGCGCGGCAGTCCATAGCCAATGACACTGAGCCATCACTGCTTCAAAATAGGTAGTAGATGATAAAATTTGTCTTAATATAGAATGCAGCTCTAGACCTCTTATAGACCTTAACCTTTTGTTATGGGTAAGGTGAGAAATTGTTCAAATATACATGAACGACTAAATATTTCAAAAGCAACTTGTTTGAGTAAAGATAATTTCTGAGTAAAGTTTTTCCATGACAATGTAATGCCTGATCCTAAGCATGCTTTTAAAAGATTGATATAACAATTACATTTTTTGAATTGGTTGAATAACCAAAACCGGCCACTGACACATTAACTCTTTCGGATTTGATGGTAGTCATACATCCCAGCCTCCACATGACTGATGGGATGTGATACTCCATGCCACTTTGGCACATTTTAGCTAAATAAATAGAAGTATCCGTCCCAAATAGTTCTGGATCTATCCCTTTATAGATTATCATTAGAAAATTTAACATTAGCTTCTTGTTTATGGTTGAAAGAACATTTAAATTCAAAGACAATCCACAAAAAAAAATGTGTGGTATTACTTTAAGGTGAGTTTATTGAGATATACATAACATGTGCTAAAAATATCAAATAAGTTATTACATTCATAAAATATTCCTATATTGTTTAAAAAGAATACTCATTGGTCTTTCAGTACTTGTCATACTACTTTGAAGCAATGATAGCTGAGCTGTTACATCTATGGACTGCGGCGCAGCAGGTCCATGGTTCGATCTGTAGAGTTGTTCCAACCTTAGAGTTAGTTAAAACAACCACACACTGAGGTTTGGAATGTGGCCCAGTAGTCCTTGAGAGTCAGTAAAATTACAGGCACATAAGACTAAACAGCTATATGTCTCTAGGTGACGGGCACAGTGCAGTTGCTTACTTGATGAAATGCATCTGATATAGTTAGAGATTACCGCTTAACATCAGGTGGGTATCGCGAGTGTTCCGTCACAATCACATAAAAAAATCTTCAACAACTACATATATGCCTATGGAAACAATTTGTAGGAAAAGATGTGTGCCTTGTACACATCTTTTCCTTGTAGGAAGAAAGATACATGCACACACATCCAATGCAAGACATCAGAGAGATTCTTGTGTAAAGTTGCTTATGACATACCATATGTAACAAAAATTGTTTTATACATTTCGTAATACAAAAACATCCTAAAATGTACGCAATCACTGTTAATGCATGCACACCGGATGTTTTGTTCCATCCTGAAAACTGATGTTTTAAGGTGTAAAATAATTATAAGTATTTCTTTTGATTCTTTTATGTCATCTGAGAAAATAATTTTCATTATTCTAAAAAAAAAACTGTAGTCCTGGTACAACACCTCCTTTCCAAACTGAATAAGTTTACTGACACCAAAAAATAATTGATATGAATTTCTAAATCACTGTTTTTTTTTTGTGTCAACATTCTACTCAAAATATTTGAATGTTTGTCTAGGTTGGTAATCAATTCTGTTTATGAGCTAGATATATGTAACTTCCATACAGACAGACATACAGTAGGACATTATAGATTTATCAAACAAAACTCTAACATAATAAGTACACAAGAGTTTAGCAGCTTTGCTTTCCTACTGATCAAGAAGAAGCAGATAACTTTTCATTGAAATTATAATGTACCAAAATGACTTAAAATTAAAGCATAACATTGCACATATATAATGAGGATATGTAGGTCACAATATGTAGGTCAGTCATAATGGACACATTACAATATAAAATTGAAAAAAAAAAAAAAAAAAGAATTTAGTATAGTAAATATATATATCTACATGTACACTAATATTGGAATTTTGTATGATGGGGCAATGAAATTGAGAATGATTTGTTTTTTTTGCAACAAATAAATTTATAAACTACTGGACAGATTTAAATTAAATTAATGATATAATATTAATGAAATAGTTTGAGATCCAGGGAAAGGCATGTGATAGTTTTTATCGAACTACGCAAAAAAAGGTTAATGGTTTTGCGTTTTTTTATCTGACATAAGAGTGAGCAGAGCTAGTGTAAATTCGACATTTTTGGGGTAAACACATGGTATTAAATTTTGAGTAAATAATAATATATCTGAATGATATGGTTAAATGATAGCGAAAAAAAATCAAAAATTAAATCGAAACATTTGAAACTTATTGCCAACTTTTAGCCTATTCTATAAAATATTCATCTGACAATCTATTACAGTTTCATTTATGCAAGCTTTGAATGATTGCACAACATAGGTTTACATAATGACATTACTAAACTTTTCTGATAATTATTGAACCAAACAAATCAGGCAATTTTTCTTTATCTAAATATGGAACCAACCTTTACACTAAAAAGTGTTACATTTTTAGGTAAAAAAAAAATCAACCCGTTTTTGTGACCCTAGCAAGTAGCAAGGGATCAATTGTCAATAATTGTCAACAACTATATGAGAGTGTAACTTCAAAAACAGCTTGACCGATTTTTATAAAACTTAAATGAGACCACACAAATGAGACAAGCTTTCAAATAAAAAGAATCATAAAATCAGTTCACCTAGTCAAAGTTCTGAGGTAAAAAAAATTGATAATCTCCTCCCTCTTTTGAAGTTGGTTAAAAATGAGACATTTAATGTAGTCAGGTATATAAGATTTAAGAAAAATCAATTCATAACTATTTTTGTTAAGACCCCGTACCAAAATAAAGTAGACCTGCAAAATAATCCGGCAAACATTTTGCAATACATGGTTAGATTTTACTTTTTTATTCTATTCTGACGGATCAAGCACAACCCACCTGAAGTAAAGCGGAGTATCCTCTGCCTATAACAGATGCATTTCGTCACAACTTACGAATTGCACTGCGCCCTTCACCTTGAGACATAGTTGTCAAATCTTATGTGCCTGTAATTTCACTGGCTCTCAAGACTGCTGCCGGAACACACCGTTAGGTGCTTGGCGACAGATTTTCTACTTGAGGGTAGTCGCTAGCCAGGCGGGCATTCACAAAATGCCCTTCCCCCATGCGGTGAATCTCAAGCCCGCGGCGGGATTCAAACCATAGACCTGCGCGGCAGTCCATAGCCAATGCCACTGAGCCATCACTGCTTCAAAATAGGTAGATGATAAAATTAGTCTTAATATAGAATGCAGCTCCTCTTATAGACCTTAACCTTTTGTTATGGGTAAGGTACCTAAAATTCTAAGAAATTGTTCAAGTCATTAAATATGCATGAACTACTAATTATTTCAAAAGCAACTTGTTTTCGAAAAGTTTTTCCATGACAATGTAATTTCCTGATCGTAAGCATGCTTTTAAAAGATTGATATAACAATTACATTTTTTGAATTGGTTGAATAACCAAAACCGGCCACTGACACATTAACTCTTTCGGATTGGATGGTAGTCATACATCCCAGCATCGGACATGACTGATGGGATGTGATACTCCATGCCACTTTAGCACATTTTATCTAAATAAATTGAAGTATCCGTCCCAAACAGTTCTGGATTTGTCCCTTTATGGATTATCATTAGAAAATTTAACATTAGCTTCTTGTTTGTGGTTGAAAGAACATTTAAATTTCAAAGCTAATTCATAAAAAAATATTGTGTGGTATTATTTTAAGGTGAGTTTATTGAGATATACATAACATGTGCTAAAAATATCAAATAAGCTATTACATTTATAAAATATTCCTATATTGTTTGAAAAGCAAACTCCCAATGAGTATGCTTTTCAAACTTTCAGTACTTATCATACTACTTTGAAGCAATGATAGCTAAGTGGTTACATCTATGGAGTGCGGTGCAGCAGGTCCATGGTTCGATCTGTAGAGTTGTTCCAACCTTGGAGTTAGTTAAAATAACCACACACTGAGTTTTGAATGTGGCCCAGTAGTCCTTGAGAGTCAGTAAAATTACAGGCACATGAGACTAAACAGCTATATGTCTCTGGGCGACGAGCACAGTGCAGTTGATTACTTGACAAAATGCATCTGATATAGTTAGAGATTACCGCTTAACATCATGTGGGCATTGCACATGTTCGGTCACAATCACATAAAAAAATCTTCAACAACTACATATATGCCTATGGAAACAATTTGTAGGAAAAGATGTGTGCCTTGTACTTAAAGGAAGAAAGATACATGCACACACATCCAATGCAAGACATCATAGAGATTCTTGTGTAAAGTTGCTTATGACACCTCACATAGGGTCTACAATGTACAGATGTTGATAATTGGACTTATTTCATTCTTAATTATGTTTTTAAATTATTGTGTTATCATCTCAAATACGTCCTAAATTTTAATTAATCAATATACCATGTGTAATAAAAATTGTTTTATACATTTCGTAATACAAAAATATCCTTTAATGTATGCAATCACTGTTAATGCATGCACACCGGATGTTTTGTTCCATCCTGAAAACTGATGTTTTAAGGTGTAAAATAAATTATAAGTATTTCTTTTCATTCTTTTATGTCATCAGAGAAAATAATTTTCATTATTCTAAAATAAATAATAAACCTGTAGTCCTGGCACTACACCTCCTTTCCAAACTGAATAAGTTTACTGACACCAAAAACCAATTGATATGAATTTCTAAAGCACTGTTTTTTTTTGTGTCATCATTCTACTCAAAATATTTGAATGTTTGTCTAGGTTGGTAAAAAATTCTGTTTACGAGCTAGATATATGTGACTTCCATACAGACAGACATACAGTGTGACATCATAGATTTATCAAACTTTTCATTGAAATTATAATGTACCAATATGACTTAAAATTAAAGCATAAGATTTCATGAATAATGAGGAAATGTAGATAACATTCATTCTTTATAAATGCTCATGTATACAGTTATGGGCTACCGCATAGCCTGTTTGAACTTCACTGTATGGCTATATCGAGAATGGTAGCTTAGCAAGTTTCCATATTCAAGTAGAAAACCACGTATCTCTCTAGCTAGGTTTAGGCTGTTTAACATGAACAACGATCATCTCTTAAATAGTGGTTGATGGCTAAGTTATAAATAAGTTTGGATTAGCTTACCAGATGCAATGCATGTTTGATTCGCATATAGCTGCAACTTTTGTTTTTTTATTCTAGCGGACATTGTAGCGTCTGTAAAGAAAAAAATACTTAGTATAATTGTTACATATAAACTTGTGGACACAAAAATACATAATGATATTAGAAAACTGTGCAGAAAGAAAGATAATTAATACAAGAAAATATAGTTTATGTATATATGATGATTCTGTACCAAGAAAGATTCCGTACCAAGAAGACAATCTTCAATTGTTGTAATGCTGCTTTACAAAACTTGATATGACATCATCGCTAACATGTTTGTCTAGATAATGAGTGGTCAAGTACAGAATACATGGCAAAGGGACTGTGTGAGCCCAGGTTCCACCATAGCAGATACTCTAACCGTGGACAGAACAGAAAATATTTATAAAAGATATATGAAATGTTATTGATGGTGTGCATCTATGAAAGATAAGAAAGGTGGGAGACCGATACCTGTCGCCATGTGAAATCATTCCTTGATCCGTAAATTTGTGTTGTAAGAAAGATACATAATTAATATAAGAAAGTAATATAGAAAGATTTAACAGATATTTAGAGATTAACTTACCGCAAAAAATTCCGAAAGAAGCGTAGCGTTCCTCTACGTTTTTAAAACTACACGACTTTATACGTGCGTATTGTTTTAAAAACACCACTTATTATAATATATAATAAATATCGTATATCTTTGTTTTTCATACGTAGATATAAGATATTTATGGATTTAATTTTATTTTTAGCAGCACGCTCTAAGAACATTGCTTTGCTAAGAAAATGAGGTAGAGTAGGGATGTTCGTTCCAATACTTTCGTGGATCGATATCGATACAAAGGAATACGATTCAGTCAATTTTTGTTTCGAAACAATGGCGTTTGATTTATCGTTAGTGGATCGATATAATGTATACTGAAGATCGGATCGTAAAATCGGACTAATTTGTAATTAATACGAAATAAGATAGAAGAATCAAACTTTAACTTCGTACCGCGTTCATTTACTACAAGTATGGTCTACTATGAAGGTTCATAAGACACTCATAGAAATATTTTACTGGCACTTAATTTTGTTAAATCAGTTGTTATTGCATCTTATATTTCATTACACCTTCAATTTTGGCATGAGTACTTGTGAAGATCGTCATTTTCATTTCGATTATTACGTTTTGCTCTCTTGAACCACCAATAAGTTATTTGTAATTTATTATGTATAAGTATATGTTTTGTGATATATGACATAATGTTTATAAATTACTACTGTCATTTTCTAAAAATATGATATTTATGGTTATTTTTTATTACTACTTCATATAATTGACATCTATATATATATTTTAATTATATTTCATTTTTGATGCATGTTCATAATGTTTAATTAAAAATGTTTGTAACTAAATTGATTTCATTAAGTGACATTCTATAATAATGATATCATTCTAAATGTATTAATTTATATGAATTGAGTCAATGTTTTGTGCTTTATATCTATAGCAATTTCTAAATAAATATAAAAATAAGTGCAAGTGTTGACTGAATAATAAAATAAATAACAGTTGCGTTATTACACAACCAACGGTGACTGAAGGCAAGTGCAAATTATGTATGTATTACATTTGAAATGTAAGCCTCAATCGTCTAGATCCATGAAGCCATCTCCCACCTTTTACGAAATCATGATAAAATAAATTGATTAAAAACTAAGAAATCCGAATGCAAGATTAAAAAATTAATAAATTTGCAAGTTAAAAAAAATATTGAAATGCTATGAAAGAGTTATTTATTTTTAGTAGGTAGGCTAATTGTAGATTTTTTTAATAAAGTCATTACACAGTTAATTATTGCAAATAAAATGTATTTAAGCAGGTACCTGCATTTTAACAATTTAATACTTACCTACTTCATGTAGTATCAGATCACGAAACACTATTAATATATTCGTGGAGTATCAGATAGTCCTGTTTACACTATATATATGCACATAAGAATTTTGACAAAATTTGTGTGAAATAATGTTTTGACAAAAATACATATTTAGGATGTTCGTATTTCAAAATGCAATTGCTTCGGTATACAAGATTAATTCAACTGTCTAAGGTACATATGATTCTTGCTAAATTACACTCCAAGTCAAGGAGAATGAAAACAAGCAATGTTATGATTTTTAGGTAGTAATTTAAAATTGGTTTTGAGCACATATTATATTATACTATTGTAAACGTTAAATCGATTTTAAGGTAAAAATCACGTCAGTAGCGGCAAATTAACTATAAATTCATTATATGATTTTATTATAATTAATTATTTAACTAACAAACTTGCACTACTAACATAATAACTAAATTGATTTCATTGCGTGACATTCTGTTATAATGATATCATTATACATTTGTTAATTTATATTCATTGAGTCAATGTTGTGTGCTTTATATTTACAGCAACTTCTAAATATAGTAATAAGTGTAAGTGTTGACTGCCCTGTTTATTGTAATAATAAAATAAATAACAGTTGCGTTTTCACAAAAAACGGTAACCAGAGGAATGTGCAAATTATGTTTGTACCATTTGAAATATAAGCCTCAATCTCCTATCACCTTTTTTAAATTACCTTTTTTTCCACCTGCTCTATCACGGTAAAGCTAATTATTTTACATTAAAATTGGTTTAGTTGTTTAGAAGTTATGGTTGACTAAAGAAACTAACCAACATATATACATGAAACCTGTAGCTCCCCTTTTTTTTGGCTGCCATATAAAAAAGAGCGTTTCGTTTCATACCTAACATAATTACTTGCAGACTAAGAATCACCGAACCACAATCGCGCCAAACAATATTGGTTTGACTTTACTTAATTAACTAATTAATTATGCAACACGGATATGCAAGCAAGATACAAGATGTTTATAATATAGCGTTATCCCGCTCACACTGTTGCAAAACCTATGGAACAGTTTTACAATAGTTATACGACATTTTATTGTATGCTGTTTGTAACTATTTATAGTTTCACTCATCAACTTTGCTACATTTATTTTAGAGAATTACAAAAATTAAAACTTTGTTGGTAATTAAAACATAAATTGAAACCCTTTTTTGTAACGTAAAAAAGTCAAAACCAAGTTTTAATTCGCCTTTAATCCGTGCTAGAAAACCACTATTTTTTTTAAAGAGGGATAAACATTAGGTACGGATTTATCGTTGAAGCAGCAACAGATATTGCTAGCTATTTACCATTAAATGACTACCTTGTATTAAATATCACGTCAAAGTTCGCAAAAAGCGTGAACAATTTTTTTGTGACGTCATCAAAATTTCCAATACCGTTAGTGAGCGTACTTGGGCAATGTAAATATATATGTTTCTGTTCTACAATATTTAATGCTCTTTTTAAAAGACGTTTTATTTTAAAAAGTACAAAATACGGTAGTGGATCGATCCAAAATATTAAATCAAATCAATAGGATCGATACTTGAATTGATACAATGTATTACGATCCATTGCAATTCCGAATATTGATGCAAAGCACCTGGATCGAACATCCCTAGAATGCGGAAAAGGATATCACTAAATAGTGTTGCCACACTCATTGCGCCGTTAGTTTCTTTTAGATTACTGCACTGCACCCATCACCTTGAGACATACCTGTTAGAGTCTGGCCAACGAAAGCTGTCCATGTATTATTTTCAGAAGTTTTGATATGGCAATAATTTAAGACAAAATTCTAATGAAACATTTTGATACTTTTAGACTATTTAAGAAAAATCGCAATATTTTTCATGGTGTATCTACTTTTCAGGAAGTAACAACGAGGAGACAAAACTTAAAATTGTGGAAGCAGTAAAGAAATTGAAAACTCTCGAAAAAAATTAAATGGAGACTTCTGAAACACATTATTTAGAAAAGGTTTTCTTCAATGACAGGTATTACTTTAGAAATTATAGATTTTAACAGTTACTTCGCAGAGTTATATAAATTTATGAAAATGTATGGATGGCTAAATTAAATAATATAATATTATGGTTTTGTAATAATGTCTTTGTATATTATTCTGGTTTTTGACTTTAATGACTGATAATTAATAAAATACTGTTACATACATAATTTATTGTATTTGTTATCTTCAGATGTCAGTGTGAAGACTCTAAGAAGAATTAAAATTAAAGGGTCTAAAAAAAAGGGTAAAAGATAATAAACCTGTCGTTGTTTACGAAGCAGAAGTGCTTCTAAAAAAACACAGTCATATCCACAATCACGAAATTTTGCTGCTGCCACCGTATCATTGCGACCTCAATGCTATTGAGCTTGTATGGAGTCAAGCGAAGATGGATAAATACGAGCATACTCCCAAAAATTGTTCCACTTGGGGTATGTTCCATTAGTCGCTAAGAACGTTATTTTCGATAATTTTGATCACATTCTGCGTCAATGGTTGTGATCACGTGATCGTTTGTAACTGTCATCCCCATTCCATTTTTGGATAAGAACGCTAAGAATGCCACTTCTGTCACTTTTGACATTAGATGTAGCGTTTAAGGCGAAAATAACGCCAAGACCCATGTGGACACTCCCAACTTTTTGGGAGTGTGATCGTTTTTAGCGTTTTTAGCGAATCTCACTCAAATGGTACGCACCCTTTGATCTTGGCATTATTTTTGCCATAAACGCTATGAAACTACTGGAGAAGTTTGAATTACCTACATTTAATGTCAAAAGTCACTAAAGTGGCAAATTTTAGTGGCATTCTTAGCGTTCTGATCCTAAATGGAACAGGGGAGAACAGTTACAAACGATCACAACCATAGGCGCAGATGTGGTCTTAATTATCGAACATAACGAAATTGGCTTCAAATTGAATACGCCCTTAATACTACTGTTGCAGAGAGAATGGATGAACAGTGTTGCTATATTTGAAATCTTCATTTCAATATTTTTACTTACCTTAGACTATAGTACCACCAACTTAACTGTGTAGTTTTCGAGGGCGCTACTGGTCATGGAAATCAACTACAAACTGTCACAATTTGAAGGAATGTTGTAGTTCTTTTTTCAGCCACCTGAACAGATAAGTTGGCGGGTCTGTAAAATTCTTAAACATACCGCGCACGCTGACGAAGTCCGAAAATTAATTCTAAATCGTAAGGTATACGTAATGCAAAAAATGTATAACTTTTCATTTAGATTTGATGGTGTACAGATCATTAAGGGCATACTCCATTTGACGCTAATTTTGATTATTTTAGATAATATTGATTACATTAATATTTGATACATAGACGCAGGTCTATGGTTGTGATCACTGTGAACGTTTGTAACTGTTCTCCTCTGTTCCTTTGGGATAAGAACGCTAAGAATGCCACTAAAATTTGACAATTCAGTCACTTTTGACAATAGATGTAGGTAATTGAAACTGTTCCAGTAGCTTCATAGCGTTTATGGCGAAAATAATGCCAAGACCCAGGTGGAACAACTTTTTGGGAGTGTGATCGTGTTTGGCGAATTTAACTCCAAATGGTACTTACCCTAATAAAATATGTTTAAAACGAAAAAAAAAAATTGTATTTTAGTGTTACTGTCAGCTGCCAAAGTCATTATACATGTAAACGTTAACTGTAGCAATATTTATGGTTATGTAGCTATGAAAAATATTAAACATTATTAAAGTTACTCTTGGCGTTCAAAATTTCAGCCAAAATGCCTGCGCATCATTTTAGGAGGGGATAAATGAAATCATCGACCGTAAACGCAATCCAGGTTGAGGTGTGTGGACCCTACTTCTAAGTCGACAGTACCTTTCTGATAGGTTTATTTTTTAGCTTGTACAAAATTCAACCAGTTACTGCTCCCTAAAATTAAAAATCTTTATGAGGTATACCGATCACAGGGCTATACCAGTTCATAAACTCCTCTGCATCCTCCGCAGTTATATGAAATACTGCCAACTCACTTGTCCAATGACTCAGTGTTCCATTAACTCTCTATTCTCAATACGCTATGAAGCTTAGATTTATCAGTCATCTGTTATACTCAATTTCGGCATTGATAAGGAAACAACTGAATTTTGTACAAAGTTTTCTGAGATACTTGTCTCTAAATGAGCAAACTGGCTCTACTACTACTGATGCCTCAAAGACAATAAAGATGTAAGAGCGGCTGTGTGGATTCCAAAATATAAAATTATCCTCAGCAATAAATGCTTCACCTGTTTCGTCGGTGTTAACAGGTGAAGCAACATCTATTCTGGAAGCAATCCTTTATGTAAAGTCACATTGCATTGATAGAGAGATCATCTTTACTGATTGAAAGAGTTGTCTTCAAGTAGTAGTAGCTAACCAATCAAAATCGAAATTTCCTAGTATTTTGAAAATAAAAGAGATTCTTTATAACTATCACCGCCCTAATTCAAAAGTAGTTTTGGAATGAATCCCTGGTCATGTGGGATTCCTGGTAATGAAACCATTGATGGATGTGCCAAGTTAGCCACTTCTATAGGTAATAAAGATCAAAATGTGATTTACTCCCATGACCTTACTTCTACTTGTGTGCCTCAACTGCTACAGTCATGGGACAGAAAATGCCAAAAATGTAAAACAGTGAAAGGAAGATTCTATGCTTCGCTACAAGACCATGGTTCTTACGATTCAAAAAGATTTGCAAAGTAGTTACTTTTACCATATGTCACCTATTGGCTGAGACACTCATGCACATCAGTGTTCTTAGACAAAATCAGAGTTTGAGACCACTCCCTATGTGAATGTGGCCTCAAAAAAGGTACTACAGAACACATTTTCTGTAGCTGTACAAATGTCAACTGCTCTTTGTACGACTTGTTACATGCAGATATTCGCCGTCCCACTAACTTTAACAATGTTTTAACATATGCTTATACTCCTTATATATATATGTACATATACAATAAGTTAATTTATTCAAATCAATAAAATTAGGCTTTGAATGTATTGTATCATATTATAAAATTATTTATTTATATTCATATTCTACAAATTTTATATAACCATGTTTTGTTATTGTAGATAGATAACTTGTGTTGTATTGTACTGTATATGTTTTGTGTTGTCCTCTTTCAGAGTAACTTTACCCGGATGCCAAATCAAATTGACGAAATTAATGATATCTATTGAAGAGTGCAAACAGAAGATAATCTTGAAATATAGATAAAGAATATGAGGGACTTTAAGTTATAAAGAAAGTGTTTTGGTTTGTAAACTAATATTAAAAATCAATGAAAATGAATTCTGTTTGTAAAGAGTAAATTGAAGTAAAAGTTACAACTTAAAGTTTTTGTTATTATTTAACTAAACACCTTAATTCAAGATAGTATGATTAGATGCTATTTTTACTTCGATAATGTTTTAATATGATATAGACAAATAATCAGAATTACTGAATGGCTTATCAATTTAGTTATAGGATGGAAATATTGGCCCTTTGCTGTTTTAACTAAGCCTGAATGGGTTAGTTGGTTGTCTTTTGAATAACTCAATCTTGTTGCCTGCACATACTCATCTTTATTAAGAACTAAGGTTCCTACTTGTAGGTATATTAGGAGATCCTTTAAATCATTTTCGTCGACTCTGAAGTTCAGACAAATATGATTTGTAGAATTAGTTATAAAATTGTTGTTTAAAGTTATTTGTTGCCAAATATTAAGTATATTTTCTAACAACATTTTATAATTATTTTCTGTTATTATTTTCTGAAATTTCATGAAGATTAGATTCAGTGCCTAACACAACTACAAAGTCTAACAAAAATGTTTGAATTTAATGTTTCTCATGTTAGTGAATTTATTCTTATGAGAAATAAATATCTTTAACCAGAGGTTCAGGGATGTCTAAGCAAAATTGAGCCTATAATATAGATAATAATTGAGGTCATGAACATTGTCTTATATTGCATATAACGGTCTTGAGTTTAAGATTATCCTCCCTGCTGCTATTTGACGTAGAACTGTATACAAATGATCATAGGTCATTCTACAATTTCCTAGTATCTTTTTCAACAAAATTTAAGTTTGTTTGATATTTGGCTCATAAATATTTTTCCCATGTGACTTGCAAGTGGTGTGGTAAAATTCAGCTTATTTTCCATGCTATTTGTGTAACTTACAATTAGTTGTTATGATAATAAGTTAGCACCTGAAAGTTCCAATTTTGGGAGACTAACTGAGCAAAGTGGAGCGACTAACCAAGTGTAAAATAGGTTTTTCATTATGATACACAGCAATTATGTACCTATGACGGATGTTGCTTACCCATAGTGAGGCATCACTATAGGTAACTACATTAACTTTGTTAGGTTTATCTGAGAAACAATATCTGAATATGGTGATGTTGTTTAACAATTGCAGATAGTTGTAGAATGGTAGCCATTCTGAAAGAAGGTAATGGTGTACGTGCCCCATGTTTATGAACTTACCTAGTCCTTTCCATAGCTGTTGCATTAAAATGATGGCAGAGATTGTAACTGTAGCCTAATAAACTAAAAGATTATATAAATCTTTGCAATAATCGAGGGCACAATTCTCTTTGTAAATTGTGATAAATTTTGCTGAGAGGAAATGCTAACTTCGAATATGTCTTATTTATGATTATACTTGAGACCCAGGTGTGCTTCATCACCAATGATTAGGTAAGGTGTTGGGTAAAAGTTTGAACCGTAATATTTTGTAGAATTTGAGGATTGTTCGCTAACTATGACCATTTATATACTTAATTGAAAACTTCCTCTTTTGAATAAGGAAATAAACTGTTTGCATAATTATATTGCTTCACTAACAGTATTAGTATCACAATGAACATTGTCCATAAATGTCCGGTATTGAATGCATTTAGCCGCTAATGGATATAAAATTATGGATGATATCATCATCTTTATTGATAATTCTAATAATGCCAAAAAAGAAGTACATCGGGTTCCAAATGTAACAGTAGGTACATATTTAATCTAATAACTTTTAGTTCATCATCCAGAGGTTTTTTACATAGTAATTAGCAATTGCAAATTGCGGTGTTTTTCTGTTACAAATATGTTTCTAAACATCTTTACTATGTCACAGTAGGTATAGTACAAACTTTTAAGAGCGCTGTCTTAGAATTATATCTGAAATGGCCCGCATTTAACGTTATGCAGTGCATAATAAATTGAATCATAACAACTGCTTAATACATTTTACATAAAATGTTGAAAACTCTAAATCTTCACTTGGCAGGCGTCATCGAATAAAAAATCATATTCAAAATAACGACGTCCAGAACAACCTAGATATCAATTTTCAGCAGAATGGGAATAACTTTTTTTGGACAGACGTCATCGAAACAAAATAATCACATTTGAAATAAGGTCTTCCTGAATAACCTAGATATCGATTTTCAGCCAAAACGAAGTATTTTTTTTTACTTGGCAGACGTAATCGAAGAAGAAACCTAATTTCGGAATGAGTATTTCCCGAAGAAGCTTTAGATTTTCAGCCAAAGCGAAGAGCAAATTTCTCCATTTGGCAGACAACATCGTTATGCAGTATTAACCTATGTCAAAACACCTAATACATTTATCACAAAAAGTTCAAACCTCCAAAAAATTTACGACGTCCCATACAAACTTTTAATACAGTAGAGAACCATACTTAAGCCGCCAAATCAAATTCACCCTACTGCTATAAAAAGTGGTACGGTCAGAATCGTACCAAGGGTCTAATCCACTTTGGTATGGGAACACCATTCCTAAATGCTTTGGTTATCGCGGGCAATTACCAAGGAGACCAGTCAGAGATGTGGAAAAAACTCTTAAGTCGGAGCTCGTCCTTCTGGCTCGCTATACACTGATGTAGGAGAATAACTCCAAATTCAGTCATAAATCCCACAAAACTCCTAATACAATCGAAAATATAAGGAAAAATACTCTAAATGCTGTATGAAGAATGAGAGGAGCTCGTAGGACAAATCCAAAATGTCAAAAATCAAGATAAAACAGAATTCAGTCAAATATCCCAAAAAAAATCTTAATACAGTCGAAACCGTAAGGTAAAGTACTCCAAACGCAGTATGAAAAATAAAAAAGCTCGTGGGACAAATCGTAACTGTAAAAATCAAGACGAAACGAAATTCAGTCAAACATTCCACAAAAACTTTTACAACGTCATCGAAATGATATCACAAACTACAAATTCGGAATAAAACGTCCAGAAAAACCGGGATATCGATTTTCAGCCAAATCGGAGTAACTTTATTCAATTGGCAGACGACATCGTTATGCAGCATTAACCTATGTCAAAACACCTAATACATTTATCACAAAAAGTTCAAAACTCTTAATGATGTACGACATCCCAAACAAACTCTTAGTACATTAGAGAACCATACTGAAGCCATCAAATCCGAGAATAAGGACGTTCAGAAAAACCTAGATATAAAATTTTAGCCAAATTGGAGTACTTTTTTTTACTTGGCAGACGTCATCGAAAAAAAAATGTCTTATTCAGAATAAGGACATTTAGAACAACCTATATATCGATTTTCAACCAAATCGGAGTACTTTTTGTAACTTGGCAGACGTCATCGAAAAAAAATATCATATATGGAATAAGGACGTCCAGAACAACCTAATTGTAAAATTTTAGCCAAATCGGAGTACATTTTTGTACTTGGCAGACGTCATCGAAAAAAAAAATCATATTTGGAATAAGGACGTCCAGAACAACCTAATTGTAAAATTTTAGACAAATCGGAGTACTTTTTTGTACTTGGCAGACGTCATCGAAAAAAAAATATCATATTTGGAATAAGGACGTCCAGAACAACCTAAATATTGATTTTGAGCCAAATCGGAGTAATTTTTATAACTTGGCAGACGTCATCGAAAAAAAAAATTCATATTTGGAAAAAAGATGACGAGAACAACCTAGATTTTGATTTTCAGCCAAATCGGAAACACTTTCTACAGTTGGCAGACGACATCGTTATTCAGTATTAACATGCATAAAAACACCTAATACATTTATCGCAATAAGTTCAAAACTACAAAAGATGTACCACTTCCCATACCAACTCTTAATACGGTAGAGAACCAAACTGAAGCCGCCAAAACAGATTCACCCTACTGCCAGAAAAAAGTGGTACGGTCAGAATGTTACCAAGGTTCTAATCCAATTTGGTATAGGAACTACCTATCTAAGTGCTTTTGTTATCGCGGGCAGTTACCATGGAGACCAGTCGGAGATGTGGAAAATACTTTCAAGTCGGAAGTCGTTGCTAACACGGCTCGGCCTGCGGCCTCGCCTGACGCTCGCCCTACGGGCTCGCGCACCATCCGCTCGGCCTACGGCCTCGCAGCCCAAAAGTTCGGCCTTTGGCCTCACCAGGAGCTCGCCCTTCGGGCTCGCTACTACAATAACGTAGAACAGTAACTCCAAATTCAGTCAAAAAACTTACAAAAACTCCTAATACAGTCGAATATATGAAGTAAAACACTCCAAATGCAGTATAAAGAATGAGAGGAGCACGTGTGACACATCCAAAATGTCATTCGACTGCTCTTCTTATTCCCTATGACATATTTTCAAATTCCCCCTACCTATCTATTACCGTTTTCGAGATACGTGATTTATCTGCACTTGGCAGACGTCATGGAAAAAAATTTTCATATTTGGAATAAGGACGCCCAGAACAACCTAGATATAAAATTTAAGCCAAATCGGAGTACCTTTTTTTACTTGGCAGACGTCATCGAAAAAAAATTTTTAGTTTTGAAATAAGGACACCCAGAACCACCTAATTATCGAGTTTCAGCCAAATCGGAGTAACTTTTATTATTTGGCAGACGTCATCGAAAAAAAAAATTTAGATTTGGAATAAGGACACCCAGAACCACCTAAATATCGAGTTTCATCCAAATCGGAGTAACTTTTTTTACTTGGCAGACGTCATCGAAATAAAAATTTCATATTTGGAATAAGGATGACGAGAACAACCTACATATCGATTTTCAGCCAAATCGGTGCAAGTCTGAGCTTGGCCTTCGGCCTCGCAAGTTACTAACATGGCTCGCCCTACGGGCTCGCGCACCATCCGCTCGGCCTACGGCCTCGCGGCCTTAAAGTTCGGCCTTCGGCCTCACCAGAAGCTCGCCCTTCGGGCTCGCTACACGGCCAGTAGGACAATTACTCCAAATTCAGTTGAAAATCCCACAAAAACTCCTAATACAGTCGACATTGTAAGGTCAAATACTCCAAATAAGGTATGAAGAATGAGAGAAGCACATTTGAAAGGTGTCATACGACTGCTCTCCCGATTCCCTATGACATTTGTTCAAACACCCCCTACCTATCTCTTACCGTTTTCGAGATGCGTAGTCCAGCTTTACTTGGCAGGCGTCATTTCTAGGGTTTTTAATTTTTTCCCTACTCAGCTAAGCCCCTTAGTCATTTTCGTAGTACATAACTATAACCGTACTCAACTCTTTCTGGTAGAACCAGCTACTTTTTTGAGGGATCGAAGGATTTTGTATGGCGGCCATTTTGAAATCCGCCATTTTGGATTTTTGACAGATGTCATCCGACTGCTCTCCCGATTCCCTATGACATTTGGTCAAGCACCCCCTACCTATCTCTTACCGTTTCAGAGATATGCCATCCAATTTTACTTGTCAGACGTCATCTTTGAGTTTTCGGATTTTTCTCATACTCACACAAACCCCCAGAACATTTTTGCTATACATTACTTTCTTCCTACTCGACTCCTTCTGGGAGAACAATGATGTCAGTCAGTCAGTGAGTCAGTGTACGGTAATCCAGCTTTATATATTATAATAATAATAAATTATAAAATAACTAGTATTTCGGGCAGTGTGCGGGCCGCATGCGGCCCGCATCTATCTTTACTCATTTGAAAATTTCACAGAAACACCTAATACGTTAAAAAAAGTGTAGTCAAAACTCCAATAGAAAAATGAAATCTTATACAAACTCTTCATACACTAAAGAACCATACTGTAGCCACCAAACCAGATTCACCCTACTGCCATAAAAAGGTGGTACGGGCAGAATGGTACCAAGGTTCTGAGTCACTTTTGTTAAGGAACCCCACTCGTAGGTGCTTCGGATACCGCGGGCAGTTGCCATGGAGACCAGTCGGTGACGTGGAAAATACTCTCAAGTCGGAGCTCGGCCTCCGGCCTCGCAAGTTACTAATACGGCTCGGCCTACGGCCTCGCCAAGCGCTCGCCCTTCGGGCTCGCGCACCATACGCTCGGCCTTCGGCCTCGCGTGCCGAAAGTTCGGCCTTCAGCCTCACCAGGAGCTCGCCCTTCGGGCTCGCTAGTACACTAATGTAGGACAGTAACTCCAAATTCAGTAAAAAATCCCACAAAAACTCCTAATACAGTTGAAAATAAAGGTAAAATACTCCAAATGCAGTATAAAGAATGATAGGAGCACGTAAGACACATCCAAAATGTCGGATTTCAAGACGGCCACCATACAAACTGCTCCGCCCCTACTGAAGCTCGGCCTAAAGGCCTCGCTTCAGCAGGATCGGACCACTTTGTATGGCGGCCATCTTGAAATCCGCCATTTTGGATTTTTGACAGGTGTCATTCGACTGCTCACCCGATTCCCTATGACATTTGTTCAAACACCCCCTACCTATCTTGTACCGTTTTCGAGATACGTCATCCATCATTACTTGGCAGGCGTCTTTTTAATGATTTTCGATTTTTCTCATACTCACTAAAACCACCCGAACATTTTTGCCATACATCACGTTGTTCCTACTCGTCTCCTTCTAGGAGAACATTTATGTCAGTCAGTGAGTCAATGGTAATCGAGCTTTATATATTATAACTAGTATTTCGGGCAGTGTGCGGGCCGCATGCGGCCCGCATTTATCGTTGTGCAAGTTTGAACAATATCAAAACACCTTATACATTAAAAAAAATTATTTCAAAACACCTAAAGATGTACGATTTCCCATACAAACCCTTAATACAATAGAGAACCGTACTGTTATCACCAAACCAAATTCACCCTACTGCCATAAAAAGGTGGTACGGGCAGAATGGTACCAAGGTTCTGAATCACTTTTGTTAAGGAACCCCACTCGTAGGTGCTTCGGTTACCGCAGGCAGTTGCCATGGAGACCAGTCGGTGACGTGGAAAATACTCTCAAGTCGGAGCTCGGCCTTCGGCCTCGCAAGTTACTAATACGGCTCGGCCTGCGGCCTCGCCAAGCGCTCGCCCTTCGGGCTCGCGCACCATTCGCTCGGCCTTCGGCCTCGCGGACCGAAAGTTCGGCCTTCGGCCTCACCAGGTGGTTGCCCTTTGGGCTCGCTATACACTAATGTAGAACAGTTACTCCAAATTCAGCCAAAAAACCCACAAAAACTCCTAATACAGTCGAAAATATAAGGTAAAACACTCCAAATGCAGTATGAAGAATGAGAGGAGCACCTGGGACAAATCCAAAATGGCGGATTTCAAGAAGGCCACCATACAAACTGCTCCGCCCCTACTGAAGCTCGGCCTAAAGGCCTCGCTTCAGCAGGCTCGGAGCATTTTGTATGGCGGCCATCTTGAAATCCGCCATTTTGGATTTTTGACAGATGTCATTCGACTGCTCTCCTTATTCCCTATGACATTTGTTCAAACACCCCCTACCTATCTCTTACCGTTTTTGAGATACGTCATCCATCTTCACTTGGCAGGCGTCTTTTTAATGATTTTCGATTTTTCTCATACTCATCAAAACCCCTCGAACATTTCTGCCATACATCATTTTAGCCCTACTATGCTCCTTCTAGGAGAACATTTATGTCAATCAGTCAGTCAGTGAGTCAGTGGTAATCGAGCCTTATATATTATAAACTAGTATTTCGGGCAGTGTGCGGGCCGCATGCGGCCCGCATCTATCTTGAGTCAGTAGGAACTGTCAAAAAAACACCTGATACATTAAAAAAATAGTGTGTTCAAAACTCCAATAGAAGCATGAAATCCCATATAAACTCTCAATACAATAAAGAACCATACTGTAGCCAATAAAGCAAATTCACCCTACTGCTATAAAAAGGTGGTACGGGCAGAATGGTACCAAGGTTCTAAGTCACTTTTCTTAAGGAACCCCACTCGCAGGTGCTTCGGTTACCGCGAGCAGTTGCCATGGAGACCAGTCGGAGATGTGGAAAATACTCTCGAGTCGGAGCTCGGCCTTCGGCCTCGCAAGTTACTAACACGGCTCGGCCTGCGGCCTCGCCAAGCGCTCGCCCTTCGGGCTCGCGCTTCATTCGCTCGGCCTTCGGCCTCGCGGACCGAAAGTTCGGCCTTCGGCCTCACCAGGTGGTTGCCCTTTGGGCTCGCTATACACTAATGTAGGACAGTTACTCCAAATTCAGTCAAAAAACCCACAAAAACTCCTAATACAGTCGAAAATATATGGTAAAACACTCCAAATGCAGTATGAAGAATGAGAGGAGCACCTGGGACAAATCCAAAATGGCGGATTTCAAGAAGCCCACCATTCAAACTGCTCCGCCCCTACTGAAGCTCGGCCTAAAGGCCTCGCTTCAGCAGGCTCGGAGCATTTTGTATGGCGGCCATCTTGAAATCCGCCATTTTGGATTTTTGACAGGTGTCATTCGACTGCTCTCTCGATTCCCTATGACATTTTTTCAAACACCCCTTACCTATCTCTTACCGTTTTCGAGGTACGTCATCCATCTTCACTTGGCAGGCGTCATTTTTATGATTTTCGATTTTTCTCATACTCACCAAAACCCCCCGAACATTTTTGCCATACTTCATTTTTACCCTACTCTGCTCCTTCTAGGAGAACATTTATGTCAGTCAGTGAGTCAGTCAGTGAGTGGTAATCGAGCTTTATATATTATAAATAACTAGTTTTTCGGGCAGTGTGCGGGCCGCATGCGGCCCGCATTTATCGTTATGCAGTACTTAACAATATCAAAACTCCTTTTACATATAAAAAAAATATTTCAAAATTCCAATAGAAGTATGAAATCCCATATAAACTCTCAATACAATAAAGAACCATACTGTAGCCACTAAAGCAAATTCACCCTACTGCCATAAAAAGGTGGTACGGGCAGAATGGGACCAAGGTTCTGAGTCACTTTTGTTAAGGAACCCCACTCGTAGGTGCTTCGGTTACCGCGGGCAGTTGCCATGGAGACCAGTCGGAGATGTAGAAAATACTCTCAAGTCGGAGCTCGGCCTTCGGCCTCGCAAGTTATTAGTACGCCTCTGCCTACGGCCTCGCCAAGCGCTCGCCCTTCGGGCTCACGCACCATACGCTCGGCCTTCGGCCTCGCGGACCGAAAGTTCGGCCTTCGGCCTCACCAGGAGCTCGCCCTTCGGGCTCGCTACTTCACTAATGTAGGACATTAACTCCAAATTCAGTCAAAAATCCCACAAAAACTCCTAATACAGTCGAAAATATAAGGTAAAACACTCTAAATGCAGTATAAAGAACGATAGGAGCACGTGGGACACATCCAAAATGTCGGATTTCAAGACGGCCACCATACAAACTGCTCCGCCCCTACTGAAGCTCGGCCTAAAGGCCTCGCTTCAGCAGGCTCGGACCATTTTGTATGGCGGCCATCTTGAAATCCGCCATTTTGGATTTTTGACAGGTGTCATTCTACTGCTCTCCCGATTCCCTATGACATTTGTTCAAACACCCCCTACCTATCTCTTACCGTTTTCGAGATGTGTTATCCATCTTTACTTGGCAGGCGTCATTTTTTTGATTTTCGATTTTTCTCATACTCACCAAAACCTCCTGAACATTTTTTCCATACATCATTTTAACCCTACTCTACTCCTTCTAGGAGAACATTTATGTCAGTCAGTCAGTCAGTGAGTCAGTCAGTGGTAATCGAGCTTTATATAATATAAAAACTAGTTTTTCGGGCAGTGTGCGGGCCGCATGCGGCCCGCATTTAACGTTATGCAATTTTGAACTATATCAAAACACCTAATACATAAAAAAAAATGTTCAAAACACCAAAAGATATACGATTTCCCATACAAACACTTAATACATTAGAGAACCGTACTGTAGCCACCAAACCAAAGTCACCCTACTGCCATAAAAAGGTGGTACGGGCAGAATGGTACCAAGGTTCTGAGTCACTTTTGTTAAGGAACCCCACTCGTAGGTGCCTCGGTTACCGCGGGCAGTTACCATGGAGACCAGTCGGTGACGTGGAAAATACTCTCAAGTCGGAGCTCGGCCTTCGGCCTCGCAAGTTACTAATACGGCTCGGCCTGCGGCCTCGCCAAGCGCTCGCCCTTCGGGCTCACGCACCATACGCTCGGCCTTCGGCCTCGCGGGCCAAAAGTTCGGCCTTCGGCCTCACCAGGAGCTCGCCCTTCGGGCTCGCTACTACAATAACATAGAACAGTAACTCCAAATTCAGTCAAAAAACCTACGAAAACTCCTAATACAGTCGAAAATATGAGGTAAAACACTCCAAATGCAGTATAAAGAATGAGAGGAGCACGTGTGACAGGTGTCATTCAACTGCTCTCCCGATTCCCTATGACATTTGTTCAAACACCCCCAACCTATCTCTTACCGTTTTCGAGATACGTAGTCCAGCTTTACTTGGCAGGCGTCATTTCTAGGGTTTTTAATTTTTTCCCTACTCAGCTTAACCCCTTAGTCATTTTCGTAATACATTACTATAACCGTACTCAACTCTTTCTGGTAGAACCAGCTACTTTTTTAAGGGATCGAAGGATTTTGTATGGCGGCCATTTTGAAATCCGCCATTTTGGATTTTTGACAGATGTCATCCGACTGCTCTCCCGATTCCCTATGACATTTAGTCAAGCACCCCCTACCTATCTCTTACCGTTTCAGAGATACGCCATCCAATTTTACTTGGCAGACGTCATCTTTGAGTTTTCGGATTTTTCCCATACTCACATAAACCCCCAGAACATTTTTGCTATACATTACTTTCTTCCTACTCGACTCCTTCTGGGAGAACAATGATGTCAGTCAGTGAGTCAGTCAGTCAGTGTACGGTAATCCAGCTTTATATATTATAATAACTAGTTTTTCGGGCAGTGTGCGGGCCGCATGCGGCCCGCATCTATCTTGAGTCAGTAGGAACTGTCAAAAAACACCTCATGCATAAAAAAATTTGTTCAAAACTCCAATAGAAGTATGAAATCCCATATAAACTTGTAATTCAGTAGGGAACCAAACTGTAGCCACCAAATAAGATTCACCCTACTGCCATAAAAAGGTGGTACGGGCAGAATGGTACCAAGGTTCAGAGTCACTCTTGTTAAGGAACCCTACTCGTAGGTGCTTCGGTTACCGCGGGCAGTTGCCATGGAGACCAGTTGGAGACGTGGAAAAAACTCTCAAGTCGGAGCTCGGCCTTCGGCCTCGCAAGTTACTAATATGGCTCGGCCTGCGGCCTAGCCAAGCGCTCGCCCTTCGGGCTCGCGCGTCATACGCTCGGCCTTCGGCCTCGCGGACCGAAAGTTCGGCCTTCGGCCTCACCAGGAGCTCGCCCTTCGGGCTCGCTACTACACTTATGTAGGACAGTTACTCCAAATTCAGTCAAAAATCCCACAAAAACTCCTAATTCAGTCGAAAATAAAGGTAAAACACTCCAAATGCAGTATAAAGAATGATAGGAGCACGTGGGTCACATCCAAAATGTCGGATTTCAAGATGGCCACCATACAAACTGCTCCGCCCCTACTGAAGCTCGGCCTAAAGGCCTCGCTTCAGCAGGCTCGGAGCATTTTGTATGGCGGCCATCTTGAAATCCGCCATTTTGGATTTTTGACAGGTGTCATTCGACTGCTCTCCCGATTCCTTATAACATTTGTTCAAACACCCCCTCCTTATCTCTTACCGTTTTCGAGATACGTCATCCATCTACACTTGGCAGGCGTCTTTTTAATGATTTTCGATTTTTCTCATACTCACCAAAACCCCCCGAACATTTTTGCCATACTTCATTTTTACCCTACTCTGCTCCTTCTAGGAGAACATTTATGTCAGTGAGTCAGTGAGTCAGTCAGTGGTAATCGAGCCTTATATATTATAAACTAGTTTTTCGGGCAGTGTGCGGGCCGCATGCGGCCCGCATCTATCTTGAGTCAGTAGGAACTGTCATAAAAGCACGTTATACATTAAAAAAAAGTAATGTTCAAAACTCCAATAGAAGTATGAAATCCCATATAAACTCTCAATACAATAAAGAACCATACTGTAGCCACAAAAGCAAATTCACCCTACTGCCATAAAAAGGTGGTACGGGCAGAATGGTACCAAGGTTCTGAATCACTTTTGTTAAGGAACCCAACTCGTAGGTGCTTCGGTTACCGCGGGCAGTTGCCATGGAGACCAGTCAGAGATGTGGAAAATACTCTCGATTCGGAGCTCGGCCTTCGGCCTCGCAAGTTAATAACACGGCTCGGCCTGCGGCCTCGCCAAGCGTTCGCCCTTCGGGCTCACGCACCAAACGCTCGGCCTTCGGCCTCGCGAGCCGAAAGTTCGGCCTTCGGCCTCACCAGGAGCTCGCCCTTCGGGCTCGCTACTACACTAATATAGGACAGTTACTCCAAATTCTGTCAAAAATCCCACAAAAACTCCTAATACAGTCGCAAATTATGATAGAAGACTCCAAATACAGTATAAAGAATGATAGGAGCACGTGAGACACATCCAAAATGTCGGATTTCAAGACGGCCACCATACAAACTGCTCCGCCCCTACTGAAGCTCGGCCTAACGGCCTCGCTTCAGCAGGCTCGGATCACTTTGTATGGCGGCCATCTTGAAATCCGCCATTTTGGATTTTTGACAGGTGTCATTCGACTGCTCTCCCAATTCCCTATGACATTTGTTCAAACACCCCCTACCTATCTTGCACCGTTTTTGAGATACGTCATCCATCTTCACTTGGCAGACGTCATTTTTATGATTTTCGATTTTTCTCATACTCACCAAAACCCCCCGAACATTTTTGCTATACTTCATTTTTACCCTACTCTGCTCCTTCTAGGAGAACATTTATGTCAGTGAGTCAGTCAGTCAGTCAGTGGTAATCGAGCTTTATATATTATAAACTAGTTTTTCGGGCAGTGTGCGGGCCGCATGCGGCCCGCATTTATCGTTATCCAGTACTAAAATACATCAAAACTCCTGATGCGTTAGAAAAAAGTATGTTCAAAACTCCAATAGAAGTATGAAATCCCATATAAACTCTCAATACAATAAAGAACCATACTGTAGCCACTAAAGCAGATTCACCCTACAGCCATAAAAAGGTGGTACGGGCAGAATGGTACCAAGGTTCTGAGTCACTTTTGTTAAGGAACCCCACTCGTAGGTGCTGCGGTTACCGCAGGCAGTTGCCATGGAGACCAGTCGGAGATGTGGAAAATACTCTCAAGTCGGAGCTCGGCCTTCGGCCTCGCAAGTTACTAATACGGCTCGGCCTACGGCCTCACCAGGCGCTCGCCCTTCGGGCTCGCGCATCATACGCTCGGCCTTCGGCCTCGCGGACCGAAAGTTCGGCCTTCGGCCTCACCGGGAGCTCGCCCTTCGGACTCGCTACTTCACTTATGTAGGACAGTAACTCCAAATTTAGTCAAAAATCCCACAAAAACTCCTAATACAGTCGAAAATATAAGGTAAAACACTCCAAATGCAGTATAAAGAATGATAGGAGCACGTGGGTCACATCCAAAATGTCGGATTTCAAGACGGCCACCATACAAACTGCCCCGCCCCTACTGAAGCTCGGCCTAAAGGCCTCGCTTCAGCAGGCTCGGATCATTTTGTATGGCGGCCATCTTGAAATCCGCCATTTTGGATTTTTGACAGGTGTCATTCGACTGCTCTCTCGATTCCCTATGACATTTTTTCAAACACCCCTTACCTATCTCTTACCGTTTTCGAGGTACGTCATCCATCTTCACTTGGCAGGCGTCATTTTTATGATTTTCGATTTTTCTCATACTCACCAAAACCCCCCGAACATTTTTGCCATACTTCATTTTTTCCCTTCTCTGCTCCTTCTAGGAGAACATTTATGTCAGTCAGTGAGTCAGTCAGTGAGTGGTAATCGAGCTTTATATATTATTAATAACTAGTATTTCGGGCAGTGTGCGGGCCGCATGCGGCCCGCATTTATCGTTATGCAGTACTTACCAATACCTTAACACCATATACATTAAAAAAAAAAAAAACAAAATTCCATAACAGTATGAAATCCCATATAAACTCTCAATACAATAAAGAACCATACTGTAGCCACTAAATCAAATTAACCCTACTGCAATAAAAAGGTGGTACGGGCAGAATGGGACCAAGGTTCTGAGTCACTTTTGTTAAGGAACCCCACTCGTAGGTGCTTTGGTTTCCGCGGGCAGTTGCCATGGAGACCAGTCGGAGACGTGGAAAATACTCTCGAGTCGGAGCTCGGCCTTCGGCCTCGCAAGCTACTAACATGGCTCGGCCTGCGGCCTCGCCAAGCGCTCGCCCTTCGGGCTCGCGCACTATACGCTCGGCCTTCGGCCTCGCGTGCCGAAAGTTCGGCCTTCGGCCTCACCAGGAGCTCGCCCTTCGGGCTCGCTACTACAACAACGTAGAATAGTAACTCCAAATTCAGTCAAAAAACCTACAAAAACTCCTAATACAGTCGAAAATATGAGGTAAAACACTCCAAATGCAGTATAAAGAATGAGAGGAGCACGTGGGACAGGTCTCATTCGACTGCTCTCCCGATTCCCTATGCCATTTGTTCAAACACCCCCAACCTATCTCTTACCGTTTTCGAGATACGTAGTCCAGCTTTACTTGGCAGGCGTCATTTCTAGGGTTTTTATTTTTTTCCCTACTCAGCTAAGCCCCTTTGTCATTTTCGTAATACATTACTATAACCGTACTCAACTCTTTCTGGTAGAAACAGCTACTTTTTTGAGGGATCGAAGGATTTTGTATGGCGGCCATTTTAAAATCCGCCATTTTGGATTTTTGACATATGTCATTCGACTGCTCTCCCGATTCCCTATGACATTTGTTCAAACACCCCCTACCTATCTCTTACCGTTTTCGAGATACGTCATCCATCTTCACTTGGCAGGCGTCTTTTTAATGATTTTCGATTTTTCTCATACTCACCTAAGCCCCCCGAACATTTTTGCCATACATCACTGTGCTCCTACTCGTCTCCTTCTAGGAGAACATTTATGTCAATGAGTGAGTCAGTCAGTGAGTCAGTGGTAATCGAGCTTTATATATTATAAACTAGTTTTTCGGGCAGTGTGCGGGCCGCATGCGGCCCGCATTTATCGTTGTGCAAGTTTGAACAATATCAAAACACCTTATACATTAAAAAAAGTATGTTCAAAACTCCATTAGAAGTATGAAATCCCATATTAATACTCAATACAATAAAGAACAATACTGTAGCCACTAAAACAGATTCACCCTACTGCCATAAAAAGGTGGTACGGGCAGAAAGGTACCAAGGTTCTGAGTCACTTTTGTTAAGGAACCCCACTCGTAGGTGCTTCGCTTACCGCGGGCAGTTGCCATGGAGACCAGTCGGAGACGTGGAAAAAACTCTCAAGTCGGAGCTCGGCCTTCGGCCTCGCAAGTTACCAACATGGCTCGGCCTGCGGCCTCGCCAAGAGCTCGCCCTTCGGGCTCGCTACTACACTTATGTAGGACAGTAACTCCAAATTCAGTCTTTTTAATGATTTTCGATTTTTCTCATACTCACCAAAACCCTCCGAACATTTTTGCTATTCTTCATTTTTACCCTACTCTGCTCCTTCTAGGAGAACATTTATGTCAGTGAGTCAGTCAGTCAGTCAGTGGTAATCGAGCTTTATATATTATAAATAAACTAGTTTTTCGGGCAGTGTGCGGGCCGCATGCGGCCCGCATTTATCGTTGTGCAAGTTTGAACAATATCAAAACACCTTATACATTTAAAAAAAAAACAATATTCTATAACAGTATGAAATCCCATATAAACTCCTTATACAGTAGAGAACCAAACTGTAGCCACCAAACCAGATTCACCCTACTGCCATAAAAAAGTGGTACGGGCAGAATGGTACCAAGATTCTGAGTCACTTTTATTAAAGAACCCCACTCGTAGGTGCTTCGCTTACCACGGGCAGTTGCCATGGAGACCATTCGGAGACGTGGAAAATACTCTCAAGTCGGAGCTCGGCCTTCGGGCTCGCATGTTACTAATACGGCTCGGCCTGCGGCCTCGCCAAGCGCTCGCCCTTCGGGCTCACGCCCCATACGCTCGGCCTTCGGCCTCGCGGGCCGAAAGTTCGGCCTTCGGCCTCACCAGGAGCTCGCCCTTCGGGCTCGCTACTACATTAACGTAGAACAGTTACTCCAAATTCAGTAAAAAATCCCACAAAAACTCCCAATTCAGTCGAAAATGAAGGCAAAACACTCCAAATGCAGTATAAAGAATGATAGGAGCACGTGGGTCACATCCAAAATGTCGGATTTCAAGACGGCCACCATACAAACTGCTCCGCCCCTACTGAAGCTCGGCCTAAAGGCCTCGCTTCAGCAGGCTCGGATCATTTTGTATGGCGGCCATCTTGAAATCCGCCATTTTGGATTTTTGACAGGTGTCATCCGACTGCTCTCCCGATTCCCTATGACATTTGTTCAAACACCCCCTACCTATCTTGTACCGTTTTTGAGATATGTCATCCATCTTTACTTGGCAGGCGTCTTTTTATGATTTTCGATTTTTCTCATACTCACCAAAACCCCCCGAACATTTTTGCCATACATCATTTTAACCCTACTCTACTCCTTCTAGGCGAACATTTATGTCAGTCAGTCAGTCAGTGAGTCAGTCAGTGGTAATCGAGCTTTATATATTATAAATAAACTAGTTTTTCGGGCAGTGTGCGGGCCGCATGCGGCCCGCATTTATCGTTGTGCAAGTTTGAACAATATCAAAACACCTTATACATTAAAAAAAAAAAAAAACCTTAACAGTATGAAATCCCATATAAACTCCTTATACAGTAGAGAACCAAACTGTAGCCACCAAACCAGATTCACCCTACTGCCATAAAAAAGTGGTACGGGCAGAATGGTACCAAGGTTCTGAGTCACTTTTGTTAAAGAACCCCACTCGTAGGTGCTTCGGTTACCGCGGGCAGTTGCCATGGAGACCAGTCGGTGACGTGGAAAATACTCTCAAGTCGGAGCTCGGCCTTCGGCCTCGCAAGTTACTAACACGGCTCGGCCTGCGGCCTCGCCAAGCGCTCGCCCTTCGGGCTCACGCGCCATACGCTCGGCCTTCGGCCTCGCGAGCCGAAAGTTCGGCCTTCGGCCTCACCAGGAGCTCGCCCTTCGGGCTCGCTACTTCACTAATGTAGGACAGTTACTCCAAATTCAGTCGAAAATCCCACAAAAACTCCTAATACAGTCGAAAATGTAAGGTAAAACACTCCAAATGCAGTATAAAGAATGATAGGAGCACGAAGGGCACATCCAAAATAACGGATTTCAAGACGGCCACAATACAAACTGCTCCGCCCCTACTGAAGCTCGGCCTAACGGCCTCGCTTCAGCAGGCTCGGACCATTTTGTATGGCGGCCATCTTGAAATCCGCCATTTTGGATTTTTGACAGGTGTCATTCGACTGCTCTCCCAATTCCCTATGACATTTGTTCAAACACCCTCTACCTATCTCTTACCGTTTTCGAGATACGTCATTCATCTTCACTTGGCAGGCGTCTTTTTAATGATTTTCGATTTTTCTCATACTCACCTAAACCCTCCGAACAATTTTGCCATACATCATTTTAACCCTTCTCTACTCCTTCTAGGAGAACATTTATGTCAGTCAGTCAGTCAGTGAGTCAGTCAGTGGTAATCGAGCTTTATATATTATAAACTAGTTTTTCGGGCAGTGTGCGGGCCGCATGCGGCCCGCATTTATCGTTATGCAATTTTAACTGATATCAAAACACTTAATACGTAAAAAAAGTGTGTTCAAAACTCCAATAGAAGTATGAAATCCCATATAAACTATCAATACAATAAAGAAACAAACTGTAGCCACCAAACTAAATTCACCCTACTGCCATAAAAAGGTGGTACGGGCAGAATGGGATCAGGGTTCCGAGTCACTTTTGTTAAGGAACCCCACTCGTAGGTGCTTCGGTTACCGCGGGCAGTTGCCATGGAGACCAGTCGGAGATGTGGAAAATACTCTCAAGTCGGAGCTCGGCCTTTGGCCTCGCAAGTTACTAACACGGCTCGGCCTTCGGCCTCACCAAGCGCTCGCCCTTCGGGCTCACGCATCATACGCTCGGCCTTCGGCCTCGCGGACCGAAAGTTCGGCCTTCGGCCTCACCTGAAGCTCGCCCTTCGGGCTCGCAACTTCACTAATAGAGGACAGTAACTCCAAATTCAGTCGAAAATCCAACAAAAACTCCTAATACCGTCGAAAATATAAGGTAAAACACTCCAAATGCAGTATAAAGAATGATAGGAGCACGTGGGTCACATCCAAAATGTCGGATTTCAAGACGGCCACCATACAAACTGCTCCGCCCCTACTGAAGCTCGGCCTAACGGCCTCGCTTCAGCAGGCTCGGACCATTTTGTATGGCGGCCATCTTGAAATCCGCCATTTTGGATTTTTGACAGGTGTCATTCGACTGCTCTCCCGATTCCCTATGACATTTGTTCAAACACCCCCTACCTAACTTGTACCGTTTTTGAGATACGTCATCCATCTTCACTTGACAGGCGTCATTTTTATGATTTTCGATTTTTCTCATACTCACCAAAACCACCCGAACATTTTTGCCATACTTCATTTTTACCCTACTCTGCTCCTTCTAGGAGAACATTTATGTCAGTCAGTCAGTCAGTGGTAATCGAGCTTTATATATTATAAACTAGTTTTTCGGGCAGTGTGCGGGCCGCATGCGGCCCGCATTTATCGTTATGCAATTTTAACTTATATCAAAACACTTAATACGTAAAAAAAAGTGTGTTCAAAACTCCAATAGAAGTATGAAATCCCATAAAAACTCTCAATACAATAAAGAACCATACTGTAGCCACTAAACAGATTCACCCTACTGCCATAAAAAGGTGGTACGGGCAGATTGGGACCAGGGTTCTAAGTCACTTTTGTTAAGGAACCCCCCTCGAAGGTGCGTCGTTTACCGCGGGCAGTTGCCATGGAGACCAGTCGGAAATGTAGAAAATACTCTCAAGTCGGAGCTCGGCCTTCGGCCTCGCAAGTTACTAATACGGCTCGGCCTTCGGCCTCGCCAAGCGCTCGCCCTTCGGGGTCGCGCGTCATACGCTCGGCCTTCGGCCTCGCGGACCGAAAGTTCGGCCTTCGGCCTCACCATAAGCTCGCCCTTCGGGCTCGCTATACATCAATGTAGGCTAACTCCAAATTCAGTCAAAAATCACACAAAAACTCCTAATACAGTCGCAAATATAAGGTAAAACACTCCAAATGCAGTATAAAGAATGATAGGAGCACGTGGGTCACATCCAAAATGTCGGATTTCAAGACGGCCACCATACAAACTGCTCCGCCCCTACTGAAGCTCGGCCTAAAGGCCTCGCTTCAGCAGGCTCGGATCATTTTGTATGGCGGCCATCTTAAAATCCGCCATTTTGGATTTTTGACAGGTGTCATTCGACTGCTCTACTAATTCCCTATGACATTTGTTCAAACACCCCCTACCTATCTTGTACCGTTTTCGAGATACGTCATACATCTTTCCTTGGCAGGCGTCTTTTTAATGATTTTCGATTTTTCTCATACTCACCTAAACCCCCCAAACATTTTTGCCATACATCACTTTAACCCTACTCTACTCCTTCTAAGAGAACATTTATGTCAGTCAGTCAGTGGTAATCGAGCTTTATATATTATAAACTAGTTTTTCGGGCAGTGTGCGGGCCGCATGCGGCCCGCATTTATCGTTATGCAGTACTAAACTATACCTTAACCCATTATACATTTAAAAAAAATAAGTTCAAAATTCCAATAGAAGTATGAAATCCCAAATAAACTCTCCATACAATAAAGATCCATACTGTAGCCACTAAAGCAAATTCACCCTACTGCCATAAAAAGGTGGTACGGGCAGAATGGTACCAAGGTTCTGAGTCACTTTTGTTAAGAAACCCCACTCGTAGGTGCTTCGGTTACCGCGGGCAGTTGCCATGGAGACCAGTCGGAGACGTGAAAAAAACTCTCAAGTCGGAGCTCGGCCTTCGGCCTCGCAAGTTACTAATACGGCTCGGCCTACGGCCTCGCCAAGCGTTCGCCCTTCGGGCTCACGCACCATACGCTCGGCCTTCGGCCTCGCGGACCGAAAGTTCGGCCTTCGGCCTCACCAGGAGCTCGCCCTTCGGGCTCGCTATACACTAATGTTGGACAGTAACTCCAAATTCAGTCAAAAATCCCACAAAAACTCCTAATACAGTCGAAAATGTAGGTAAAACACTCCAAATGCAGTATAAAGAATGATAGGAGCACGTGTGACACATCCAAAATGTCGGATTTCAAGACGGCCGCCATACAAACTGCTCCGCCCCTACTGAAGCTCGGCCTAACGGCCTCGCTTCAGCAGGCTCGGATCACTTTGTATGGCGGCCATCTTGAAATCCGCCATTTTGGATTTTTGACAGGTGTCATTCGACTGCTCTCCCGATTCCCTATGACATTTGTTCAAACACCCCCTACCTAACTTGTACCGTTTTTGAGATATGTCATCCATCTTCACTTGGCAGGCGTCTTTTTTATGATTTTCGATTTTTCTCATACTCACCAAAACCCCCCAAACATTTTTGCTATACTTCATTTTTACCCTACTCTACTCCTTCTAGGAGAACATTTATGTCAGTCAGTCAGTGGTAATCGAGCTTTATATATTATAAACTAGTATTTCGGGCAGTGTGCGGGCCGCATGCGGCCCGCATTTATCGTTATACAGTACTAAACTTAACCTTAACCCCTTATACATTTAAAAAAAATAAGTTCAAAACTCCAATAGAAGTATGAAATCCCAAATAAACTCTCTATACAATAAAGATCCATACTGTAGCCACTAAAGCAGATTCACCCTACTGCCATAAAAAGGTGGTACGGGCAGAATGGTACCAAGGTTCTGAGTCACTTTTGTTAAGGAACCCCACTCGTAGGTGCTTCGGATACCGCGGGCAGTTGCCATGGAGACCAGTCGGAGACAAGGCAATTACTCCCAATTCGGAGCTCGGCCTTCGGCCTCGCAAGTTACTAACACGGCTCGGCCTGCGGCCTCGCCAAGCGCTCGCCCTTCGGGCTCACGCACCATACGCTCGGCCTTCGGCCTCACGAGCCGAAAGTTCGGCCTTCGGCCTCACCAGGAGGTCGCCCTTCGGGCTCGCTTCTACAATAACGTAGAACAGTAACTCCAAATTCAGTCAAAAAACCTACAAAAACTCCTAATACAGTCGAAAATATGAGGTAAAACACTCCAAATGCAGTATAAAGAATGAGAGGAGCACGTTTGACAGGTGTCATTCGACTGCTCTCCCGATTCCCTATGACATTTGTTCAAACACCCCCAACCTATCTCTTACCATTTTCGAGATACGTAGTCCAGCTTTACTTGGCAGGCGTCATTTCTAGGGTTTTTAATTTTTTCCCTACTCAGCTAAGCCCCTTTGTCATTTTCGTAATACATTACTATAACCGTACTCAACTCTTTCTGGTAGAACCAGCTACTTTTTTGAGGGATCGAAGGATTTTGTATGGCGGCCATTTTGAAATCCGCCATTTTGGATTTTTGACAGATGTCATCCGACTGCTCTCCCGATTCCCTATGACATTTGGTCAAGCGCCCCCTACCTATCTCTTACCGTTTCAGAGATACGCCATCCAATTTTACTTGGCAGACGTCATCTTTGAGTTTTCGGATTTTTCCCATACTCCCCTAAACCTCCTCTACACTTTTCCCATACATCACTTTCTTCCTTCTCGACTCCTTCTGGGAGAACAATGATGTCAGTCAGTGAATCAGTCAGTCAGTCAGTCAGTCAGTGTACGGTAATCCAGCTTTATATATTATAAATAAATAAATAAATATTAAGACGTTCGTAAAGCTTTCAAGTTTTATAAAATTTCAGTTGACGCTATAGTGTTCGTGATCGATTGGAGAACCTAAAACGTTCTATAGAGTCTTATTTTTAACAAACAAGTTACTGTGTATATCTCTCTCGCACATTTTCGATATTGACAGAGTCATTGCCGTAATTGTTCGAGGTGGGGCCAATGCCTTGCAACTTTTTTTAAAATCTTTATTACCACATATAAGTAATGAAGGGTTTGATCACACATGATCATGCCACCCTCATAGGCATATCACATCTTACGCTCTACGCTTAATAGCTAACTGCACAATTTTGTATAGCATTCTAGCCTCCTCTGATTGAAGAAATGCTAGGATGCTATTGCATTCACCAACCACCCGTAGGTCAATTCCGTTTTCGTAACACAACCTTGACCTCTCAGCTTCGTTCCGGATATATTCCACCAATATGTGATATACATCCCTGAACAATGTTACATTCAACACAATTTGGTGAACTCAACTTACCTATAGCAAATGCATGTGCCCGGATAGTAGGGATTCGTTACAAGCAATATATTTCGACGCGCAGGAAGTCCGAGACTGTATGTAGGTACATACAGTCTCGGACTTCCTGTAATGTAACTAAAGCGTTTGTGTGGAACGGACTTTATGTTTGTTAATTACGTAAGCAATAATAGCAACGGATAAATTTCGGTACTCGTTTGTAAAAAAAAAATAGACTATAGAACTTATCATAATTTTACAGGCTGCAAAAGGTCGGGCCACAATTACAGTTGCTCACCGTTTATCGACCATTCGAAACGCTGATCTTATATACGTGCTAGATAAAGGAAGAGTGAAAGAAATCGGAAACCATGAACAGTTAATGCAAAAACGTGGCACCTACTACGAATTGGTCGTAACTCAAGAGCCCCATATTGTTACAGCGACTACACGTAAGCTCCTCATTAAAAAATACATTATACACGTCATATAGTAATCCACATCCTCGTGGGGTGCCGGGCTCTAATGTCACCTCCTCATTTCTTCCCGTGGGTATCGTAAGAGGCGACTAAGGAAAAACTGCGCATAATAAGCAGCATGCCACTCCTCATGTGGGTGTGAGTAGGGTGTTGTGTGCATTAGACGCACGACTGTATGCCATCTTAGTGCCCTGCCAGGGTTTCATACAATATGTACTTGTGTTCCTGTCTTATATGTTGTTAGCGTAAACATAATAGGGTGCGTTTGAATTACCTACATCTAATGTCAAAAGTGACAAGTGTCAAATTTTAGTGGCATTCTTAGCGTTCTTATCCTAAATGGAACAGGGGAGACAGTTACAAACGATCACAGTGATCACAACCATAGACGCAGAATGTGGTCAAAATTATCTAAAATAACGAAATTGGCGTCAAATGGAATACGCCCTTATTCGTAATATGTTCTTGTGTTTCGTCCAGTGTGTTAGAGAAAACGTTTTGTATGACCCTGAAACTGTGCCCGGTGTATAGCAATTGCCCCCCATTACATGGGACGAAAGCCCGAATTGGCGAAACGTGGGTACACACCTCCGCCTACCTCTTCGGGGAATACAGGCGTGAATATATGTATGTATAATCATCCACTCAAAGGAAGCCCGCATGGAATAGAAGCAGAACACGACGTGCCCTAACCCACCCAATAATATGGAGCTGGCTGAAGAACTCAACTCGAGCAAAGATCTGATGTGGTCCACTTGGACTCCTGACTCAATATCACTGCCGGTTTAACATGACCAAATGGGGTTACTCTGATGTGACCCAATGTAGTTGTGGCGCTACCCAGGACATGCGTCACTCGCTGTCCTGCCCTCAGTTCCCCAATGCTTGCACTTTGTGTGACCTGTACGAGGCATCTACCCTTGGAGTGGCTACCGCCCAGTACTAGCTATCATCCAGCTAAATGTCAATCATCGACACGAAGAAGAAAATCAGAGATCTAAAACTATTTCTAAAAGTATATTGACAAAAATATAATAATATCTAATACGACTTAGTTATGCTTAGCCTTACGTTATGAAGGAGACACTGAAAGATTTTAAGTTATGAAAAACTGGCCAAGTGCGGTTCGTGCTCTCGCTAAAGATGTCGAACTTTGGGCCTAGCTTTTTATTCTGTGGCCTAGTGTGAGTTTTACTTCTGATACCTGGGGGCAAACTATATACCACCACTTAATTCAGTCTTATTTTTACCTTACATTTAAAATTATATTTCGCACACGCAAATATAATTAAAATAACATACATTAGAACTTCAATGTTGGAGCGGGCTGCACGCAACGAATCAAGTAATTTGTGCGATAGGGATAGCTATATACAAACATTACTGTTTCGTGAAGATCATGGTCTCGAGAGGGATCTCTCGAGACGAATCTCTGTATTTATATTTTAAGTTTGAAAGAATGACGTTGGTATATAATATATAATATAATCCATAATAGTTTTTAAGAGGTGGGAGTTGGGCCCCTTGTGTACACCGCGAGCGAAGTAAACTCGATTTTGTATGACAAAGTGCTCGATATTACATATACTAATGTGCTGCAAGGCATGCTGTGCTTTTACCAAACAAAATCGCGTTTATTCCCAGCGTATGTGAAGTAAAAGTCACACTAGGCTCACTGTATGTGAAAGTACAAATTAATTAAATAAGCAAAAAACAGACTGAAAATTATTTATTTTCGCCGTTTCATTTAAATAAATACTGCAAGTTATATATATTAATGGAATCCTTTTTCTATCCCTTAATTTTGATAAACCACTCGAACGGTATGGAAGAATCATTTATGTGATAATACTCGTATGGCTTCTAAAATCCGCCAGTTTGTTTTTTTTTATGTACCTAAACGTCACTTTCGCTATCTAGACGAATCTAACAATATCACATACATTTAGAAATATAATTTGAAGCGCTCTCGTGGCGAAGTTTGCCTATAGCTGTTCTTAACCGATCAGCAAAGATAAGTAACGTCCACCGCGGTCATGAGTTGGATGGGTGCCCCCTATTGACACTACTACTGAGCGCTTCCGTGCTTCGCAGGGCACGTTAAGCCGTCGGTCCCGGTTGTCGTCTTCGGATGGCAGTCGTTATAGCATGGTGGTAGGGCATTTTGCGCATGCCCGCCGGGCTCAAGTAGAAAATCTGTCGCCAAACACCTAATGGTGTGTTCCGGCAGCTGTCCTTGAGAGCCAGTAATTCTAGGTTAGCCTGAACAACATCTTCGATCACATCGTCACTTAACATCAGGTGAGATAGTGGTCAAAGGCTAACCTATCAAGAATTAAAAAAAATGGCGAAATAAAGAAACTTACAAACATACATACATGAACCTGAAAACATAACATTCCTGTAGTGTATGCGCTTAAGCATACATACGCTGTCTCGTGTGTCCCTGTGTTGGTTAGCAAACGTCATTGTCACGAGAGCCATGGGCGAGAGTGGACAGTAGTGCTATTGTGAGATACACGGACATTGCCGAGCCAGTGCAGTGAAGTGGTACGAGAGATAGTAAAGCAACCCCTATAATTCCTTTTATGGTCGTCGTGTAAAAAGTATTTTATGGTACATTCTTTGTTGGTACGAAACCCTCGATGAGTAGAACTCAAAATAGACCGGTTTTATTAAATGTTAGACCCACTCAATAAAAATATTGTCATTTGTTCAGAAACTGCCGCCCCTAGAAAAGAAGAGTCCGTTTTGAAGGATGAGGATGAAAAAGTAGATGTAATAAGTGTAAGTAACTTTTTTTATGTTATTGTGACGGAACAAGCTCGAGCTCCACCTAATGTTAAGCGGACTAACCTCTGCCTATAACAGATGCATTTCATCACAAGTCACGAATTGCATTGCGCCCGTCACATTGAGACATGTGCCTGTAATTTCACTGGCTCTCAAGGACTGCTGCCGGAACACACCATCAGGTGCACACACAGATTTTTTAGTTGTGGGTTGTTAAAACTACAGTTTATGCTCATATTACTAAATGCAACTTAAAGTTGAGATCGATTCTACGATGGATTTGTGACGTTCAATGTATAGAGCATCTGTATCGGAGCTGTAAAATTTTTGAAGCAGTGATGGCTCCTTGGCATTGGCTGCCGCGCAGCAGGTCCATGGTTCGAATCCAGCCGCGGGCTTGAGCTTCACCACATGGTGGAAGGGCATTTTGTGGATGACCACCTGGCTAGCGAACACCCTCAAGTATCGATCTCAACATTGAGATGCATCTAGTAAAACGTTGTTTTTAACTTTTCTAATAATTTTCTTACGTTAAAAAGTTGTTTTTAACATTTCCAATAATTTTCTTAGGTTAAAACATTGTTTTTAACATTTCTAATAATTTTCTTAGTTTAAGACGTTGTTTTTAAATTTTCTAATAATTTTCTTAGGTTAAAACGTTTATTTTAACTTTTGTAATAATTTTCTTAGGTAGTTGGCGACCGTGAGATACCGAAGGAACAGAAAATGTCGTTTTGGAGTGTGGTCAAGCTGAACAGTCCAGAATGGAAGTCTATTACCATTGGGAGCATTGGTTCCATATTTATTGGCTTTTCCATGCCATTGTTCATTGTAGTTTTTGGAAATTTATTTGGTGTAAGTTGTAATGTGAAGCTAATGAGACGGGAGCGTTATTTGGCTATTTAGACTTATCTGCCAGTAGATCTTACTAATGAATCGTAAAAAGTCAAGGCTGAATATTGTCTGAAATTGGCTCAGTACGGCCGTATTCCACTTGACGCCTATTTAGTTCTTTTCGATAATTTTGAACACATTTTGTGTCTATGGTTCGTATTAAATGTTATACCATAGACGCAAAATGTGGTCAAAATTATCGAAAATAACGAAATAGGCGTCAAGTGGAATACGCCCTAAACTCTTATTTTTTTGCAAACTATATACAACACTACAGCTACTACAACAAAAGCATTTGGACTTACAGGCAGTCCAAATGCTCTAGCCCACTACCAGTTGGCAGCGTGCCCAGCATGCTGGCAGCATTGCCCCGTTGAATTGCAATGCTTATTCTTTGAGTCAAATAGGTGCCCGCATTTTGATCACGCGTCGCATTGACCAAGCGCTCTGATAAGTTTTGGAAAATACGATTAGCTCCCGGTCCCATGTTTTTTTGCTATTATACTATCTAGGTTTAGTGAACTGTATTCTATTTAGATTACGTCTTCAGTTGTCTCAAAATTCTGCTTCAAATACCTCTAATATAATAAGGGGCACTTATTTTGTATATCCTCTTTTCATCCGGTTGATTTGGTGCCAAATAGGCACTAGGCTATGTGTGTTTGTAGTCGTACAAACATCAAATCGTTTTCTTTTAGCTTAAAGTAAAGCACGTGAGAGTTCGACTTTACTTAGTTACATTGCAAAACCGTTGTAATTTTGTAAAAATACACTTTGTCTCATATCTCACAGAATTACTGGCATGGAACGAAGACAAAAAGTCTGTGTAAAAGTGTCATGAAAAAGTGGCATTGGCTATGGACTGCCGCGCAGCAGGTCCATGGTTCGAATCCCGCCGCGGGCTTGAGCTTCACCGCATGGTGAAAGGGCATTTTGTGCATGCACGCCTGGCTAGCGACCACCCTCAACTAGAAAATCTGTCACCAAACACCTAATAGTGTGCCGGCAGCAGTCCTTGAGAGCCAATAAAATTACAGGCACATGATGAGACTTAACATCTTTACGTCTCATGGTGACGGGCGCAGTACATTTCGTCGTTCTTGTGACGAAATGCATGTGTTATAGGCAGTGTCCTTCACGATAACATAGAAAAAGTCAACATGCATAATACCATTTTAGTAAATAATATGGGATAACTCACGTGAATAAGTCGGATAGCTCCGACTATAGTTTCACGCCCGCGTTGACATCTCGACGCGCGTCCCGAGCTCTTCTTGAAAAAGACCACCGAATGTGGTTGAAACTATAGTCGGAGCTATCTGACTTATTCACGTGAGTTATCCCGTATTATTTACTAAAATGAGTGAAAACCACGTTAGTTTTTATAATAAAAATGTATATACCAAGTAATTCGTCGTGAATAGTCATAAAACCATTATAATTTAATACATATCTTAATTTTAGGCATTGTCCGATCCCGATCCTAATAAATTAATGGAAAAAGCAAGCTCAATAGCTGTCATTACTGTTATATTAGGAGTAGTGATGGGGATCTCTAATCTTATTGAGGTATGTATCTCTTAATTTTATTAATACTTTATAAAATGTAGATTAATTTTGATGAACGTTTTAGTGACTCATTTCGTGTGACCTATTGGGAACCTACCGATTCATATCGGAATACCTCTTGGTATGACCGGCCATAATTTGGCACCAGGGGGCACCAAAATACGAGGGGGTAAAAATTCCAAATGCCTTACACCCTCACATGCTTTTTTGTTTCTTTAGTAGAAAGTAGTTAAGCTGTGTCTAATGCGATAGCAGATGATAACATAGTTAAATAAAGTAGTTTATTAGTTACCATATTACATGACAGTACTGAGGCGTTTTGCGTGTGTCGTAACAAGCTCGAGGCCCACATGATGTTAAGTGGACCTGCCTATAACAGATGCATTTCATTACAAGTCATGAAGTGCACTGCGCCCGTCACCTTGAGACGCAGTTCTTGAGTCTCGTGTGCCTGTAATTTCACTGGCTCTCAAGGACTGCTGCCGGAACACACCGTTAGGTGCTTGGCGACAGATTTTCTACTTGAGGGTGGTAGCTAGCCACGCGGGCAATCGCAAAATGCCCTACCACCATGCGGTGAAGCTCAAGCCGGCCGTGTCTCAAGTAGAATATTAATAGAATATCTATTGCATTTGCCTTAAAAATTTAGACCACGAATCAGTGGAAAAGCTTATATAGATCTTTTTTTTTATGCCTTATAGGTTAGCCTTTGACCACTATCTCACCTGATGGTAAGTGATGATGTGGTCGAAGATGTTGTTCAGGCTAATCTAGAATTACTGGCTCTGAAGGACAGCTGCCGGAACACACCGTTAGGTGCTTGGCTACAGATTTTCTACTTGAGGGTGGAGGTAGCTAGGCGGGCATTCGCAAAACGCCCTACCACCGTGCTATAACGACTGTCGTCCTAAGACAACAACCGGATCCTAAGACGGCTTAACGTGCCCTCCAAAGCACGGAAGCGCTCAGTAGTACTGTCACCCATCCAACTCATGACCGCGGCGGACGTTGCTTAACTTTGCTGAAGCAAACTTCGCTACGAGCGCTTCAAAAGAGAAGTTCAATAAATGTCATTTTCAAATATTTAACACTAGCTTTCCTTTCATTCACCTCTTTTTGCGCAGTTGGATTAAAACTATCCTATGTCCTTCCCCGGGTGTTAAACTATTTCAATACCAAACTTCATCCAAATCGTAATGCCAATCGTTTTTAAGTATATTCGTTGCATACAAAAATACAAATCTTCCCTCATTATAATATTAGTGTAGATTACCCATACACAACATATCACAACACATACAATCTCCCACACCCACACTCACATCACGCAATTAAATTCTGCTATATTCATATATAGTTACAATTTTATGTAAATATTATGTAAAATTATCTATCAGTAGGTACTTTCTTAAATCTGTCAGGTAAAATTATAACTTATATATAAGTATTTTATGTAATTGTCATTTTATAGTCCCATATATAGTTTTCTCATCGGCATAAATATTATTTAGAATTAATTTGGTTTTCCCAGAGCGTTTTTATTTTACATAAGTATTAATAACTCTACAGAAAATGAATAGATTCAGGGGGCCAACTTCCATCTCTTAATTCAGTCTTATTTTAACCTTAAATTAAGCATTTTTTATGCGATAGCAGATGATAACATAGTTAAATAAAGTAGTTTATTAGTTACTGTATTACATGACAGTACTGAGGCGTTGTGCGTGTTCTAGGGCATAGCTAAATCTCTCGAGTGTATCAAGTAGAATATAAATAGAATATCTGTTGTTGGCAATAAAATGTATTCTACGAATCAGTGGAAAAGCTTGTAGAGATCTTTTTTATGCCTTATAGGTTAGCCTTTGACCACTATCTCACGTGATGGTTAGTGATAATGTGGACGAAGATGTTGTTCAGGCGAATCTCGAATTACTGGCTCTCAGGGACAGCTGCCGGAACACACCGTTAGGTGCTTGACGACACATTTTCTACTTGAGGGTGGTCCCTACTACCAGGCGGTAAAGCTCAGGCCCGCGGCGGGATTCGAACCATGTACCTAATGTGCGGCAGTCCATAGCCAATGCCACTGAGCCATCATCAGATCTACATATTTAGACCTAGTTTCTATTGCAGAACTAAACTACTACCGATCGACCATGGTGCCATAATCAAATGCTACTAAGATACCATTTCTATCGCTTTTTCTAAAAAGTAATTGTTATATTCTGATAGTTAAGCCATTTTTTCTTCAGGCATTGTGTTTCGGGATAGCCAGTGCATATTTAACTGAGAGACTGCGTGTACGCATGTTTTCTCACATGTTGAAACAACACATTGGATACTTTGATAACAATGCGAATACCACTGGGGCTCTTTGCGCTAGACTTTCATCGGAGGCTGCATACGTACAAGCCGTAAGTGCCTGACATTTGTTACTTTATATTACCAAAGACCATCTACGCCGTTTGACGAATCAATCTGTAAAAAGCTGACAGATCGCATCATGTGAGGTACAAAAATAGAATTCTTAAATGCAGTAGCCGGAACTAAGCGTGAGTTAATTCCGTAAGCACCAACCGTAGTCAGTAGTATCTCTGACGTAAGGGATGATGTGGTCAAATATGTTGTTCATGCTAATCTAGATTTTTTGGCTCTCAAGCACGGTTGCCGGAACACATCGTTTGGTACTTGATGACAAATTTTCTACTTGAGGATGGTAGCTAGCCAGTCAGGCATTCTCGAAATGCGCTACCACCATGCTATAACGACTGCCATCCGAAGATAACCTGGACCTGGACCGTCGCGACGGTTTAACGTGTCGTCCGAAGCACGGAAGTGCTCAGTAGTAATGTCACTAGCACATCCATTCAACTCATGACCGCGGCGGACGTTGCTTAACTTTGCTGATCGGTTAAGAACGGCTAAGCAAACTTCGCTACGAGCGCTTGTTTGTGTGATAGTTTATCCTTTATCGAATTTGTTCCCTAATAAGTACTTGAATGTGTTTTTCAGGCAACAGGACAGCGTATTGGTATATTTCTCCAAGGGCTGGGCTCTATAGGCCTTGCTCTAGTGTTAGCAATGGTGTACGAATGGAGAGTGGGACTTGTAGCGTTGGCTTTCTTTCCAATCCTTGGAGTGGTCATTTATTACCAGGCAAAGCAAACTGGCAAGGAGTCCCAAGGCAACGCTGTGTCTATTGAAAACAGTACAAGGGTAATTTTAACGAGTTTTAACTACATCGTGTATATAGTACATTATAAAATCATAGGTACTGAATATAGTACCTATACCCACACTAATTAAATGTGAACAATGTCTTAGGCAAATTGAATCCCTGTTTTTTTTTTTATTTGGTAATGCTATTAATTTGCATTGTTAGGTTTGCAATAAATCGCATAGCAGGCGTTATTGCACCTAACATTATTTTAAATAAAATGCTATTTATGTGTAAAGTATTATTACACGACTGGCCAAAAAAGGAGAGTTATGTTTTCAGGGTTCATGTATGTATGTTTGTGAGTTTCTTATTAAAGACCACAGAAATATTTATAGTAGTATTTTGACAGTACATTATTCTCTGTCAATCAATTATTCTCTGAAAATTCTTTCCTTCCAAAGGGACCAAAAATCAGACTAGCATGCCTTTCAAGGTCTACCACAACATATTTATTGTAGTGTAGTGGTTTTGAAAGTTTAACCCTAAAATGTTTCTTATCAGATAGCAATAGAAGCGGTGTCTAACATCCGCACAGTAACATCCCTCGGTCGTGAAAAAAAGTTCCTGTCAGAGTATTCAGCTGCACTGCAGCCTACACTAGCCCTGTCGTATCGCTCTGCGCACTGTAGAGGGATTGTCGCTGGGATGTCACGGTCCCTCTTCAACTTTATCAATGCAGCCGCCATCACTTACGGAGGACACTTGATGGTTTCTCACAATGTCGCCTGTGAAAATATTCTTGTGTAAGCACCTGCTTTATAATTTAACCCTTTTCAGTTTATATATATAAATGATTTAACCCATTGGCATCGGCTATATTGATAGCAATACAATTTCATTCATAACTAGGACAGCATCGCATGCTTAGTGAATAATCACAGTAACAAATTTTTAGAGCATATCATTTTTATTTTAGGCGGGAATCGAGCCCTCCAAGCGTCTCTCGGTTCTAGCTAAACCGGAGTGCTTTAATTCCATAACTACTATAAACCTATATTTTTATTTATTCCTTAACCGTCATGACGGACGGTGCTTTTTATTAGTTTTTCTGAGGCACCGGCGCATTATTCTTAATTATTCTTCTTATTTATTAACTTCTTATTGCGAACACTATCTATAGACGACTCAATATACGACGCTTTATTGCTTCTAAGCCTTATTTGGTCAATGTAACGTTAGTGAGAAAGCTGATTCCATAACAATTATATCGAGAAGACATTGATGATATAATAATATGCCCTATACATAATATACATGTTAGTACGAATTCTATACCTGCATGGCAAATAAGATCCCTTAAGGAGCTCTGAGGCCAATCAATGTCTTCTTGATATAAATATTATGGATAAAAAAAAAAGCTTTCGCACTAACGTTACATCGACCAAACAAGACTTAGTAGTAATTACTAAGTTGTCGATCGATAGATAGATTCGCAGTAAGAAGTTTAGAACAAACAGACAGATTCTCCCCGTTTTGATCGTGCTCGGCCCTTCATCTGTGACTTTTATGTGCATTTTTATTGTGTTGAAGAAAAAGTTAGCGAAGAATCAAATCAGAAAAATAATAAATTCAAGGTTATGTTGCTCGTATATATTTATAAACAGGATGAACGTGTGGTTCACATATTTCATGTAGTTAAGTTTTTGGAGTCAGAGATCAATAAAGTCTAACCCTCTAGATAGTATCTTTCTCTTCCTACATAACGTAATGGTTTGATGGTGATATACTGACAGGGGCAGGGCGCTAAATATAAAGGTGCCTCTGCCTACATTCAAATATTTTTGTCTACTATTTTACCTTATATTTAGATATAGGCTGATAAACTGGCCTAACCAAGAATGAGAACTTGTTCTCAAGGACCCCTAAGGAATTGCAGGAATACATCGTTTGTTTAGTGACTGATTTTCTACTTGAGAGCGGTAGGCAGCTGGCCATTTGAATATCTACCAGTACGCAGAGGAGCTCAACCCAAATCCATAAGCCCAATGCACCTGCAGCGCGGTAGTTCACGTAGCTTTTGCCACTGGCCGATAATGCACTGCTTCAAAAATCTTGAACTTTTACATGGCGTGGTGCCAGGTCTCGTGATTAAAAATATTATGTGTGAACATATATTCAAGTTTAAGGTTCAAAAACAAACCCACATGACTATAGAAAGACGCTGAAGTCTCACAAAAATATAATTTAATGTCGGACAGGACTACACAATCGCTCCAAATGGCATCGGGCAGTTTGCAAAACGCGTTCACTTTTGCGCCCGACTTCCAAAAAGGAATTAAAGCAGCCTCAAGGATAGTGAGTCAGTTGAAAGAGAAGACCAAGATTAGTGATCCTGAAAAGCCTGCTATTATCGGATTTGTTAGTCCATTTTGGCATTTAATTTATTATTATATAAATTATCAATAATCCATAATTCCAGTATGTACATAAATATCATGATTGCGAAAGTGAGTTGGTTTATTTACTTCTTCATGTCTAAACCAGTCTAGCGATTAATATAATTTTTTTAATAGCATGAAAACATATTTATCTTCGGAAATATAAGTGGCGGAGTAATGTTCTTAACAATTTTTTTTCATCACCTAGGGTAGCTTCTTTCAAATCTCACCAGATGGTAAATCAAAATCAAAATATTTATTTGCATAATTATAGAGTACATTTTATGCAGATCTTATTGTATGAACTTCGTCATCTCTATAATTTGGTACGAGTAACTGATGATTCGGGTGAATGTCAGAACAAGCTCGACAATAAGACATTTATGATTTTATCTACTTTCCTATGGGGCATGTGATAATACGTCTAACCCTACGACTTACACTTACCACCAGGTGAGCCGTCTGCTCGTTTGCCCTACTATCCCAAAAAAAAGCTTTTTATTAATTAATAATTCAAGTAATTATTTGCCTTCTTGAAATTAGTGATACTATACATTAAATATAGATACACAAAAAAATTGTGCCGCCTAAAGGATATATCCACTTCTTCACCGGAAGAAGATCTACCAACGTATGTATGTGCTCTATTGGTTACAGGTGTCTAAAGGGGCAGTAACTTTTAAAGATGTTGAGTTCAGATATCCAACTCGACCCAATATCCAAGTTCTACGTGGATTGAATTTACAGGTTATGTCATTAATTTCAATATATTAGGCTACTGAGTAAATTTAATCAATGCTCTGCTCGGTGTAGTTCGATGCAAGTAGGGTGTTGTGGCGCTAAATCTCTTGTGCAACGGGACGTTCAGACCTGTTCACTCACGAAGTCGTGCCCCCTCATAGTACATTATAGTTGAGCATTCTACGGGTTGGCCTCGTTTGTCTTTGTACACTATATCTTAGAGTGGGTACAAAATAAAGTGTGGGTGAAAATGCTAATGAAATATACCACAAACAGTAAAAAAAAACTGACTTCACACATAAAATACGAATTATTACGGGTTTGAACATATTAACGAATAATATGTTTACGCTAACATCGTATAACAATCATAATAAGGAACACAAGAACATATTGTATGAAACCCTGGCAGGGCACTAAGATTGTATAAAGTCCTGTAGTGCGTCTAATGCACACAGCACCCTCACATTCACGTGAGAAGTGGCATGCTGCTCATTTGGCGCACTTGTGCTTTAGTCGCCTCTTACGACACCCACAGGAAGAAATAGGGAGGGAAAATAAAAGAGTGTTTTTTTTAAACTAAAAATGGTACTGATTACAACACTCCAATGTGTGAAATAACTTGTCGAAGTCGGTACCATGCGCACTATATTGTGATAATAGGTACTTTTGAACCACCATGGTACCGACATCGAATTGAAGTCGGTTAAGGGATTTCTGGTTAGGGTAAAAAAAAATTTTTTGTTGTTACAAATAACGGAATTTTTAATGATAGAGTCGTTAATAACTACTTTATAGTCTTCGTTTGTTTTCTAAGAATTTATTTATATGTACCAATAGGTGAAAACTAATAAGACCGTAGCGGTAGTGGGTCAAAGTGGTTGCGGCAAAAGCACTGTGATACAACTTCTGCAGAGGTATTATGACGCTGATTCGGGACTTGTGGTAAGGTTTACTTTACATTCTTAGTTTTATAGTTGCCCAAACTAACTACTACTAAGGGTATACTTACCTTTAATTTATTAACTAAGGGAAATGTAAATTTTCATATATATTTTTTTCTTAAAAAGGGTTATATGGATTTTTACCTTTGGTCACATACGCATTGAGCGTTAACTCATTGGTGGCTCTAGTAGCCACCAACCCTACACTGGTTTGTCCTATATGTGGGTGATCACGTCTATCCGTATATCTATATATGATGCCACCCCTTTCCATAGGTACCTCTGTACCTCACTGAGATGAAATCCACCCTAAAGAGAATATTGAATTATAATCCTTTCTTTAAAATTATGCATATACCTATATTACCCACGCGCCTACTTTACTTCTTTGCCAGGCTTTAGACCAGTACCCGGTAGAAAAACTACGCCTTGACGAGTTGAGATCAGCTTTCGGCCTTGTTGCCCAAGAGCCGGTGCTCTTCGGCCGTACTATCAAGGAAAACATAGCATATGGAAACAACACCAGGGTCCATACGACCGATGAAGTTATTGTAGCTGCCAGACAAGCTAATATACACGACTTTGTGGCGTCACTCCCTGAGGTTGGTATAAATAAATACATACATAAAATCACGCCTCTTTCCCGTAGGGGTAGGCAGAGACCACGGAGTTCCACTTAGAACGATCCTTACATATCTCATCATCGCTTCATCTACACTCATCAATCTTTTCATACATAAGCGTCGGTTTAGGGTACTCTTGACCTGTGCTTTTTTCAGAACGTCTTCAATCTGATTTCGGAACGTTCGCCTAGGTCTTCCCCTTCCAACACTTCCGTTCACTTGTCCCATGTATACCTGTTTAGTCATTCTCCTTTCATTCATTCTCTTCACATGTCCAAACCATCTTAACATACCTTTCTCGATTTTTGACACTACATCCTCATTCACACAACATCGTTCCCTTATCACACTATTCCTTATCCAGTCACTCCGTTTGACTCCAATCATGCTCCTCAATGTTCTCATCTCTACTGCATTTATTCTACTTTCATGCTTTTTCTGCCATACCCAACTTTCACTACGATACATTAGTGTCGGAACCAACATTCCCCCATGAGCAGCCAGACGAGCCTTTTTAGACACCTTCTGACTGTTCATAAACGCGTGCTATGCTCCGTTTACCATGTTTCCAGCGTTCACTCTCCTATTTATATCACTTTCACACTCTCCATCTTTTGTAAACATGGATCCCAAGTATTACAAACTCTTTCACTTGTTCCACTTTTTCACCTCCAATCACAATATTGCAATCGGTCACTCTATCATCTCGTTCAAACACCATAACTTTCGTCTTACTTACATTTATTTTCATTCTCTTTATTTCTAAAGCCTCATGCATAACAATCACCATCTCCTGCAACTCTTAAAATTAAATGTTGACCATTTAGGCCAATAAGAGCGAAATGGGAGACCAAGAAAGTCAGGTATAGGTCAGTCAGATAGCAAACGAAACAGTGTTCTTGCAAGCGTTAGGAAATCTTGAATAGGTTGGCACTAAAATGTTGCATAGTATAGGTACATTAAAAGTAAAGGCTGTAGTTTTCTCTACGTTACAGTATATGTTTGGTCTCCCTGCTGTATTAAGATTCGGATACACCTGTTTGTTCATGGAACTCGTAGGTACGTGAAGCTCGAATAGGTCTAATTAGACACCATATATCTCGATGGCGCAGTCGGCAGACTGCGCCAATACGATATTTAATATCTAGACGGGGTTACTTTGCGAAAATCTATACTAAGAGCAAATATATATTTATGATATAGGTAAATGACGAATGCCGCTGCGATGCACATTACGGAGGCTATGCTTCCTCCATCATTTGGTAAAGCAAGTACCCAAGATATGTATAATGCAACAACATTAGATGTGTTTTATTTCACCAGGGCTATGAAACGAATATAGGATCGAAGGGCGTCCAACTGTCAGGGGGACAGAAGCAGCGCATTGCAATAGCCAGAGCTCTCATACGGAAACCCAAAATACTACTACTGGACGAGGCCACTAGCGCCCTTGACACTGAGAGCGAAAAGGTACAGAAATTATTCATATTCTACACCCTGGCTAAATTACCATGTTATTTACTGATGAAAACAGGGCGCAAAAACCCTACCTGGCGTTTCAGTATACTTATCAGCCTTACAGTTAGTTTTGCCATTGTTTAAGTCGTAGGAGTGTCAGTCTGTAGAATCGTAGTCCTTGAAACGGTTATAAAAAAATGGACACACAGATTTCAAAGGGCAGAAGCGTAGCATAACTGTCTTTGTAGCGGAGCTTGTCTTCGTAGCGGAGCTTGCCTTCGTAACGGATCTTAATTATTTTCGATCCATACAGTGCTTCAGCATTGATTGCTGACTTAAATTAGCAGTCAGCCAGTACGGTAATCAAACAAATTGCACTTGAAATAAAGTTCATATTAGCACTCGACTTCAGGATTTTACCAGGTGATGCAATATGCTTAAAATACATTAATTTAGCAAACCAATATTGTAAACAAAACGTATAGTTAAGGACTTATTAATATAGAAACAAATAACCCAATGCGGGAATTTGACAATTCTAAAACTTAAAAAGAAAGCAAATATTTGATTGACATACTTACATAGGTTTTAAGCTCAAATTCAATTATAACCCATTCTTAGTGTAGCTGGAAAAGCTGATAATATAAAAATAAATAAATATCACAACGTTGCTCTGTCCACTCAGAGAACTTTCATATATTATGGAATTGTAATAAAAAAATTGTGAAAATAGATTGTTTCTTAAAATTCATAGATACTGTAAAAACTAATTAAAGAATCAGATACTTTTGATTTTCGTTTATTTGATATTATTATAATAGCGGCTCAGTTTCAGTCAAGTGGTCCGTGTTCGGTTTAACTGCTGGGCGGCCGCATTCTCGTACATAATGTGTAATGAACTGTGTCTGTAAACTGTTTAGTGTTGGATTTCTTTGATGTGCGTAATTATGTTCAGTTCCAGAGAAATTTTGCTTAGTATATAATACGCGATGATGGTAACATTTTTTTTTTAATATCTGATAGGTTATCTTTTGACCACTATCTCACCTGATGGTTAGTGTCGATGTGGTCGACGATGTTGTTCAGGCTAACCTAGAATTACTGGCTCTCAAGGACAGCTGCCGACACACCGTTAGGTGCTTGGCGACAGATTTTCTACTTGAGGGTGGTAGCTAGCCAGGCGGGCATTCGCAAAATGCCCTACCACCATGCTATAACGACTGCTATGCTAAGACAACAACCGGGACCGACGGCTTAACGTGCTCTCTGAAGCACGGAAGCGCTCAGTAGTAATGTCACTAGCGGTCACCCATGCAACTCACGACTGCGGCGGACGTTGCTTAACTTTGCTGATCGGTTTAGAACAGCTAAACAAACTTCGCTACGAGCGCTTCAAAGATAGACCCAGAAAAAGAAGTTTTAGTGCAGTAATAAATTTTTTTAGTTGACGAACTACGTATGTTCCCACACAGATGGTACTACAAGCGCTGGAGGCTGCGCGGGCAGGACGCACGTGCATTGTCATCACGCATCGCCTGAGCACCGTCAGAGACGCTGACGTCATCATGGTCATCGAGGGCGGCCTCAAGGTCGAAGCTGGCACCCACCAGGAACTGATACAAGCGAATGGCGTATATGCAAAGCTTTACAACGCGGGTGTTTGATTTTTATTAAACATATTTGACTGCACGATAACTTTCTCTTTCACTTACTACCATATAGGTACTATTGTATATAGCTAGGTATAGTGATAGATTTTATAATCTACTGTTTTGTTTCACCCACTACATCTATCCCTTTTGCTGATGTATTAGAACCACTTAGAAGCAATGATAACCGAGCGGTTATAGCTATGGACTGTGGTGCCGCAGGTGCATGGCTCGATCCCCGCCGCTGGCTTGAGCTTCGCATGGTGGAAGGGCATTTTGCAAATGCCCGCTTGGCTAGCTACCACTATCAGGTAGAAAATCTGTCGCCAAGGACCTAACTACGTGCCCGACCCGTGGTACAACTGCGATGTGCAACTGGTTGTACTACGGAGAAGTAAAGTTACCCATGGTTCAACTCTTTTTTTTTATATTTATGATTATGATCCATGGTACAACGGTGGAATTATGTCCAACTGGTTGGACTAAGGGGATAAAGTAGTAAATGATCACCAAAAGTAGTATATGAAATTAAATTTATGTGGCGATGTTGTAGTCACAAGTAACCTAACGCTCCTCCTCGCTTCGCTCGTCGTCGCACCTAAATATGACTTTGCCCTAGACTATAGATAAATAACTAGTCCATAGATAAATTCAATTCCCAGTAGTACAACTAGTTGAACCAAGGAAAGAATAACTCACTCGAGTTGAATCATTGGTAAAGATATTTCCCCATAGAACAACCAGTTGAACCATATAAAAAAAGAGTTGAACCATGGGTAACTTTACTTCTCCGTAGTACAACCAGTTGGACATCGCAGTTGTACCACGGGTCGGTCACTCTTCAGATCGGTTGTCTGGAAGAAATTGCTTTAAGCAATAAGATAGCCCTTTGTATACGTTTATTTGTTGTTTCATTGTAATGTTAAAATAAAGAATTTTCTATCTATCTATCTATCTAACAGTGCTCCGGCAGCAATCCTTGAGAGCCAGTAAATTTACAGGCTTAACAACTGTATGTCTCGGTGTGACCGGTGTAGTGCAATTCGTCACTTATGTTGTGACGAAATGCATCTGTTATTGGCAAAAATTAATCAGCTTTTTCTTCAAGAAGACAGCAATTTTTCAGAAGGCACTGCCGTGTCGTGCTGTGAAGCTCAAGCCGGGGCTCGAACCACGGACCGTCGGCACGGCAGTCCATAGTCCACAGTCTTACACTTCGAACCCGAGAGGCTTGCCAAACGTGGAGATTAAGGCAAGCACCCCTTGTTGGGTGAAGCCTTTGTTCAACGGCGGACGGCATGGCTCTTAAAGATTCATTATTATTTTTCAATAAATACAAAAGGCAGATTTCGAAGATTGAAAGTCTACTTAATTTCTAGGTCAGTCGTGGATAGGGGGTTCAAGGTTTAAATCCTGCAACAGGTTTGAGCTTCATCATATGGTGTTAGGGAGTTTCGTAAATGCTTGGGTCTGGGTAATTACCACCCTCAAGTAGAAAACCCGTTGCCAAGCGTTGAGAGACACAGTTCCTATATAAGTTAAAACCTGTCATACTAATTTACCAGGTGCTAGGTCTTTACCAACACGGAACAGCCCGTGGAGTGCCGGGCTAGAATGTCACCTCCCACATCTATCATTTCATTTTGCCGTGGTACTAATAGACAGTTCATTTGATGGTACCACGGCAAATTTATTTTGCCTATACAAACACTCCGTTAGGTACCTATTAATACTAATTATAATGTATGGTCGCCTAATAAAAATGGCACATATCGTTCTGTATATACCTACATAAGTCATTGCAGACTCACAGGCAATCCAAATGCTCCAGGCCTCTACCAGTTGGCAGCATACTACTTACCTTCAGACCTACTTATGGGAATTAATGCAATCAAATATTACACAAATGAAATAAAATTATTATAGAATAGTGATATATTATAATATAGTAGTACCATAGGTTGGCACAGCGAGATTGGTAGCTGTCATAAAACAAGTTTACATTCAGGCAAAAAAGTATCGGGAATGAATGATTTGTTCACGATTCCAAATTATAATTTTTTTGTTGTTGTTAAATTGGTACAACTGTTTTACATTTTTGGCGCAGGGTTGCGAATTTCATAATGGAAAAAAACATAAATCGAGTCGATTCACCTTAAAATCGAGTCTTAGTCAAAAACGTGCGTACAAAGCGTTCGAAAGCGGTTGAGATGTGATAGAAGATTTGCCTCGCTACAGTAGTGCCATCAATGTCTGCAAGTGAAGTTAATATTGCGTAATAAGTGAAGGAAATAGTGACTGAAATTCCTAATTCAAGTGAGTTTCAGTTTGAGAGAGATAGCCGCCAAACTTCTGTCCTACTATGAAACATGTTGCTGCTCGACCAGTCCCAAAAGACATGAATTTTCTCCAAAAACTCAATCCACATACCAAATTTCAATAAAAATTGGTCGAGCGTGAAGAAGTATCAAACATATGAACACACAAATTTTCGCTTTTATAATATTATCTAGTGAGATGTTACCCAAGTATATATGAAATAAATGAATAAACTATCAGCCGTGAGCAATAGAAAGACAGACGCACATTGAATTCAAAATTAATTTGGAATGAGGCTTATTGTAAATCAATTATTTTACCAAAAAAACAGAACCGACTTCAACACTCAAATGTGTGAAATAACTTGTCGAAGTCGGTACCATGACGGTTCAAATGTACCTATCATCCCAATACTGTGCGCATGGTACAGACTTCGACAAGTTATTTCACACATTTGAGTGTTGAAGTCGGTTCTATTTTTTTGGTAAAAATTTTTATTTCGCCCTTTTTTGTGACCCTTGCTACTTATGGGCTTATGTTTAACTTACCGCCAGATATAGTATAGTAATAAGTAGTAATTTCCATATAACAGACAAAAATAGAAAATGATCACCAAAATTAACCCCCATTTTAATGTAAACTTATATTATAACCAATGTTTTAACATCTCGCTAGCCTATTTAAGCAAAATTACTCTAAATAAATCATTGTTAAACCAAAAGTATGAAATGATCACTGTTTAATATTTGCCATATTAAATAAGTAGAGCTGTCTCGCTCTCTCGTCTAACATCAGCCAACAGGCCATAACTGTTCCTACAGAATAAATTAATTGGTGAGGCGTGTAAATAGCCTACACCTATTGTGTACTTGCGTACCGTTAATTAGATGAGGTCAATGGCGCCTAAAATTATGGCTGACCTTTTGAACAAATTGATGAACCTCCCTGAAAAACACCAATACATACACAATGCAGTAGTAAATAGCCCACGTACCTTAAGCAATCCTTGTTATGCCCACAAATCCTTCAAGTTGGGATTTACAGCAGACATCGTTCTAGGCGTTCTTATATGGCGACCGCCGGCGACACACAAATCCCAAATAATCGGGAGAAAGTCTTTCACAAAAGATGTTACACTCACTGCACTGTGACGTTCATACAATATGGATTGTAATGCAAGTGTTATTTCTTGCGTCTTCAATTGTTCATTTATTATTAATAAAATTAACACGGAGCGGCGATGTGCGTTTTTTAGCGGAGAGAAAACGAATGAATTGTCCACACATTACCCTCTATACAAAAATATTTCCTTTGAGCATCTTGTATGCCTTTTGTAGGTTGATTATAACACCAAATATCTACCGAATCGATACTGCTAACGCCATCTCTGGGATCTGTTGAGCTAAAAACTCAGACAGCAGCTAATACGATGGGCTCTGCAGCATATTGGCGCTATCCTGAGGGTTCATCAATTTAGAACTAAGATTTATTATATATATGAGAAAATTAATAAAGCATTGACGCTTCACCATGCACCCCACCTTGGAAGGTCGCAAGATCTTTCAAAACGAAATTCAAAAATAATGATCTAACTGACTTCAAGAGTGATAAAAAGAGTTATGATCGAACGTCTAAATTTATGACTGACTGCGAGACATGCAAATGTAAATAAAAGTTATGTTTTACTAAACTAATAATAGATACTTATGATTATTTTACAGTAAACGAAAATATTATTGCGTCGGGATTGGGTACAATTTAGTGACCGCACGTTTGAAATTACCAAATTTGGTCTTTACCATGGCAACGCGCGCGACATTGTCGGTACCTTTATAAATTTCTGTTATAACTCCTAACGGCCAGCTCAAAGGAGCTGAATCATCTTGTCCCACGAGTACGACAGTTCCGATTTCAACAGGCTTGTCAGGAGTTGCCCATTTTTGCCGAACTTGCAGCGTATGCAGATACTCTAGACGCCATTTCTTCCAAAATGATTGGACCATACTGTCCAACAAGTGTCTGCGCTGTACCAAATTAACGCGTTGATTGGACAATTCGGATGCTGGCAAGTATTGCAAGGGAGTCGACATTAAAAAGTGAGCGGGAGTAAGCACTTCAGGATGGGGATCGGAAGATACCACTCCTAAGGGGCGAGAATTCATAATACACTCTATTTGTGTTAGTACAGTTTGTAACTCCTCATAGGTGAGAAGCTGATTTCCAATCACGCGATAGAGGTGTGTTTTTAAAGTTTTCATGTTAGTTTCCCACATCGATCCAAAATGTGGGGCTCTAGGCGGGATCATTTTCCATTGTATACGGCGAGTTGATAACTCACTTAAAATAGTAGAATTGAAACTCGAGCTCATTAGAAAACTGTAGAGTTCATCAAGTTTGGCTTTAGCACCAACAAAATTGGTCGCGTTATCTGAATATAGACATGATACTGGTCCACGACGCGAAATGAAACGTTTGAATGCGGCTAAAAAGGCATCCGAGGTTAAATCAGAGACGACCTCAATATGGACGGCTTTTACTACTAAGCAAACAAAAAGGCAAATATACGCCTTCTGTGCATGTTGGCCTCTGCGTCTGGTAAGGGTTATACGTATTGGACCCCCATAATCTACCCCAGTGTGGACAAATGCCTTTGCTTCCGATACGCGGTATGCAGGGAGGTCTGCCATCATTGGAGTAGGATGCGTCGGATTCAATTTAAAGCATGTGTTGCATTTTCGCAACTTAGATCTAACGACAGTCCTGGCGTCTAATATCCAATAGCGCTGTCGTAGAATAGACATGAGAAGCCCAGGCCCGGTATGACAATTTACTATATGATAATGTTGAATAATAAGATCAACAATGTGGTCATGTTTGGGGAGTAAAACAGGGTATTTGGCGTCAGAAGGAAGGTCACTTTTAGAAAGCCTACCGCCGACACGTAAAACTAAATCTTCGTCCAAGAAGACAGCCAAGCTTTGAAGTTTTTTCGACGGTAATTTTCCTGATTTAATGAGCTTAATATCATCAACAAAATGGACAGACTGGACAGCACGGATCATAGCTCGTTCCGCAGCTATCAAGCCCTGAATAGACCGTGGTTCAGGATGAGCTTTTGGTCTAGCGAATTTAAGTATGTGCGAGATGATGCGTAACAATTTATCCCATGATGAGATACGATCAGCCAGTTCACATAAGAGTGGCTGTTTTAATTGCGAATTTACAGTCAAAACATTTGTCTTATGCTCGGGAAGTTCGCCACAGTTAGTAGGAGAGAAAGGCTTGATGGGCCAGTCCTCGGGAGCACAGCGAATCCACGATGGGCCATTCCACCAAAGGTCGTGAGATATCAGTTGCGAGGGGAGCATGCCACGAGAGAGACAATCACTAGGATTCTCTACACCAGGGACATGGTAAAAATGTTGCACACCCAAGTTCTCTTGACACTGAGCGACTCTGTTGCTAACAAAAATCGACCAACGATGAGGAGAGGAATGTATCCAAGATAAGGCTATCGTGGAATCCGAAAAAGCGTATATTCTTGCAATAGGAACGCGTGCAGCGTATGTATCATGAACGGTTTTGACTAATTTAGACATAAGCACGGCAGCGCATAGCTCAAGGCGAGCGAGAGTCGTAACTTTGGTTGGTGACACCTTTGACTTGGCACATAGTAAATGAACATCAATCCCGGAAGGGTAAGTACAGTGTACATAAATTGCACATCCATACCCCCTCATACTTGCATCCGAAAATGCGATTAGGCGAACAATACAGTCATCAGTGGCACCTATATGGCGTGGTATCCGTAAGGTATGGAGCAAAGGAAATTCTTGCACAAGGGCAGAGAAGCGTTTAACTATATTTTCCGGAGCGGGGTCATCCCAGCCGATATTACTCAGCCAAAGCTCTTTTATAAGCAATTTAGCGTCAAGGATCACGGGAGCGACTAAGCCGAGAACGTCAAACAATCGCGCAACTATCGAGAGTATGTTTCTCTTAGTGCATTTCTCGTTTATTTGAGCGGAGGTGAAGAGAAACTTGTCTTCAGAAGGTTCCCAAGAGAGACCTAAAATCTTAGAAGCATTATTATCGTTATCAAAATCCAGAGGTTTGCGATGTGAGTCAGGAAGACTATTTAAAAGAGCTGGAGAATTGCTACACCATTTCACCAGATCAAAGTCGCCTGATTTGAACATTTTTATTAGTTCTTGCGACAGCTGCATGGCGGTTTCTTCGTTAGGTGAAGAATATACCAGATCGTCCATATAAAGACTGGTTTCTGCAACTTGGGCAGCTTCGGGATGATCGGGACTGTCGGAAGCCAGCTGTCGCACAGTGCGCATAGCTAAGTAAGGACTTGACTTTAACCCGAATGGTAAGCGAAGAAAAGCGAACGTACGCACTTGTTCGTTCTCACTGAAGCGAAACAAAATGCGTCGGTATTTACGTTGGTCAACTGGTACACCAATGCGTAAGTACATTTGTTTTATATCAGCGTTCATTGCAATTGGAAATAATCTAAAGTCTAATAACAGTAGAAACAGATCGGTTTGCAAATTAGGACCAATATGTAGTACGTCATTTAAAGATAACCCAGTGTGTGTTTTGGCACTTGCGTCCAACACGATTCGCGGCATTGGTTTGTCTGGTCGAACGACGGCGTGATGAGGTATGTAGTAACCATCATCCGAAACGTCAGATTGGTCAACTTGACTAAGGTAACCATTATCAATATATTCTTGTATCACTTTGTTATAATTTTCCCGTAACGATGGTGATTGGCGGAATTTTCTTTCTAATCCGAGATATCTACGAAAAGCGGCTGACCGCGAATTACCAAGTTCAGCAGGATCTCTGCAGAACGGCAATGAGACGGTATACCTACCTATATCGTCACGTGTCACAGAAGACGAGAAGATATTTTCGCATTCCGTCTCTTCAGGCGATAAAAATCGTTTTGTAGGTACTTCCTCTAATTCCCAAAATTTTTGCACTAAATCATTCAGCGCTAAAGCAGTGAAGGAAGCGGCGGGGGCGGATAAGTCATCCCCACGTGGGCAATCTCCCATTAGAACATAACCGAGGGTGGTCAACAGCGCAGGTGGCGCTCGCGAACCAATATCGACCCGATTCCCCAGATAAATATAAGGGAAGAGTTGAGCACCTAACACGACATCAATATCCCCGGGGATATTCTAACTTAAATCAGCGAGCGGTAGATCATTTAAATTCATATCCCCATTCCATTCAATGTATTGCGAAGGCAATTGGTCCGTAATGCACTCCACCACTAACGCGTGAATGGTATATTTCTGATCCGGGTACACGCGGGATTCAATGTCCAAATAAACATATCCAGTTATAGGACGTGTAGTAGAACCAACTCCCTTGACAAAAGAATTACTCAACGAAGTTATAGGCAAGTTTAAAGTGCGACAACAATCAGTTGTAATTAAATTATTTTGTGAGCCATTATCAATTAAGCACCTTACTATCTTTTTATGTACCATACTGCCCTTAGCTCGCGCATATACTTGAGTACACTACTGAGACACTACAATTCGCACACCCACGTTTAGATTTAATAAACTCAAATCGAGTTTTTGGATTCAACGCGTTTTTAAATTGTGCGCAATTATATAAGTGGATATGTGTGTTATCATTACAATACGCGCACCGCGACATAGCGGTTACAGGTCGAACCGCAGATGAGTCAGTCGATTCACTTGCCACAAAAGTTTTATATGTTTGCGCTCGCGGTTCGCGTGACGCTGTAACAGGCGGCTTATTTTGATTATTCCTCTGGTTCGAGAACGAATGAAATGAATTCGAGCGTTCCAAAATTTTTACCTGATCTTGAACAAAACATATTAATTGTTCTGTGGTAGGTATTTCTACTCCTCGAATGGAAAGTTCAAAGGATTGTGCGGTCTGTATATCAATTTTTCTCATTGCGCAATGCAAGAGAATAAAATCCGTTAGATCCGGTATCTCAAGTTGTTTTAAGGCAGATATAGATGCGTTATATTTGTCTATAAAAGAATCGAGGCTATTAGCGTTATGTAAACAACCCTTTATGTCAAGTATGTTGTTTAAATAATGAACTCCCAACGCCCGCTTATCTTGGTATTTCTTCACCAAACTATCCCATATAATATTGTAAGTATCACCCGTGGGAACGATGCCGGCATTGCCGGCGGTAACCTTCAATGCGTTGTGTGTAAGTTTACCTACTAGATACTGCACGCGCTGCGAGTCACACAACTGATCATTATTATGGATATTCGACCTGAAAGATTCATAGAAAACAGGCCAGTTCTCCGTTTTCCCATCAAAAAAAGGAAGTGTAATTGGGGGCAATTTAATAATTGGCGCAGAATTATTCATAGTTCCACAACCGGCTTTTTCACTACTGAGCGGTAAGACGGATTGATTATTAATCTTGTTTCGTACGCGTTTTACATGAGTATCCAAATCCTCAAAAGATTCTAAACAAGCATAATCAGGTTTAGTACCGGGTTTCAAACTTATATTTATTTGATTTATGCGATCGACAAGTGATTCAAATTTATCGCGAATATTATCAATAGTCTCGGATTCAGTCATAAAGTTTTCATTCTTCTTTGAACATTCGAAAGAAGAAATATTTTTCGATGAATTATATAATCGATTAATGCGTTTAAATAATAACTCTTTCTTTTCATTAAGAATAGTTAGTGAATCTTCTTGACTTGTTTGTGATTGCGCCATAATTAAGTTTATTAATAATTGGGTAAGCTAAGAATAACTCACGACTACAAAGATAAATCAGTATTGAAAACAGTATATTATATCTACCTAGTGTGATTTACACAAAGGTGGTGATTTTTACTTAAGTATCACTAGTTAAATTTATTTATGTTAGCTCAGAACGATTACCATATGTGTATACGTAATACGTCCTATAAGTGCTGCGAATTATTGACCTTATATAAAAGGGAAACAAAAAGATACAATTTTACCAACACTAACTACGTAAAATGTATTTTATATGCGTTATGTTATCAAAGTTTATGAACATAAATTTACCAAAAGTTTACGTAAAAATTATGACATAATATAATACTTGATTTTTACCAAATTATTTACAAACATTACGTAAAAATCTATGTGATTCACATAATTATGTGTCATTGTGAGTACTATTTTATAATCTATATAAACACCATCCCTTGGTTCTCTTCAGTTATGTCTCTTCCTCAAATGGTTGTCTGGAAGAGATCGCTTTCAGCGATAAGACCGCCAATTGTTACCTTATTTTGCATTGTGTTTCTGTTTTAACAATTTTTTTATATTTAAGGTGTTTCAATAAAGTGTTTCTATCTATCTATCTATCTATATACGGCGGTGAAGGACCATTAATTATGGTGAGGTGTGTAAATAGCCTACACCTATTGTGTACTTGCGTACCGTTAATTAGATGAGGTCAATGGCGCCTAAAATTATGGCTGACCTTTTGAACAAATTGATGAACCTCCCTGAAAAACACCAATACATACACAATGCAGTAGTAAATAGCCCACGTACCTTAAGCAATCCTTGTTATGCCCACAAATCCTTCAAGTTGGGATTTACAGCAGACATCGTTCTAGGCGTTCTTATATGGCGACCGGCCGGCGACACACAAATCCCAAATAATCGGGAGAAAGTCTTTCACAAAAGATGTTACACTCACTGCACTGTGACGTTCATACAATATGGATTGTAATGCAAGTGTTATTTCTTGCGTCTTCAATTGTTCAGTTATTATTAATAAAATTAACACGGAGCGGCGATGTGCGTTTTTTAGCGGAGAGAAAACGAATGAATTGTCCACACATTACCCTCTATACAAAAATATTTCCTTTGAGCATCTTGTATGCCTTTTGTAGGTAGATTATAACACCAAATATCTACCGAATCGATACTGCTAACGCCATCTCTGGGATCTGTTGAGCTAAAAATTCAGACAGCAGCTAATACGATGGGCTCTGCAGCATATTGGCGCTATCCTGAGGGTTCATCAATTTAGAACTAAGATATATTATATATATGAGAAAATTAATAAAGCATTGACGCTTCACCATTAATTGTAACCTAAACTATGTTCTAAGGACAATACAAGTATCAGGTGAGTTGTTATTGTAGACTTTCATTTATAGCGAATACCACAGGACCCCTTAAATATTTAACAATCACCAAAAGTAGTAAATGATCACCAAAATTGAACTTGCTGTAATTCTTGTGGCGCATCGCCGGCCGCTGCCGCCGCACGCTCACTACGCTCGCTCGGCTCGCGCATTGTTGTGGTCACAAGTAACCTAACGCTCCTCCTCGCTTAGCTCGTCGTCGCACCTAAACATGGCTTTGAGATTTAGTGATCATTTACTACATTTGGTGTTCGATTACAATTTTTGGTAAAAGAACTAAGGGTATCCGAGCATTTTATGGTGGTCATTATATTTAGTCCCCTACTTATGGGATCGATTGTCATTTAATGTCAATGACTATATGACTAATTCTCATCGCAGCGATTCTCATCATCACCTTCATGGAAAATTTTAGTGTTTGCTTATTTGAAATAGTTTTGTAAAACACATATCTAGCTTTATAGTATTAGTAAATTCATATGTAAATTAATGAGACTAAATATTCATGAAATAACAACTTAATCTTGTTTTCATAATTCAACGGGTAAATACATAAATCAACAGTTTGGTCTTAAGTTCAGTTATAATACGAAATGTATATACGTTAATTATAGCCTCACAACTTCAGTGAAATCTTTTTATTATAAACATTATTAATGTAGGTGAGATATAAGAACTTCATTGTAATTTTATTACCTGTATATTTATATTTCAGTGTGTCCTTGTACTCTTAAAGACCCTCTAAATTAAAATATTATCACATTTCTACTAACATAGTAACTTCAAACAGAAATTATATACTTAAACTTATATAACGTTTGTGCGTCATTTGAGTACGTTTTATATTGTTATATCCCAAGTAAATTTTAACATATACAAACAATCAGTTTTCTGTGATAAAATATAATGTAAAATTTTGGCTTAAAATTGGTCCTAATATAAAGTTTTTAAGGAGTCTAAATCTCTCAAAAATATAAAACGTGAACGATATTTTATACAACAACAAACCTCACTCAATAAAAAAACTGTAAAATCTTTAGACCCTTTGCTAGCTTACACTTTTTCTTGTTCAAACACATATACATATATTAATAACAAAAACGTTATTCTATAAAAAAAATTACATCAGGTGCACAGCATAATACACGTTTTATCTTCCTATCCAAAAATTTTACTTCTTATACCGTTGAGGAAATATTACTGTGTTACCACCAAATTTGAACTTCGATGAGAATTCATCATAAATAATAGGAAACTTTTCAGTTATTGGAGTGTAACTCAAAAACGGCTTGACCACTTTTGATGAAATTTAAATGGGACCACACGGCAAGCATCAGCTTTCAAACAAAAAAAGTTATCAAAATCGGTTCACCCAGTCAAAAGTTCTAAGGTAACAAACATTGACTATATTATAAAGACAGGAAAACACTTTTCGGTTTTTGGAGTGTAACTCAAAAACGGCTAAACCGATTTTGATGATATTTAAATGGAACCACACGGCAAGCATCAGCTTTCAAACAAAAAAGTTATCAAAATCAGTTCACCCAGTCAGAAGTTATGAGGGAACAAAAAAATAAAAATACAGACGAATTGAGTACCGCCTCCTTTTTTTGAAGTCGGTAGAAAACAACTGAGCACATCTGCCTTCTACTAAACATACGCAGCCTAGAAACCATTCAATAAAATATTTTAATAGAAAACTACATATAACCTGCTTATCTGCAGCACTGAGAGTAAGGGGTGGCTCCCCCACCCACTTTCATTCTCCCCTCCCCCCTATTCAGACAACCTTAGACAAAGAAAAGTATTCTTACTCTAAGCAGGGAATATGATCACACTATCACCACACATTACCTACATATTACTTATCACTACCACAAAAAGGGTACCTATATAAAAAATTATAACCTTTTTGGTGTAGTGACTATAATTAACATAAGACCTGATTTTCATAGCGTTGTGACTTCGCGCAGAGGGAAGAAATCACCCAACTCTCCCTTAAACCTACTAAGTCATACTTTACATAATATAACCATGTCCCCAAATAAGATCCTAGAATTGGTAGTTATAAAGAAAAGACGATAAGTAAATGCAAATCACATGATCTTTATTAATTCAGAGAATAATATAAGACACGTGTAGCGGCTGAGGGTCGCCATTCCAACCTGTAAACAAAAAATATATATTAGTGATACTAGGAATGGAATTTCAATTGAGTGTGGTTTCGTGGGGCTATTTAGATTCTTTAAAAGGTTTTTTGGTACTCTTAACAGTTTGAACAATGATGGTCAGAGTACCAACTGACGTTTGTAAAATATCACCAACTGACGTTTGTAAAATATGACCAACTGACGTTTGTAAAATATCACCAACTGACGTTTGTAAAATATGACCAACTGACGTTTGTAAAATATCACCAACTGACGTTTGTAAAATATGACCAACTGACGTTTGTAAAATATGACCAAATGAAAACAAGTTTTTATACGATAACACGATTTTTTTCAGTATACCCCAATAAGTTTCTTGACCCGGAATCCAACCCAGGATCTCGAGTTCCGTAGCGACGATTTAGGAACGTTGGTCGAGCAACAGCAGAAAGATATCGTAGTGTTTGGTTTCATCTCTCAAAGCAATAAATTGTTCATTAGTCACTACGACTTTAATAACTTTCACATCTTAGAAATATCGTCAGAAGTAAAGAAGTATGTTCGTCACTGGCAATCACTTGAATGTTGTCTATGATCATTGAAATTGACAGGTCAGTAAATTTCAGATTTGTTTACAAAAAATAATTAATTTTATTTTCAGATAGTAGATAGGCATTATCTGCCCATCAACCGCATTCTTCCTCTTGGAATTTTGCGAGGTATTGTTTGTAGGGCTCCTGTGGGCCTCTGTAGTTAGTTTCATTAGCTTATTAATTTCTAATCGGTTATTTTTTGTTTCCATGGCAACGCTGCCTGCGACACCTGCGCACTACGGACTTTGACGCGAGACTTCATCCGGGTCGAGACGTCACCCTAGAGATTCTAAGATAAGCTTTGATTTATTTTGTAAACAATGCTTTGTACCCAAACAATGAATGCAGTAGTTGGTACCTTTGTATCGCAAGACAGCCAGATGTTGTGTCCGCAGTGCCCCCAGGCTCGATATTTTAAAGGTCAAAAAGGCCTCAAAATTCACCAAAAAAGGTGTCATAAAAGTTCAGAAATTCCCCTTTCGGCGCCAATAAATAATCTAACAGTATGTGGTAGCAGTGTTGCGAGCCCTGCTACCCCTGCCAAACCGTTTTGGGAGGTTTTAAGCTCGTACAAAAATAATATTCCCGTTATAAAACGCATACCTCGGGGTGCGAGAATTTCTGTTGCCCAATCGTTATCTTCTTCGATTAAAAACGTTTTGGCTACTTATACTAGGCAAGCCTGGGAGCATCTTCTAGCATTCCCGTACCACGTATTTCACGTAAATTTTGATCCTTCTAACAAAAAATCCCTTACAACTAGAGTAAAGGAAAACTGCGTGAAATACAAGGCACGGGAAGAGCAATCTTTTGGCTCAACTTTAATAATTCCGCCACTGCGGCGGAATACAAAAACAAATAATGTCGATTCAGCTACTATTAAAATAGTAGAAAACAAAATTAATGATGGTGACATCAAAAACGCGGCACGCATCTTGTTTTCGAGTGATACAATCGCCCCTTTCACATCTGACACGTTGAATTCCCTAATAGAAAAGCATCCGCCTGCAACTGCAGGTCTCCACCTTCCCGACTCTCCTGAACAAAATAATGACATTGTTGAGGTGACCCCACAGGATGTTTCTGCAGCCGTGGCATCTTTTCGAAGTGGCTCAGCCGGTGGTCTAGATGGCCTGACGCCTCAGCACTTAAAAGATATTTTATCTTTTAGTTCTGGTGAGATAGGCGAGACACTTCTAAGGGATGTGACGGCTTTAGTTAATTTGATGTTGTCGGGTCAGGTCAACAATGAAATTACCGAAATTCTGTACGGTGCGAATTTATGTGCCCTTAATAAAAAAGATGGTGGTATTAGGCCTATAGCAGTAGGCACCACTTATCGTCGCCTCACAGCCAAATGTGGTTGTAGGAAAAAGGTTGCTTTTTTAAGTAATCTTTTTCAACCACTACAACTCGGTTTTGGCTCTCAGGGTGGTTGTGAGGCTGCTGTACATTCACTTCGCACATTTTTTGATCAAAATTGTGGAGATGTGCTTTTGAAGGTGGATGTTAAAAATGCATTCAACTCATTAGATAGAGGCACCCTTTTGACCAAAGTGAAAGATAATATTCCGGAATTATACCCTTTTCTTTGGCAATGTTACGGCAAACCATCAAAATTAACATACCAAAACAACGTTATATTATCTTCCGTAGGATGTCAACAGGGTGATCCTCTGGAACCAGCCATCTTTAGCCTTGCCATCCACTCAATAATTCAACGTCTCCAATCAAAACGTTTGGTATTTGGATGACGGAACCTTAGGAGGCGATGCGAACACGGTATTGAATGACTTGCGAGTACTTATAGACGATTTTCGTCTTATTGGTCTTGAACTAAATTTTTCCAAATGTGAACTTTTTGTTTGTGATACTTGTCCGGATAAAATTTCGATAATTGAAAAATTCAACTTACTTGCGCCTAATATAAAATTAGTAGAAAAACGTTCGCTCCGTCTTTTGGGTTCACCGATTTTTGACGAATCTTTGTCACCATTTGTCGAAGAACAAATTCAAAAGTTTAGAAATGCTTCTAGCAGATTATTCAAAATTAACGCCCATATTGGCTTTTACTATTATTAGATTTTGCCTTTTCGTTCCTAAATTTACATACTTTTTGAGATGTTGTCAGCTGTGGAAACACAGTGAGCTTCTTTTAAGCTTAGACAATTTATTAAAAGATACGTTAATATCGGTTTTGAATGTTGAGATGGATGATAGGGCTTGGGTGCAAGCTTCCCTCCCTGTGAGGTTGGGGGGCATAGGAATACGCAAAATTTCTAGTGTGGCATTACCAGCTTTTTTGTCTTCTGTACACAGTACACACAAATTAGTAGAAAAAATTCTTGCACCATCTTTAGGCTCTTTTGATGTAGCATATCTGGCTGAGGCCAAAACCACATGGGGACTGGCTTGTCCAAATACTGAGTTCCCAAAAATTTTGTCATCTCAGAAACAGTGGGATCGGCCCCTATGCGAGCTAGCACGGAAAGATCTTTTAAATACGTGCCCTAGTATCGCAGATCATGCTCGTATTCTCGCTGTTTCTATGTGGGAATCAGGTCTTTGGTTACAAGCCATTCCTTCTTACAAAACTGGTAGCCTTATAGATCCTTCCGCTTTTCGTCTCGCTATTAGCTTACGCTTGGGTGCAAGGTGTTGTGTTGCACATCACTGCCAGTGTGGTACTGCAGTTGACCAACTCGGTCACCATGGCCTCTCCTGCTCTCGAAGTGCTGGTCGAATTTCCCGCCACGCCAGCCTTAACGATATCATTCGCCGGGCTTTTACCAGCGCCAATGTTCCAGCTGTTCTCGAACCGAACGGTCTGATGCGTGACGATGGTAAAAGACCTGACGGCATGACTCTGGTTCCATGGAAGTTAGGACGGCCCTTAGTGTGGGACGCTACATGCGTAGACACTTTAGCGCCGTCACACCTTTCTGAAACCCACGTGAGGGCTGGCGCCGCGGCTACTTCGGCAGAGCAACTCAAGCGGCGCAAATATGCTAACCTCGGTATGGGTTACATATTTGAGCCGTTTGGTGTAGAGACGTTGGGTCCGTGGGGACCGGGAGCTCATCGTATTTTCCAAAATTTATCAGAGCGCTTGGTCGATGCGACGCGTGATCAAAATGCTGGCACCTATTTGGCTCAAAGAATAAGCATTGCAATTCAACGGGGCAATGCTGCCAGCATGCTGGGCACGCTGCCAACTGATAGTGGGCTAGAGCATTTTGACTCCCTATGAGTCCAAATGCTTTTACTGTAGTAGCTGTAGTATTGTAGTAGCTGTAGTGTTGTATATAGTTTGTAGTATTTGTTTAATAAAGGCATACCGAAAAAAAAAAAAAAAAAAAAAAAACTTGAATAAATATTTTTTTTCATCTACATCTGTGGCCAATCAAGCGTCATCATAAGGAAGACAAACGCTTCTATAGACGTAGTTGTGTCTACGGGAAGAATAATCTGAACAATACAAATTAAGCGGACAGGAAAGATTAAGTTGCCGGTGCGACGTACGAGTCCAATATCGATGAAAAACCGCAAATCAGCTAAGTGTACATGGGATAGCCGTTTGGCACGCTTTTGCTAGGGGTCAAATGTGTCATTTTGACCCCCAGTACTTAAAAATATTTCCCTTAGAGTTAGTCTATTATATTATATTATATAGTTAGCATATTATATAGTCATAATTTTCATGTATGAAAAAAACTTATTTTCTCTAACTCTATCGTGTTGGGAAATAAAGGGGTTATTTAAGCAAATTCTAAAATTATACCACATCATTACATTGAAGCTACCTACTTGTTTTAAATAATAACATTTTCAAAATATACCGAGTTTGGGGACTGAACAAGCTCGAGGCCCACCTGATGTTAAGCGGACTAACCTCTGCCTATAACAGATGCACTTCATCACAAGTCACGAAATGCACTGCGCCCGTCACTTTGAGACATAGTTGTTAAGTCTCCATGTGCCTGTAATTTCACTGACTCTCAAGGACTGCTGCTGGAACACACCGTTAGGTGCTTGGCGACAGATTTTCTACTTGAGGGTGGTAACTAGCCAGGCGGGCAATCGCAAAATGCCCTTCCACCATGCGGTGAAGCTCAAGCCGGTGGTGGGGATCGAACCGGGGTACTGCGGCACGGCAGTCCATAGCTATTACCGCTCGGCCATCATTTCTTCATGTACCTACTTCAAATGATACAATATCCTAATATCTAACCTCATGAAAACAGTGTTCAGCAGTGGACAATCCGGTTGATACAGTACACTACAAACGACTATGATTCGATGAAAAGTATCCTATGTATTAATCCTACTACCTATAAACAAAGTTTCAACTAAATCGGTTCAGCCGTTCCAGCCTGAAGAAGTTGGAAACTCCTCACATTCTCACAAGTTTTTCAAGGTACAGTTTTTTTTATTATTATTGATAGCCTAACATATCATCATTTACCACCAGGTGAAATTGTGGTAGATAAATGGCTTATGTATCTGCGAAATAAAAACACAGGTTATGGTGACAGATACACGAGTGGTAACTGCCCAAGCATGCATTCGCAAAATGCCCTACGTGCCCCTCCCTACAACAATGCAAATTTGGCAGGTGACAATATTTGGTATTAATAGTATTAATACCAAATATTGTAATACATCCAATCCAACATCATTTATGTTATCTTTTAATGGTGTCTAAAAATAATGTTTAAAAATCCATTTAAAGTATTATTAAGATAAAAAATAAGCAGCTGACTTAATTTTCAGTGGTTTAATTCTTATATTTAATGTTTATACATATAAAAGTTCCTATAGCTACATTTTGGCAAATTCTTTTCTGGCCTGAAGGGATAATAGGAGCTCTGTTCCAAGAGGTTATTTTCCAAGGAAATAGCTAGATAGGTACGTTGGATTGACTACAAGATAATATGAGATACTGGAACATTACAGTTATAGGAGATTGAATATTCTGGAACAGTAGCGATAACTTCTTTATTGACCACTGGGCGATTCAAAAACCTAGTTCGGTTAAGCGTACAATTTGCTAATTCTTTCTTTTTAGGCTAACTATACAAGATGTTGTCAGTCGGAATGGAATAATGTAGGCACCTTAGGGTGTTGGGGCTACCATAGCAGCTGCAGTGAGCTGCGAAATCACGCTGCCAGCCGCTACGTTGCCATAGAAAGACATTGCGCTGGCACCTACAGTGCCGGCGCCGATGCCTGCAGCTCCGAAGCCCAGAGCTGGAGCCACAATCGGAGTTAGCAACCCTCCGGTCGCGTAGATGGCCGCTCCTCCAAGCACATTAACTGCGATTGCAGCAAGCAAGCCCATTTTATTTTCTGAAAAATATCTGACTCTAAATATACCTAGGTACCTCTCTGACAAACTATTACTTAATTACTCTGAGAGGTAGGTACCTAACCTACTTATCTATCTACTAAGTAGGTAGGTACTGAAATAATTTAACATTTTAGTTCTTGTACAGACAGGTCATTGATGACTAAGTTTACAGTTTCACATATCAACACACAGTAGGTAGGTATATTGTAATACTGTGATAATACCTCACCACAGGGATCTGAGTCTGACTAGACTACATACAATCGATCGCAGACAGATGTCAAGTGAAGAGTGAGGAATTGCAAAATTCTCCAAAAATCCCAGTGATGGGATCACCTAAGTACCTACTCAGTAGGGATTTTTGGAATAACCCAAGTTTTGTACCTACCCCTATTACAAGTATACCTTAATTATAAATCAGAAACAGAAAATCAATCATCATCATCAGTTCAGGTAAATACATCATCAAACCGTGCAGTCGCTGGATAATATAGTATGTATATATACACCTATAGCGCAAACTTAATTTTTGGGTTGTTTTTGAACGCGCCTAACGATCGGCTTTCTTCGCACACCTCCGCCGGCGCGCGAAAATATAGAAAGAGTAGAGAATAGCGACTGACCCGCGACGCGACGCGTGAGATACTCGCTCCCGTGATTGTATTATTGTTTATTTATTTTTTACTGTATTGTGTACCAAATCTGTGTCAGAACTTTTATAATTATAGGTAGGTACCTACTCTTTTCGTTTCGTGAGAACCTGTTTTTAAAGTGAATACCCAAACCCTGAGGAATATAGAACATTAGAACATTATAATGTAGTTTGTATACCTACCTAATGGGCCCTCACATTATTATATGTTTGCCCCTACCTAGGACCTATTCTTTTTAACTAGGCTGGAACTTTGTTCAACGAAATGGTACCGACCTACTACATTTAGGGTAGGTATAAGTAACTAGTAAGCCTGAATTTTTGGGTATTTCACAATTAGTAAATTGGTAATTTAAAAATAAAATTATTATGGGCAAGGCCGTTTGCATATAAAAAAATAAGTAAGTATATGTTAAATAATATAATAAGTAGGTATATATTAATAAAGTATTTTAATTACACTATTTTCTTTAACTCTTAAAAAGCTCATAAATAATTGAAGGACAATTAAGGCATACAGTTTATAAAATACAATGAGTTATCAAATCTAAAAATAAATCTAAATACAATCAGTCATCAAAATTAAGGCAAAAACACGCTGTCTTTTCGGTTCAAGTAAAATCTTGGCACCTAAATTTTTTTTTTCTTTTGAAGTATAATTATTAAGAATGTCCTATAGTTGAGCAGCTACATCGTGTTGTTCATGTTTTCAAATGTAATGTTTTTTTATAACTTTAACACAATTAAAATATTTGTCTCCGTATTTATTTATGCTTATATGTTACTAATTTGTATGTTACCGCAATTTTATTCCTAAGTACCTAATTGAAACAGCGTATGGTAGTAGATATGCTGCACGTATGCGTTTCAAGCATTGCTCTCTTTTGTGAATTTTGCCGATTTCAAGGGTATAATAGCTTCTATTAGGATACATTTATACCTACATACATTTTATGTAGCTATACGCGTATGTGATTAATAAAGCCGTAGTTATCTGTCTTTGCTCATATTAGGCTCGATTTTGAAATTTATATCTGTTTATAAACTTGAATATCCCGCTTCAATGTAACTTGTGTTACTGGTAACGTTTATTGGTACCTAGGTATGTTACGTAACGTTAAAAGTTTGTAAAGGTCCGTTCATATCCTAAATTTAGTACTTTTCTGTTTACCTAGGAAATTAAATCATAAGAAATAGTACATACAAATAGGTACATCAGTACATACAAGTACCTACATTACTTATTTTTCTTTACGATTTTATTTCTGATCATTCCATGATTCTAGATTTTATTGGCAATGACAACAATCTTAATAATGAACCTGACGAAAAACAGCAGGATTTCAAGCCGAAAATTGATTGAATAATGTTACTTTGTCATCACAACTAATTTAAAAACGCCATACGTTGGAATGAACTACAGTAATATAAGAAGGGAGAAATATTGTGTGATAATGAAGATTTAATCCAAAAAACATTGTGAAAGTAGTAGGTAGGTACTTTCGCAATATATACCTTATTTTATTCGTAGCCTTCGAATGATGATGTGACCGTATTGTCAGATATTAGAAAAGTGCTAAAATATTTTTCGAATGGTTATTTACAATAGAATATGTTGTTAAATTAATTTATACAATATTACTAACTTAAGCCACCTCAAACCTACTATCCAAATACAGGTTTAGTGAATTTTATTATCTCTAAATACAGCAAAAAAGTTTTTTTTTTTAAATGCAGTTTAAAAAAAATAAAACACTGAGGTCATTAATCTGATGCTTATCGCTATTGATTATTAGAGCATAATGCACGTATATTTCAGGAATTTTGATGAAACGAGACGTGGCAAACTACAAAGCTATTATTATCCAAAGGTCTCATGGATAATCGAGTCGGTACCTACCTACCTAAACGTTTTCGAGCATTTAATGTTTGATCAAAGAGCTTGAAAAGTCTACTACATAGTTATTAAACAATGAGAATAATAAGCGCAACGATTGACTAGGCTAGTTCCTAAGACGCTACAAAATGCTAAACAAAACGAATGACAAAATGGCCGACCGACTGGGACAGGGTAAGTTTCTATAAACGGTAGTTTATGCTATGGCTGGACTCGAAATTGCATGGTCGAGTGGAAGACGGAAGTTTGCTATTGCTAAATGCTACTCCAAATCTCAACAGGCAAGCTTGGGTAAATTTACTAAATAATAAAACAATAGAAATTTTCAAAAAGTAAACCGGCCGGCGGCGGCCTGGGCGCGGCGTATGCAAAATGTATTGACAAACACGTATTTTCACGAAATAAATTGAATTGGAAAAGCAGTATTAGGTATAATTAAAATGAAAAACTTACATTTGAGTAATTCAGGGGCTCCCAAATGAAGAAAAATACAGGATATCTGCTAGTTCCTTTTCAGGAGAGAGCTCTTCCACGAATGGTGATTTTCGCCCTTCGCGACGTAGGTATATTTATACAGACAGTTGAACTGGAAATTGCAGACTTTAGGGTTCCGTGAAACAAGTTTCCAAGTTTGTCATCTTTTCAGTAATAAGTATGTAATTTTTTTCCATAAATGTACAAATAAGTTGAATTTATATTTTTTTCTTCATAGGTCTAGGTCTATCTAAAGATGGTATATGGGCTATCGGCCTATAGGTTCTTATGATCTTTGGATAGCTTTAGATTCGTAAATTTTGCATTGTATATAAGTGCATAACCGTAGATCCACAAAGTAAGTACCGTAATCTTCTTGGGTACTTACTTCCGTACCTTTTACCTTTCGATTATAAAATCAATCAATGTTTCGTTAGGTATATTTTCTCGAAAATTTTATTTATTGATAAATCTGCTGTAAACAATGAAATTAAGTTGTAAGAAACAAATGATTGCTGTAATGAAATATTGCTGTATAAATTAATAAAATAGTACTTTCTCGATCGTGCACTCGAAGACCTCCTGAGGATGCTTCGTAGGCTAAACCGAAACAAGCTAAAAAAACGAGCTAAAAAAACAGTACCTAATATACCGAAAGTTGTTCCGGTTTGGTTATATTATGTCGTTTATGACGCCACGTCGGCTCAACAGGAAATTAATCGGATTTGACACTAGATATTATATTTAAAGCGTTTTTCTAAAATATTTAATGATTGTTTTAAATATTTGCTATTATTATATTACTTATATAAATAGTATACCTACTTGGAGCTTATTGCTATTATTTTGTTATTTGTTTTTATGGACCTGACAAAACGGACGGCCGGGAAGTCACCCACCCGATGGTAAGCGTCACGTCACGCCGTGCGTTGCTTAGCCGTTCTGAACCGATCATCGGCCGCGGTCATGAGTTGGATGGGTGACCGCTGGTGACAATACTACTGAGCGTTTCTTCTCTTCGGAGGGCACGTTAAGCCGCCGGGCCGGTTGTTGTCTTAGGATAGCAATCGTTATAGCATGGTGGTAGGGCATTTTGCGGATGCCCGCCTGGCTAGCTACCATCCTCAAGTAGAAAATCTGTCGCCAAGCACCTAACAGTGTCTTGTCGGGGTGTGGTCAACATCTTCGACCACATCATCACTTACCATCAGGTGAGACAGTATTCAAAGACTAACCTATAAGGCATAAAAACAGTCTCATATGTACCGTTGTATCATTGGCTACAATGCCCTTCACGCCGAAACACAGAAACTACATAGTGTGTGCACTCTACTCTTTCGAGGCAGAATATCTGACACTGCGGTGGTACCCACCAAGACAGATTCTTGCTGGAGAGACATATTAACCGATAGAACCTGGTCATTTAGAGGTAGCATAACATATAAAGGCAAGTACCGAACTACCTCATTTGTTTATTTGCTAATGTGTCAGATCAGAACATTATATAAGTACCTAAGTAGGTACTTACATTTTATTACTTACAAATAATAATTACAGTAAACTGGAAAACAACACATTTTAATGTTGTTAATTTTTATTATAAACGTGAGTGCCCCAGTGATATCTATGAAGTACCTAGGTAGGTTACACGGTTATTAATCACAAAAAAAAATATGAACGGTGACTTGAAAACCTCCGTCTATTTTATAAGGCGCTTAAAAATATTGCAAAGTTGTAAGGATATCAAAATATTTTAGTAATTTCTGTTACAAGTAATTTAATTAGTGCATAACAAGGCATAGTAAGTACCCATCCAGATATGCTCCTGAGAAATCCAACCCCCTCGTGAACCTCATTCGCGACGAAGCGACGAAGGTAAGTAGGTACGAGTATCATCTAGATCTAAATGGGGATATCAAAACGTGGTATATATGCACAATAATTTAATGAAATATGCAGAACCCCGCATAGAATTAATCATCTATCTTCGCGAGTCATGGTCCGTGCGTGACTCACGTCAAAGAGAATAAGGGGAACTCGTTGCCATCGACAAAATTGACCGAGCCTCGAAAGTCATCGAAAAAGCATTCTGATCACAGACAATGTGATTATTTGTGGATATAAAATGAGACAAAAATAAATTATCATTCCGATAATGTGTTTTCTTTAATACTAAATACCTATGTGACATTGTTTGTTGTGTTGGGAAATCTTGATTTTAGTGACATCTATTCTAACGAGTTGAACTGCTACAACTGAGACTGTTTACTTTTGGAAATAGCACTCCGTCTGTACCTATCCGTTGGGTAACTGTCTAACTTAGCTAGAAGTATAACTGTTAATCGCTAGGTGGCGCTAAATACTTTGTTTTTACATAGCTGCGGGGCGATCACGTATCTTCTGTAGCAATGAATTGCTGATTGCAACAATCAAAAATGACAGTTTTCCGATTACGTATCCATAATTTGACAGATCTTGTAGCAAAGAAATCTTGATGGCTACAGAACCTCGTTTGACGTATCTTGTATCTATCGATAGATACTGTTTTGTATGAAATAGCGATCACGTACAGTCAATATCAATTAGAATGACAGTTTCTGTAGCAATCTTCATTGATACAAGTATTGGGTTGTATCAAAGGATAGAAATCATTAGCTACAGCCAAAAGTAAATTACAAAATTTTATATATTGCAAAATCTTAATTACATTAAGATTTTGCAGTGATTATGCTGAATATAAATAGGAAATTACTGCATAAGTTAACGTAGGTATTTAAATACCTACTGTAGAAAAAATAATATTGTTATATTTTCCGTTTTAGCTAAATTATGTCGAGAACTTTTTTGTTGGCATTGGCGGACGAAGAGCGGCGCAAAAAGCTCCTCAAAATCTCGAGACGAACAATGAGAGACTCTAGCAACCCAACAACGAGTTTGTCTCTCATAGACCCCCATCTTGAGAGCAGCAGAAGGATCCTCTGAAGAGCACTAGTTTATCACATCGTGTGCTTCAATATACTCCTAGGAAAGCTGGGAAGATAGTGAATGCATGTGTTGTACTATATAACATTGCCAATGCGCACAATTGCCCAGTACTCCAGCTCTCCCATGATGAGTGAGAGGCCCTACAACGCAGTCAGCAAGATTTGACAATTGCTGATAATGCTGAATCAGACACAAGGACCATGCTGCTCCAAAGGTTGTGGGCAGCAAGACGGCAGCAGTGAATGATTCATAGCCTCTAAATACCCAAACCCTTCAAACCGGAACACAGTAATGCAAGCATTACTACTTGGCTGTAGCAGCAAGACGGCAGCAGTGAATGATTCATAGCCTCTAAATACCCAAACCCTTCAAACCGGAACACAGTAATGCAAGCATTACTACTTGGCTGTATAATAGGTATAGTGGCAGTCGTCCTGCGGACAAACTTGTTTCCAACAGAGTTCTACTATATTGTATCACAAGCTTACAAGAGTTTTTATTATTAGGACATAAATTTAAGAAATGTATAAGTGACTGGCTCTTGCATAATTGTTTTTATGACATTAAGGAATTAGTAAGTTATTGTGACAAACTTGTATGAATATTTGCACGTCTGCATGCAGACTGATTACAATGGCTGATGTACTCTATAAGACCATTCCACGAATATTGTTTACTGTCTGTTTAGGCTGTTGGGAATGCTATCTTGAATATAAGTATATTTTTTTTGTAAGATGTTCTTGAAATAAAACCAAAATTTAAAGTAATATTTTTAGTTTTATTAGTTATATAATCTATCATCTAAAAAGACATAACTGGCTTAGTGTCAAATAAATTTTAAATTTCCTGTTGTGTGACCTCAGAGTTACTATACCTATATATAATATATAGAGATTTTTAAGACCTTTTAAATTGATCACGTAAAAATTTATTCTATGACATACATTAAGTATTAATTAACAGTAATGTTATGAGAACTTTATATTAAACAATTATAATATGCAGCTTTGCAAGCACAACTTAAAACTTCACATCACATATAGTTTGTAAACACAAGCACATTTCCATAATTATGGAATATTTTCATTAAATATAAGTATATATTTTAATAATATTAACAACTTGTTACAATAAGCTTATAATAATCTTGTATCTTTAACATGACAGCGACATGTTGCTTTACAGAAGTAGAATTTTGGCAAGCATTTGTAGACTAATAAATTACAAACCTTGCCATATACCTAATAAAAAGCCAAATTAAATTTTCTTTCTCTAAACAGTCTTGTATTTTTAAGTTTTATTCTGCATACAATTACACATTATGAAAGATGCCAAAACATACAAGATGCAGGTTTTGTTGTGTGGGTTACATCCTAGAAAACGCGTTTGGCTCTGTACAAAATGAAGTGCTAATCGCTTTGAAATTGTATAACTGTCCATCTGCAGTTAGCAACATTATTGCTACCTATTATTCTCAATTATTTTTTTTACAATTATCTAACAAATAATAGGCACATAAGCTTTACACTACAATTTAGATTTATTTCAAGTTAGCTGCTTGTCTGCAATTGCATTTAACATGTACTAAAACATTTCAACCGACAAGCTAATTAGTAATTCATAAAAGTGTCGCTATTGATTTAAGATCTACAACAAATATACAAAGTCCATCTTAGCTTATGCTGAGTACCATTAGTAGCATTAATTACATGTAACCCAAAGCACTGCCCATTCATTCATCACTTATGAATGAAGGTCATGAGTGCAGCTCATGATTTCTGACCACCCCGCAGTAACTGTATTATTAAGTTCATCTTGTGACGCGGCAATTTTCTGCAATCCGGGGTTCTTCTAGGTTGTATGCCCACTGAGGAACATTTGCATAGTGACCTGTAAATAAAGGTATTAACATAAATACAATTTTAAATAAGTACTTGGATTAAAAATATCATTAAATAATCTTTGGTATGTATTATGGTAGACTGTGAGAATGCTTTGTGAATTCAATAAATAGTTTTTAACCTCTGACTGATTTTTATTCAATTATATATTGTAACATAACTTAAACTGAGTGTTAACATTTTTTGAACTTTCTTTCAATGCCATATTTCTGTCCTAAGCTAAGGGGCATATGATTGATGAAGCTGCCTTCACTCTACTCATAGTTTTAACATTTATATTCATTGTAATTTTGTAAGCATGTTTCGCTTAGTAGCAGCACTGAATAAAGATACTATGTAGTAGCAGTTTGTTCAAAAGGAATATTATTGTTTTGAAAACAATGTTTACTGTAGATATTTTGATAATTAACTGATTTGGATAAATTCTAAGAAACTTACTTGTGCTGTCTTCTTCCACGGCATGCAACGGTTCTACTACCATCTCTATTTGAGAGGAAGGCCCAAGATAATTATGGTCATCATTTAGCTGAAAATGACATGCACAACTATTGGTTCAAATAAGTTGATTACTTAGATCTTAATTAAACCATAAATAGCCCACGCTGTATTATATTATAGTAACAATGTTCAGAGTTTAACGGCTGAAACAATCTAAACTAATATAATAATGAGGAAAGATTTGATTATTTGTTTGCATTGAATAGGCTCTGAAACTATTGGACCGATTAGGATGAAATTTGGTATGGAAATAGTTTGAGACACGGGGACGGACATAAAATTGCCGCTGGTGACCAAGAGGTCTGCTACCACGGCAGGAGTTTAGCGCCACTTCGGGGTTTTGCACCGCCAACTCCACCAACAGTTGCAGCTGGCGGTTCGAAACCTTTCGAATTGTCGCCATAGCTTTGAGAGAATCACAAGTAAGTAGGGTCACACTTATCCTGCGTAATTATTATATTGAGAAAACTGTTTAATGATCCATGATAAGTACATACCTCTTCACAATACAAATTCTTTCTTGAATTGAAGTCAAAGCTCACAACATTATATTGCTATTCACAATTTCAATTCGCTTCGCGGGAATAGGTTATATCGTTTTTGACAGTTTCTGTATCAATCACCGGTTAGAAAGAGACATAAAAGTATTATACTATTGAATAAAGTTGTGCCTTGGTTATTTTGACATTCATATTAGATGGCGCCATTTAAATTGGTCAGATAGCCAATGATTCGTATCAACTTCACTTTGCAATTTATCGATAGATACACATTGATATTTGAATGCTACAAGATACATGATCGCAAAATATCGATTGCTACAAAACTTTGATAGCTTCAACTGTCTGATAGCTACAGAAATACGTGATCGGCCCGCTGTTATATTGGTGTACATATTATGAATTCAGAATTAGTGATTGATAACCTTAGATTAGTTACAAGCTCGAAGTCCATGACGAATGTGAACTTACCTGTGTAATTGCCTACTATTGTCATATTAATATATTGTATGGCGAACGCGGACTTTTGTAGCAGGTTTTTGTTTAGTATATAGTAAGCATGGAGAAATACTACCTACTTCATTTATCTAGAATTATTGATGATTATGTTATTGGTACGCGAGATTCAAAAGAATTTTTTTTCTATATCTAATAAGTATATACTTATTAAATTGATTTCTTTGGAAAAGGCTAAACATAATTTAAATATTTTTGACTGCTTTAGGGGTAATTTATGGAATCATGTGCGTAATAATTTTAAACTTGCGAATACTATGAAAATGAATCAACCACTAAACGTAGCTACTAGTGTAAAATACTAAAAATTTGTTATTTCTTGAGATATACGTATAAGCGTTCCAACGAAGTGGATATATAATAATAATCGTAGCCATTCTACTTCAAATTGCACTCAAATATAAATAAGCTAGTGACCCTCAGTTTGTTTTGATGGAATGGATGATGGATAAATATCGATATCGTAAAATACCTATATTCTTCGAATTTCGCGTCTTAATTACGATCAAGTAGGTATGTATACAATAGTAAAACAACCTGTTAATAAGTAACACCCACATGAAAACCCCGCATACAATTCATCGACTATGGGTATGTTCCATTAGTCGCTAAGAACGTTAATTTCGATAATTTTGATCACATTCTGCGTCTGTGGTTGTGATCACTGTGATCGTTTGTAACTGTCATCCCCTGTTCCATTTAGGATAAGAACGCTAAGAATGCCACTAAAATTTGCCACTTTTGACATTAGATGTAGGGAATTCAAACTGTTCCAGTAGCCTCATAGCGTTTATGGCGAAAATAACGCCAAGACCCATGTGGAACAACTTTTTGAGAGTGTGATCGTTTTTAGCGTTTTTAGCGAATCTAACTTCAAATGGTATGCACCCTATGAAACGACTCCCACAGAACGATAATTGAGTTGCAGTTCGAACCATGCACCCCACGTGGATTAATAATTATATATTTTATTACAGATATATAAGAAAGTTTTTGCTCCCATGAAAAAGCGAATTGCAATTTATACCTAAGCTAAGACCTTTTTTATACGAAGCGGTTTTCCACCAATCATATGGGTTCAATAGACTTTGTGTCTAGTGGACTACATTGTATTACGAACATTTAACATTTATTCCCTTGTTTTTCCAGAAAGCGCAAAAAAATTTCTAAATAATTCTATTAACATGGATACGGTAGTCCGATTTAAAAAATTCAGGCCGGATTTGATTAAAGATATAATTGGATACATTTTTGTGTGCTTTAGATGTGAATATTCATTGTCTTTGAGGAGGAGTTTCAAAGAATAATTTGAAAACATCATTTCAAATTTTACTTTATCTGTTAATCACGCAGTTATGAAAAAACTTCTAACACGGATTTGTTGCCAAAATGGCCATAGATAAATACCTTTTCTAAATCAAAATAATGATCCTCAGAAGAGGACTTTTCCTTTAAAGTGACCAAAATTTGGGAATACTCCTTGTGCCATTTTAAGCCCTCTATAATTACGTCCGTTCGACCTATAAAAGGCCGTATCTCTCTCTATATCGTAGAATATATAGGTTACAATTTCCCGGCTACCAATTACAGCCCGGAATTTTCACAAAATATGTATTAGTAAAGCAAATTTTCTAACATAATATTGTTATAATTAAAAGGGGTACCCATACAAGAAACGTGTTTTTTCAAGTTATTCGTTTTTGCTTTATCGTAAAAACGGTAACTGATACAAGCGTAAAACTTGACGTGATAAAATAAAAGCTAACCTACAAAATTAATAGATACTAGGCAATTAATTTAATAAAATACAATTAAATAGAACCAGTCAAGTGCGTAGATCTCCACTCGATCTTAATCAGATTTCGACTAGAGATATCGACCTGTATAATAACAATTTTTAACATTGTACCTATATAGCTCTAGGCGTTCGCGTCCATATCGCACTTAGGCTGTTTTTGTGGAATGTTTAGAAAAACACGTCGCAACGGAACCGGCTTTACAGTTCCAATGCTGCTATGTTTATTGTTCTCTCAAATTAATTGTTTCATAAATGTCAAGGACAGGTTATATCTACATACTTAGGTAACATTAATAAATCTATTATGTATAGATCTATAGCTAAAATGAAATATATTGTGCAACTTTGGACGAAGCGAATCGCTGCTATGAATGTTGTCATGAACGTTTTGCTACAATGGTATAGTTTGTTTGCCCTATGGCATTTTATTAATTTAGCGTTTTGAAACTTACACGTTCAGGCAATTCAATATTCTAAGTAGGTACTAATGATATTATGCAAAATTGGTAGCGCCAGCGGGCGGTAGTTGTCCTAGGCGATTATACGGCTAGCTTGCAACGAGCTGTTTAGAGGACCCATCGAAAAGCATGCAAAGAGCAGATAATCTGTCACCTATTTTTTGTGACGGGGGGGAAATCTTATCATATACCTGGGTGCTATGGGAAGCCTAAAACCGGTGGCGTTCCTCTGTGACTAGCTAACGGGGGGCCTCCTGAGGAACACACTGGAACCAGACGGTTCTGTCAAATTGCCCATAGGCGCATCTCTTAAGTTATTTACTTTTTTGCCTTCTGGAGCCATCTAGAATGGCATAACATCACCTGCTACAAAGTGACGCTGTCTTCTTCTAGCTCAATAATAACAAATATTTTTCAAATATTTTAAGAAAACATCAAATTAATATTTTAATAAAACACTTAAAAATACAAAAATATAACTAGTGACAATTCCGCCTAATTTTCCTGTTAAATTTCGTCGGAATTTTCGACGCGTTTCGCTTCTACACGAAGCATCCTCAGGAGGTCTTGACTCTACGAGCGCACGATCGAAAATTCTTTGGGTTTGGCTGCGTGGCGTTTTTGACGTCACGTCGACTTAACAGGAAAATTAAGCGGAATTGTCACTAGATATATTTTTGAACTTTTTAAGTGTTTTATTAAAATATTAATTTGGTGTTTTATTAAAATATTAATTTGATGTTTTCTTAAAATATTTTGAAAATATTTGTTATTATTATTATTAAATATGGATTTCCGCAAAGTAACGCCTGAATCTATTCATTTCTTCGAGCTCGTTTGTGGGATAATAAGAGCCCCATCTCCTACCATCCCCAAACTCTAAGGCCCCTTTTAGTCGGCTCTTACGATAAGCAGGGATGACCGTAGCCGTATTCTTTGTATTCCGGGTCTATAGATAATCTGTCACCTAGCATAGCTCCATGTCCTTGTAGCTGTCCTAGCCAGGTATGAACTTTTTAGTACTCTCTTACGTGCACATCGCACGTCGGGATATCAATGTCAGCTTCCGTTTTATATAGCCCATCACCTACTTGACATAACTCTTAGGACTTCTTGTTGATAGTTATTACGTATGGTATAGAGCTACTTTTCGAGTGATAAGTTTGCAAATATGGTAATGCACACTTTCGTGTATTATATTTGCAGCAACGCCCTACTAACACATTAATGTGATTGTCGGTATGCGCATTATTTTCTTAGTCGCCTTTTACGACCTCTTATCTCTCTAATGGGTGGATTAGGAACAGTCCTTATACCTTGATCTTTTGTAATTTAATCTGGTCAAGTTCTCATTGGACTCATACATACAGCAGCATACAGAGGGTTCCGTAGCAATTTAGCAATTTAACACATGATATAGAATACATGTATATTTTGCTAATAAGATCACAAACATAAAAATATCACAAACACGGTAATAAAAATGATTGAAGGAATTTCGATCTTGTATTTAATGAGTATCATTCATAAAGATATCATCATATTCATAAAGGTCAGCTTCTCGAATTCGGGTTTTTAGTCCATATAACCTTCTCTGATATGCACGCTAAATGATACTCTCTTCTTGATAGCTTTTATATTTGACTCAGTGGCATGTCTATCGACTGCCATGCAGTAGGTCCATGGTTCGGATGCCGCCACGGCCTTGAGCTTCACGGTATGTGGTATTGGCGGTAGGGCAATTTGCAAATGCTTGCGTGGCTAGCTGCCATCCTCAAGTGGAAAATTCGTCGTCTAGCGGGGTGTTCCGGCAGCTGTTCTCAAGAAACTGAAACAATCTGATCAGATCGATTAACGGATGATGCTTTGATAATGCCACATAAAACTTTAAGAATAAACATATGTTTTTTTTAAATTCTCAAATGACAATTCAAAATCTGTCGCCAAACACCTAACGGTGTGTTCCGGCAGCTGTCCCTGAGAGCCAGTAATTCTAGGTTAGTCTGAACAACATCTTCGACCACATCATCACTTACCATCAGGTGAGATAGTGGTCAAAGGCTAACCTATCAGCAATAAAAAAAAATAAAAAAAAAAAAAAACGTCGTAAATTTTTACCATTTCTTTCAATTTAGTATATTGACATATTTATCGGACATATGTGAATTATGACAACTATCTTGATAATCAACCAGCCTTCGCACCTATTGTTAGCATTATTGATTTAAAACCTTAATTAGTTACATTAATTTATATTATTTAATATGCTTACATATTAATTACACTGAGAGAAATCCGCTTTGTATTTCTAACAAGTTCGACATGTTAAGTGGTTATCTGTTTGAAATAAAATTATATTTGTAATAAGAAACCAATAAAATATTGTTTTCACAATTAGATTTTGTAGATGGAACAAGGAACAAATTGTTCACAGGTATATGATTGAAACAATCAAACATATGTTCAAAACAACAAGCTTAACATTAATTCAATATGATCGACAAGTAATTACAATCAAAAGATAAACTTGTAGCAAGAAATAGTTATTATCTTGTAAAACGAACTAAACAGTGTGATAATCACAATAGTATATCGGGATGGATCAACATTAAGTTACTATTGAAATCATATCTTGTTAAAACAAAATTACAACGTTAAAGTTTTGACAGTATCTTGTACAGTCAACTAAATGGTGTAATTGCCACAATCGTATGTTGGGTTGAGACAACATTGTGTTTTAATTAAAATTATATCTTGTTAAAATAAAGTTACAACGATAAAGTTGTCACAGCAATTAGTCAGTATTAAGTACAGCTTCCCCGTGAGGTGTCGGGTTAGAATTTTACCTCCACATATCATCCCGTGGGTGTCGTGAGGCGACAAACGGAAAAATACTTGAAGGTGGGCAGCAGCTCCTTCTAAAGAACTGCCATCTTACACTCCGATCCCCAGGCCGCTTGCCAAGCGTGGGGATTATGGCAAATACCCCCTAAATAGGGGAGGCTAGGTTCAGCAGTGGACGATCCGGCCTGATACAGTAAGTACAGCTAAACAAATGGTGTAATTTTCACAATCGTATATTGGGTTGAGACAATATTGTGTTTATATTTTAATAATATCGTATTTAAACAAAGTTACATCGATTGAAAGAATTGCATTATAAATTAAAAAAAAACAACGGGATAACATAACAAGCTGACTGTAGACACTACAAGTATTTCATATACATTTAATAAGACATCACAACAAGCAAACCTTTAAATGAACAAACTGAGCTTGTCAAAATAATGGTGTTAAGCTTGTTAAAGTGATATGCTTAACACGTTACATAGCGGAATGTTGAAATAAAATGATGAGAAGCTTATTGCTTCAACTTGACAGACTTAACAAGATTTACCTTGTAGCTTCTTACAGCATATAGGCGCTATTTTAACCAGAAAATTTGTTCCTTTAACATGAAATCTGGTTAAAATTTCTCTCAGTGTAATATGTAAGCTGAAAGTGTCTGCCACAGAATGTATAAAAATATATTTTTCTAATGTATATGTTGTATCTATAACCCGTAGATAATAATATTACAATATAATCGATTTTACACGCTAAAATAGTCCTGGAACTGTACTAATAATTGTAGTTTTAAGTTCATATGTATAATATATTTATTTCTTTGTAATCTGTGCTACTGCTTTGAGTCAGGATATCTGAAATTGCAGTGACACCTCGTACTCTTGCTGAAGAGTACTGGCTTAGATCTGATAGGTCACCAGGTCGCCTTGCGGACGGACGAACGGTCTAAATTGTTAGTGAATGGAGCGCCAATTACGGATCAAAATGTCGTTAAGGTTGCGTTAAGGATCCTGAAGAAACATATACAACAAATATAGGTATGTAAGTTAGTACGGAACCAACAGTACAGTAACAGTACAGTGTACGAATTCTACTCGCACATGGCCAGATTATTTTTCTTTGTGGTCTCCATCAACAAATAACTACATTCCAGGAGCCAATTCTCACGCCAAAAAAGAAGCGACTACAGCTTACGTAAAAAGATAACTTAGGTACCTTCTATTGACTGCCTCCTGAGTCGCCAAATTATTTTTGTTTTCGGTAAGTATAGATAAACAGCTTTAATGTAGATAGGAATTTGCTCTGAACGATAGCCGCTAGAACATATCGTAAGATGCTTGGCGACAGAGGATAGTAGCTAGTCCGGCGAGTATATGCAGCCACCTAGCTAACCAATATAACCCAATGCATTAAACGCCACGAAATGTAAGTCACAGTAATGTTTGATGTGCCTTTATAATACCCACGACTGTGTCGAAAAAATTATAATTTCCCTAGAGAAATTATAACCCAACTTTTGCAATATCCATTGCACATAATATGTTACAATACAGGTACCTAAACCACAGAATAAAAATGACCCTAAACATCTAAAATACCCACTCAAAATCTCTTCGTAATTATTATATAAAACAATATTATTATACCGAAGTGGCATAATTTATTTGCCTATTGAGTAAACAGCCAATATGCGTTGGTAAAGTAAACCAAGTTGGAGTAATCTCCCAAGCTGACCGTGCCTACAAAATCCTATCCTAGCATGTATTCCACACCACAGTCGGGAATCAGCCATCCACTGAGGAGCACGCCAGTACACCCCAGCTCGGCTCACGCGAAATCACGCGCGGATCCGCGACCCGCCTTTTTCTTATCATTATAAATATGATACATCAAATTACCTCACTAGTGCTCTGATAACAAACACTCCACCGTGATAACCCCGATTACGGATTCACAGCTATATCATTAGTCTTAATAAGAGACCGCGACAAACGCATTCGTATTTTGGTTTTATGAATTCTTGAAATAATGTGTTGCGAATTCCACGGTGTTGGAGTAAAGTGATCGACTTTGTTGCAATTGGTGTATTTTAGTGACTGTTGCCGTGATGAAGGGGCTATTGTTGGTGGCGTTCGTTTTAGTCCTAGGTAAAGTAGGAGACTGCAGCCCGTGTTCTTTAGTGGAGAGTGTGGATATATCCGAAGGATTATCACATCCTAACGGTTCAGTGTTTCTCTACGGTATTGAGTTTACCAGTTCAAATTCCTATGACTTTGTGGAGAATGGCACGTCGAAGAGAATGGGTTGTCCGTGCATTGGAAGGATTTGTATGTGGAAGTGTTGTGGGCAGCGACAGGCGTTCTACAACCTGAGATGCAATGACTCCGACTTGACTGAAGTGGATCCTTTTAGTCCTCCTGTTTATAAGGGCAGAGAGCTTACATCTGTGGTAGCGCAAGATACTTTCTTCTACATGTACGCCCGGCCCTGCATTGATAGCTACGTGGTCGGTGCAGCCTCTAATGAATATCTGTTTCTGCAAGAGGTAAGCGTAACCTTGATCTATGTTCTATTATCCGTAAAACAAGTGCTAAAATTTGTTTCTTTGTGCCTTTATAGAATGCGTCATAGGCAATTATGAAGAACGTGTTTTTAGGGTTCCGTACGCTCAAACGCCGGCCTACCTATAATTAATGAAATGTATCTTGTGAACCATAAAGTTGATATACTTAAATTTAAACGATAACATTATTATTTTTATGAATGATCAGGATTAATTCGATGACTCTTTTTTGTTTATTAGGTATTTTTTATTAGTATACTTCGAAGTTAGTCTAATTTAAATTTCATCAGCTTCGTTAGGAGTAGTTTTTGAGTTAAAGTAGGTATTAGCCAATAGTTTTATACATCGATTACTTGATAATTACATTGCAACTATTGCCGCTGGCTTATACCGTAGTAATTGTGGACGAATGACTACATCCTTTACGAAGCAACATTGAAAGAGCGAAAATCGAAACCAAATGTTAGTACCAGTGTTAGAATACTGATAACTATGAAATTTGTAGTGTGAAGGTCCAGTGGCGATGGCTATAGACTGCTGCCTGCCGCGTGAACGGCCCTTGGTTCGAATCCCACCGAGAGCTTGAGCTTCACAACACCATGGTATAGGGCATTATGCGAATGCTTGCCTAGAGAGCATACATGAGAATGTATGTTTCATACTCTCGGAAAAATATGATGTGAGAAAAATATGAAAAATATGCCTATGAGTCCAAATGCTTTTATTGTAGTAGCTGTAGTGTTGTATATAGTTTGTAGTATTTGTTTAATAAAGGCATACGGCCGGTAAAAAAAAAATCGGAAAAATAATTTATGAGGTTTTTCCCCGTAATATTAAAATATCCAAAATTGTAAACCTTGCTGATAAACAAATAGGGGATTTTGTTTTTATTTTAGATAATACATAAATAAAATTTACTACTACTCAACAAGCCTTGAGATGACGACACCCAACATGCCACGGTGCGATAAAGATTTTCTTCCCCTAGCTTCTCATGTGGTCTCAGAAAATAATTAAAAATTATGGCAAATACCCCCTTACTGGGAGAGGCTGTGTTCAGTAGTGGACGATACGGCAGTATGTAATATGTATACAGTACATTAACTAAAATAACTCAATTCGGGATAACCAGTTGTATACCGATTACTGCGGATATAGATACCGATAAGACGGTACTATATCCGCCAAACTACGAGTAGGTATATACCTACATACATAATTATGTAACTTTTATCTAACCAGTTTGTTTCTGGTGTTTAGTCTATTATAAAATATACTTTATACCACACCCACTCAGAAAAGGTCTCATTACTAGTTCAAAAACATGTTATAAAGTTCGTCATTTTTCCCTTATAAATGTACCGCGGGGAAAGTTATATGGATTTTCATTCCTTCATTCCGTAGCAGTTAAGGAATGTTGTATGAAAATCCATACCTGCCATGGTAGCTGCTTACATAAGAAAATTCAATTTCAAAAAGGTTTTATATCAAATAATTAGAAAAAAGAGATGTGATTTTTATTTGTATTCGATTTTCAATGAAAGGAGGTTAGCAACCTTTTTTTGCACTACGAGAAAAAAAGTGCGGCAATTATGTCTGGTTAAATTTATTTTTTTATTATATTGATATTTTAATAGGACGCTTTTAATTATTCTAAATAATTTTCCAAAATGTCATCTGACAGTGGAAGTGACGATTTTATAATGATGACGCCAACAGAAATAAGAAATGCAGCTCAAGAAGTCATAAAGAACTTACTGCCTGAGAAGTCTCGAGGTAAGTACGAGAAAACGTATAATGATTTTATTTTCCTCGTAGGTGTAGTATAAAGCACTATGTATCACTCGGGAGAAAGTTCTATTTCTGTTCTCGAGTTGCAACACAACAAACTCTCGAAAAGAAATAGATCGTTTTCTCCCCTCGATGTACAATGTACTATTATACCACACCCACTCATAAAACGTCTCATTACTCGTTCAAAAACATGTTATAAAGTTAGTCATTTCTCCCTTATAAATGTACGGCGTGGAAAGTTATATGGATTTTCATTCCTTCACGCCGTAGCAGTGAAGGAATGTTGTATGAAAATCCATACCTGCCCTGGTAGCGTTCCTTTGTTTTTAGCTGCTTACATAAAAAAAAACAATCTCAAAAAGGTTTTATATCAAATAATTAGAAAAAAGAGGTATGATTTTTATTTGTACTATTCGATTTTCAATGAAAGGAGGTAGGCAACCTTTTTTTGCACTACGAGAAAAAAGCGCGGCAACTTGTTATGTTTGGTTAAATCTAGTTTTTTATTAAATTGATATTTTAACAGTACGCTTTTAATTATTCTAAATAATTTTCCAAAAGTCATCTGATAGTGAAAGTGACGCCACCAGAAATAAGAAATACAGCTCAAGAAGTCATAAAGAACTTACTGCCTGAGAAGTCTCGAGGTAAGTACGAGAAAACGTATAATGATTTTATTTTCCTCGTAGGTGTAGTATAAAGCACTATGTATCACTCGGGAGAAAGTTCTATTTCTGTTCTCGAGTTGCCTTTAAGCCCTCCGCTGCGTGTCGGGCTTAAACAAGCTCTCGAACAGAAATAGATCGTTTTCTCCCCTCGATGTACAATGTACTATTATATTTTATAATGATGCCTATTTGAGTAGTAACTAAAACTTTAACAGGTGGTAGGTTACTGTTATAAAACACTTACGCTCATATTTATATTTTATGTTTGAAAACACGGGTGTTTGAGCGTGAAACAACTTACTGTGAGTCGATATGACTATCGACAATGTTAACGGGTGGTAGGTTTTACTTTTTTACCCTTGAGCAATAGACCTTCTTCGTCGATACGAAAGTGTCAGATATGCTACCTTAAAGAAGTATGTGCAAACGCTACTGTGTTTAGAAGTAGAAGCAAAGGCACACAAAAAAGGGCGACTATATCTAGAAGCAATAGTGCACCTTAGCTCGCAAACCATGAAGTACCTAATATTTATATACAAGGCGTCTCTTTTTATATCACATAGCCACGCATAGTTCTGATCTCTTCTCGTCAGAAGCTCTTTTTCTCGTCAGTGGCACGCCCCGTAGAATAATCCCATCAGGATATCAGTCCTGATGGGATTATTCTCGACGACGTACGTGTACCTAAAGTGCGAGTGAGCCAGGCCTGGTGAAGGGCACTGTAGCAAGTGAAATACTGTACTATGAGATATAAGAACTTCCTTCTCGGAGTGACGAGCGCATAGTGCCAAGCAGAACGAGAACGGTGACACTGCCATTGTAAACAGGCGTGATGCTTATGACATCAGTCACCTCACTTCTTAACAACAATAAAATGTATATATATTTAAACGGGTGTCAATACTATACAATCATTTTTTTTTACCTAAAAATGGAACCGATTTAAGTTTGAAAGATTAGAAGTCGGTACCATGATATTTCAAAAGTACTACTAAGTGTAGTACTAAGTGTAGACTTTTGAGAGAGTTGATGTCAGTTCCAGTTTTATGTGAAACATTTTATTTTATTAACTCTTGCTACTTACGGGATCGATTGTCGAGTACACATCAATGAGATAGTCAAAGTGCGGTCTAATACACGGTGAATTCCGCACTTTGCAGACTTTCGTACGTAAAATTTCTTAAAGTTGCATGTATATAAACAAATTAGATTTTACGATTCCTACGTGTAATAAATCGCAGGTTGCGGTTTAACTTGTTAGCTTGAAATCGAATTAAAATATTATAGAAAAAAATATTTGAAACGTAAAAAAAATATGGCTAGTAACATTTCCGCCTAAAGCATAGCATGTTTCTATATAGAACGCTCGAAGAGTCATGGCCTCTTGAAAATGCTTAGTGTAGAAGCAAAACGCATCGAATACTATTCCATCCAGGCTATTATTCATGGAGTTTCAGACGCCACATCACATCGGTTTAGCAAGAAATAATGACGTAAACAGACAATTTTAAAAAATACACATCGTCTATAATATTATAAGTGTTAAATAATATATAAGTACGTAGTAATAATCGCAAATAAGCAAAGAATGTTCATGTTGACTTTAATTGACAACTAATTATTAACTTATGATAATGACTTAAATTCCAACCAGTAAAACTAATTGCATATTATAAGTAAATATTTAATTTGATGACATGATGACTTACTTATTCAGCGGTCATAAATTTATAAATTAATCCATCACATTTACATTTTTGGAAGGTTTTCCGAACCTACTATTGGTAAATATTCATGTAGAATAATCTTATTTAAATAAAAATGTGTCGTGCACTCAAAGATACGATTTTTTATTTATATTTAGGTGATTGTCAAAGCTGTTCATGTAGAGGTTTCAACCGCGTAGACATATATGAAACATGATTATTTGATAAAAAGTATCGTGGCAAAAACCACAACTGTCTATATTCCGACGATTATCAGCATACTAGTTCAGCCATTTCAACGTGAAGGAGTATCAAGCATACACACTCACATCCTCACTCACTCGCTCACAAATAATTTTGTATTTATTGACCGAGCGAGAACTTATTTCGAGCGAAGAGTCTCTGCTTTAACTTACAGAAAAATGCTTTCGTATGTCCGGTTGTTCTCCTCTACAGGTCGCATTTCTGAATCGATTCTCTCGAAATTTTGTGAGCAGGTTTGATAAGTCCATATTTTTTTTTTGTTGGTTCAGTTTGTGGAAAGTTTTCAAAATGACGGAGATAAACATTATATGGTGTGGAAAGTATGGACGCCTGCGCTCAATTTAATAGCAATGTACGTGATACGAACATCAGTTGCCTATAAGTGATAGTCTCTCCTCTCGTATAATCAATAATTTATCTTCGATGTTTCTGTAACCAGTATATTAATTCGAGATAAATACGGGAGAAAAGTAAATCACAAACAACAACAAAATTATGCAATTATTTCACAAAAATTAAATCACAAACAACAACAAAATTATGCAATTATTACCAAGTATTTAAAATTATTGTAAATTTACTACTTACCTACCTATTTCTGATACAACTAGCTTTCGCTGGGGCCCGCGTGTCATTGATTTTGTTGGACACAAGTACAAGAAAATAATTTATTTAGTAATTAAACAACTTTAAACGGTCTTGTTTCGCGTATATTTATCATTATTTTTGTCCCGACGCCGCGACGTTTCAAACACTTTGCAGTGATCGTGGTCACGGGGTATAATTAAATAATTTATTTAAATAATTTATTATTTACATTATATAGATATCTATCTATATAATGTAAATAATAAATGTTTGCTAGATTTTTGGATTTTGTGACCCATTCCCCGTCAGCGTGCGCAGTGAACCTTATGACTTGTTTTTTAAAGTATGTCAAATTATTTAGGAAACTGAAATATACACCTAGCATTTTTAATATTTTTTTTAGGAGTCCTGTAATACTAGAACTCCATCTTTTTATTTCAACGTTTAAAATTGCCGCTAAAACATCATTCAATGGCGGCCTGTAAGCTTATGACGTCACAAGGACAAAAACAAATAGTGCTGCAATGTAATTCGTTTTGCTTGCTTGTTGTAGTGTCGTGCGTAATCGATTTTAGAATCGATTATATAGATTGTTCGTCAGAACGTGTACCATAGTGTAGGGGTGTATGTAGACTGAATAAAACAATAACAGAACCAATACAGTTTGAAGCACGGATACATGAGTGGCAGCATTATCAATTATTTTTCATACATGGTAATTAAACAACTCTAAACGGTTCAAAATCACTATTTTATTGAACATTTTTGTAATCCCGAAATGTAAACATTTTCAAATGATCGAGACAATGGCGTGCAGTGACATCGGAATAAAAATAATGATAAACATAAGCTTTTCCAACTGTTTAAAATACAGTCCAACCAACTTATCTGTTCAGGCGGCAAAAAAAAGAACTACAACATTCCTTCAAATTATGACAGTTTGTAGTTGATTTCCTTGAGCAGTAGCGCCCTCGAAAACTGCACAGTTCAGTTGGTGGTACTATAGTTGTAATAATATGAGTAATGATTGCAAAATGTTTCCATAGATTCTTGTTCCGAGTTTGGGTTTTATTATCTATGCTGATCTTTGATCAAATCTCACGGTGAAATATGATCAAAGATAAGTGAGTCAAATGTACGTATTACACTATTAAATATATGGGATCCAATGGATTTGATAGTGTAATAGGGGCCTAAGTAGAAAATCGATAGTGATGCGACATTTTGTGGGTTGTTTGCTATTAGCAATTACTAATGTCAACTGTCACTGTCAAAACCTTTGGAAGCAAACTCTCACAATTACTATTACCTATTCTGTGGCTTTGTTTTTGTCCTTATGACATCATTTCCGCCTTTACTTCCGTTTGAGATCACGTGACTTGAAGAAAATTTAAATACATTTTGTTTATTCAAAATAAAGGTAATCCAATGCAGAATAAATAATTTGTTAATTTCATCGAGATCTGTGCTCCAGCGACTATCATGTTAACGTTACACTGTATTTTATTTTAGACTGTGTCAACTACCCTGTAAGCTAAGCAAGGGCAGACTCGCGAGGTCTACAGCTCGGAGAGCTACTTACTTGTAATATTAGTGTGATTATTATGTGTACGTTAGTGTTATGTGATGGTGTTATGCCAGCTAAGCCAGTATCACTTAATAATATAGTATAGTTAGTATATATATTACTATGTACTATAGTTACGCCCGTGGGGTGCTGACTTAGAACGTCACCCCCCATCGCTACCTGTGGGTGTCGTAAGAGGCGACTAAAGGCAAAAACCGGAAGATGGGCAGCAGCGCCTTCTGAGCAACTGATATCTTAAACTGCGATTCCCAAGACGCCTGCCAAGCGTGAGGATTATGGCAAATCCCCCTTTAATAGTCCTCTATTAAAAGGGATTTGCCAGCTGTGTTCAGCAAAGGACAATCTGGCAGATACAGTAAAGTTATATTTTACCACATGCAAAGTTAAGGAGATGTTTCTACCCTCAGAAAAAATTTAAAGGCTCTATACAGTCCTACATAGTGGTTGATCTACGGCTCTACTCTCTCTAGAGATTTTATATGTTTTGGCCGAAGTTTACAGTGGGCCTACTTGGCGCCAACCTTCCCTCTGAAAGTATACCCATCACCATTCGGCTAAACGTTTCCCCGGGCCATTTTGTAAATGAGGACTGTAAAATATGCTAGTGAGTTATTATAATTATGCACAAATAAAGCCAATTTCTCACCTGTAACCACGATTACTGCAAATAGTTGGAAACGTTGGAATAAAATAATAACGTTTAATAAAACGTGATTTCAACCGCTTAAATTTGTTTTATTAATATAGCCAACATGTTCAATCTCTTATCTCAAAGCTTTACAAAAAAATTAAAGGAATTTAGACATGCAATTATTAAGAGAATGTTAAAAAATATATCATAGACTAAACACTACACTAAATTTAAATCAGATATGCATTACTAGGTACTGAATCTTAACATACGAAAATTAGATGTAGGTACGTAGGAAGGTAAGGTAAAATATCTAATAAAAATCTATACTTCGATACTAATATTATAAACAGGAAATATTTGTATTTTTGTATATAACGAATAAATATATAAAACTATTGGACGGTTTGAAAAAATCTTTCACCACTAGAATCCTTACACTATCCCTGATGAACTATAATAGTTAGTCATATTGTACGGCGTTTTTTTTTGTAAATATTGATGTCCTCTATAAAATTGTAGTACATCACTTTGCTCTATTTGTCAACAATTTCCGTAGCTTACGCGATATAACGTTTTTTTGGTCTTTTTTCACACGTTGGGTAGTAATATGTGGTGGTTTTATCGAAGTTTTCATACTGCTCCCTAAGTTTTTCAAAAAGCGGCCCGCCCCAAGTAGGGCGCTAGTATTAGATACTTAGAGAACAAAATACCTTCCTTGAACTAAATTGAACTTAAGTTCAATGGAACTAACTCATCTCTTTTCCATTATGGAACAAGAAATAATCATGGTAAGTTCTCCAGATACCTACTACTGAAGAATATCCCTTTGTAAAGGGTTTTTCAACAAGAACTTTGTTTTCTAAAACAAAATATAACACAGAATCTAGATTACGAAGATAAGTTTGGCAATTATGAATGAAAAATGATATCTGGCAAATGTCCACCACGAGCACGCTGACATATGTCGATTCTTTCACCAAAGTTTTTAATAATTTTTTGGGAAAACATTTTTCCCAAAATTTGGGTCTCACCTCCCCCATTAATCCACATTGGGGGGTGGTGGTTGCAATAATCCTCACGCTTGGCAGGCGTCTTGGGGATCGCAGTTTAGTTCCTCAGAAGGCGCTGCTACCCACCTTCCCGTATTTCACCTGTAGCCGCCTCTTACGACACCCACGGGTAGCAATGGGGGGTGGGGGGAAGGGAGTTACATCCTCACTACTCACTCACAAACTCCGCATTTTCATTTAGTATTGTGTGTATGTGATGGTGCTTTGACACCTAGAAACCAGTATCGGCATTGAAATGGTATTGCGTTCAAAGTGCCGAATCTTAATATGTTTAAACACATATATTTGATTATTTACTGCTAGTATAAGATAATGTTTATCAATATTTTTATGTATGTATTACCGTTTTTTGATTATTCTTATATTTAATTTCTGTACAAATGTACATATCACATTTTCATAACCCTTTTTGACGTGTATCTTAATACGAATTAATGACTACTTATTGACTATTGGCGTTACACTGACTTAAATAAATAAAGCACTATTTTTCTGAACCTCTATCAGGTATTACGTAGTAGTTAATATATGCCTGACTATTTACTAATAGCTTACATTATTCAAGTATTATTTTTAGCTACGTATTTGTCTAGACTAGACGTTATTCAAATACGATGATATTGATATACTTGAAGATGTTGTCTAGGCTACTATTATTAGTTATCATAATTAGCAGCGATTTATATAAAAAAGGAAGACAAGGTACGCTTTAATATCACGACGATAAAATATGGCGAAAATGTAACACAAGCATAATTATAGTACCACCAACTTAACTGAGCAGTTTTCGAGGGCGCTACTGGTCAAGGAAATCAACTACAAACTGTCACAATTTGAAGGAATGTTGTAGTTCTTTTTTTGCCGCCTGAACAGATAAGTTGGTGGGACTGTAATGCACACAGCTAGACTTCGTTATGACAAAGACAGAAAGACAAGCATGCAACAGACGCACATATGCACACTAGGGTATATTCCATTTGACGCTAATAACGTTATTTTCGATAATTTTGATCACATTTGCGTCTATGGTTGTAGTTGCTCGATGGGTTGTGATCACTGTGATCGTTTGAAACTGTTCTCCCCTGTTCCATTTAGGATAAGAACGCTAAGAATGCCACTAAAATTTGCCACTTCTATCACTTTTGACATTAGATGTAGCGTTTATGGCGAAAATAACGCCAATAGCCATCTGGAACAACTTTTTGGGAGTGTGATCGTTTTTAGCGTTTTTGGCGAATTAAACTTCAAATGGTAAGCACCCCTACTAAGACTAAATCAAGAGACGTCGCCTGATTTGACATTGCCATGTTCGAGTGTAGTACCACCAACTTAACTGTGCAGTTTTCGAGGGCGCTACTGGTCAAGGAAATCAAATACGAACTGTCACAATTTGAGGGAAAGTTTTAGTTCATTTTTCGGCAACCTGAACAGATAAGTTGGTGGGACTGTACGGGTGTGGCTTCTCCCTTATTTTATAAGTTATATTAGTTCTAGTTCAACATTGTCCTGTATCTTGTCAATTTATTTTCATTCATTCATTTCATTCATTTATTTATTTGCAGAACATACGTAACAAAGTTGTATTAAGTAAAAAAAAATACTCAATACATTCTACCAGTATAACTGGTGTGCAAATGTTAAAAATATGAAATATTGATAATTCGTCTTTTAATGTCAAACAGTACGAAAATAAATATAGGTCTTTCAAAATACAATACAAAGTAGTTTATGATGCAATAAACTCAATAATATGTTAATTGGAGACTTTGTTTTAGTTTACACTGTGTTGCAAAAAGCAGTATCTTCCCTGGAAGAGGAACACTTGCAATAACATATGGAAAAAAAGAACAAAGAAGTTTTGTTTAAAGGAACATTGTAACAATTATAAATATGTCTATATGCAAGTAGAAATAGATATACGTAAGGAAATAGTCTAAATCTAATAGTCTAAATATGATTATGTTGTTAGCGTACGAAGAAAAAAAATATGTATGTTATGTATTGTAATTTGTTCAATGTGGGGTATAAAGAAGGTTTTAAATCAACAAAAACTTACAACGTCTTACGTAATTACTTATTGTTTTTCCGTAGTACATTTCCGATATTTACATATGAGCAATTTTTATTCGAAATGAGACAAAATAATTTCTGGGAATGATTCGTCATATCATTCATAACATTTTCCTCTCACGTCATCAATATACGTAGTTTATATAGGTACATATAATAAATAAATATGACTAATCCTAAATACATTACATACCTAGTAAATTTTTGAAGCGCTCGTAGCGAAGTTTACTAAGTTGTTCTCAACCGATCAGCAAATATAAGCAACGTCGCGCGCGGTCATGAGTTGGATGGGTGACCGCTAGTGACATTACTACTGATCGTTTCCGTGCTTCCAGGGAGTGGAGGGCACGTTAAGCCGTCGGTCCCGGTTGTTGTCATTTTGCGAATGCCCGCCTGGCTAGCTCAAGTAGAAAATCTGCCGCCAAGCACCTAACGGTGTGTTCCGGCAGCTGTCCTTGAGAGCCAGTACTTCTAGGTTAGCCTGAACAACATCTTCGACCACATCATCACTTACCATCAGGTGAGATAGTGGTCAAAAGCTAACATACAAGGCATACAAAAAAAAAAAAAAAAAATTGCTCCCGGACAGGAAAAAAAAAACCTCACCTATCCTAACCCGTACTAAACTAAGTAAAAATCACATCATAAGAGCGAGTGTGATACACCAAAAGTTGCGTGTCCACCCCCGCATTGGAATCTGCAACAAAAATACACTAGTTTAGTACAAATTTTTACACCCGATATCAAAAAACCGAATTCTCTTCAAATTCATAGTAGATTTTTTGCTTTTTAAAATTTTTATCAATATGTATCGCTTTTTTTGTATATGTTAATTGCGCGCACTGACTGCGGACCGTCCTGCTTTGGATTCACGTCGCTAAGTAGTATACCCGAAAAGTTATAAAACTTTTAAAGAAATTTTATTAGGTAAATTTTACTTTTTTCTTTATAGCAATTTCAAATAAAAACTTATCAATTTTTTTTTCATTTTGACTCACGCAGGCCGTGATCATGGATCATTTCCTGCTTGTTTGAGCTAAATAAGTGCCATACTCACAGAGATATAGGCAAATAACATAAATTGACAAACCAAAAAGTTATCATTAGCCCTGACACATTACGTACAAATTGTACTAAACTTAGTAAAAATCACATTATACCATTGAGTGTGATATACCAAAAGTTGCGTCTCCACGCCCGCACTGCGAATCTGCAAAATACACTAGGTTAGTAATATTTTTTTACACCCTATAGCAAAAAACTGATTTATCTTCAAATTTACAGTAGATTTTCGGTATGACATGGCATAGTACATAAATCCAAAAACTCAAGTATCTGTAAACAAGATAGGCAGTCGCCATACGTGGAGCTCTCTGAAAGTTTCGTGAAACTAATAAAAAAGTTCTATCACCAAAGATTACTTGGGGCTCCGTACTAGGAAACAGGGTCTGTATACTAAGGTTTGGCTATCCGTCTGTCCGTCCGTCAAACCTTTAAGGCTAGTGTTTTCGTATCTCTATCTATACAAACGTTGTTTCGCCATATTTAAAATACCAAGTGCTCGAACACGTTAAAATTTTGCATGCATGTAGAGCCTAATCTATGCTGCCGGCAGTTTTACTGTCACACCATTTTCGACTTTGTCTTTGTCACAACAATGCTTAATATCGCTTGAAAAACTTGCACGTATCGCGCGGTTGCCCGCGGTCTATCGCCGTTATTAGTGATAGTGAATGACGAATTGAAGCTAAAGCATACAACCGTCAAACTTGGTATAATTATAGACCAATATCTAACGTACAACAAGAAATAATAAAACCGGCTAAGTGCGGGTCGGACAACCGCTATGGATCTCGAACTGTATGGCGAACGCTCTGGGGGAAATTCATAATATAATTATTTTGAAATTGTTGCTAGATCGTCTAACTATTGTACTTGATCACGTACAGCCCACTGTAAAGTGAAGGTAGGCCCACCTGATGTTAAGCGGACTAACCTCTGCCTATGACAGATGCATTTCGTCACAAGTCACGGATTGCACTGCGCCCGTCACCTTGAGACCTAGTTGTTAAGTCCCATGTGCCTGTAGTTTCATTGGCTCTCAAGGACTGCCGCCGGTACACACCGTTAGGTGCATGGCGACAGATTTTCTACTTGAGGGTGGTCGCTAGCCAGGCGGGCATTCACAATATGCCCTTCCACCATGCGGTGAAGCTCAAGCCCGAGGCGGGATTCGAACCATGGACCTGCGGCACGGCAGTCCATAGCCAATGCCACTGAGCCATCACTGCTTTAAGAGATAGAAGGTAAGATTCAAGATTTATTAATAGGAACTTTTTTGTGTTGTGACGTAATCTGACGAACAAGTCACCCACCTGTTGATATGTGTTATGCTCACGCCTAGGCTACGTGGCGTATATGACGTTACGTCAGCTTAGCAGGAAAGTTAGGCGTAGGTAATTGTCGCTAGATATATTTTATAAATGTATTTCTAAAATATTAATTCAAAATTTTCTTAAAATTTTCGTTCATATTAAATACTAGCTAACCGACCGTGGCTCCGCCTGCGCGTTGACTGTTATCGCGCAAAACCGTTAACTTCTTTTTGGGCATTTAGATAAAAACTATCCTATGTCCTTTCCCGGGTTTTAAACTATTTCTATAAAAAAAATCATCCAAATCGGTCCAGTACTTTCAAGTTTTTCGTTCCATACAAAAATAAAAAAAATCAAATCTTTCCTCTTTATAATATTAGTGTACCTAGATGTATTATTTTATACCTTAGAATAAAAACATTCTAAGGTATAAAATACTACAACGAATAAAATTAAAATCTACTGGACCGATTTGGATGAAATTTTGTATGGATATAGTTTGAAATCCGGGAAAGGACATAGGATATGTTTTACCTAACTGCGCAAAATATATACACGAAATATATACGATTAAAAACAATCGTTAATCATCCTGAAACCGATACTCTGGGCAGGACCGGCTATAATTAGCCTCATCCAAACATGGCCGCGCCGTGGACATGCCCAAGTAAACCATTAGCCGAAACAAAACACTGTTAAAGTATGTAAACAGCAATTAACACAGGCTCATTACTGACCGGAACTGAGATAGAGCAGTGGAATGTACTGGGGCAGGTTTTTAAAATAGTTTGTTAATGTTTCGTGGTTAACGTGCTTTCCTTTCTAACTAGTTACCTCGTATACATAATAGGTTTATACACGCAATTGCAAGGCAGTGTCGTGTTATTGTATGACCCTATGACCTAGCAAATAATTCAGAGCCGTCAATAAGTTAAGGTACTGTATCAGTCAGATTGTCCATTACTGAACATGGCCTCACCCATTAAATGAGGGTTTGACATAATGCCACGCTTGGCAGGCGTCTTGGGGATCGCATTGTCATATAGCAGTTCCTCAGATGGCACTGGTGCCCACCTTCCGGTATTTTACACATAGTCGCCTTTAAAACACCCACGGGAAAAGATGGGGGAATTACATAGCGTTACATAGCATTACGAGCCCAGCACCCCTCGGGCATCCCGGCACCCCTCGAGCATTCCGGCACCCCACAGGCCACGGGAAAACTAAGGTACAAATAGTCATTACGTTAATCGTTGAAGAAATGCCATAATCTCTGCTGTGTGTGTGCTGAGACGGAAAAGCGGGTGCCTTATGAGAAGCATGTCTGTCCATTACAGTTACAGTGCCACTAATAGTGTGTGACAATGCACTGCGCTCGACACTCCGAGACATTCATTTTTAAGACTAGTTTGCTCGATAATGTTTCTTGCCACAGTGCCCTTTAAACCTTTCGAAGCGTTCGTAGCGAAGTGTGCTTAGCTGTTCTTAACCGATCAGCTAAGTTAAGAAACATCGGATGGGTGACCGCTAGTGACATTACTACTGAGTGCTTCCGTGCTTCGGAGGGCACGTTTTTGAAGCAGTGATGGCACAGTGGCATTGGCTATGGGCTGCCGTGCAGCGGCCTCGAGCATGTAACGTCACAATAACATTAAAAAAAAAAGTTAAGCCGTCGGTCCCGGTTGTTGTCTTAGGATGGCAGTCGTTATGTAGGGCATTTTGCGAATGCCCGCCTGGCTAGCTACCAGCCTCAAGTAGAAAATCTGTCGCCAAGCACATAACTTTGTGTTCCTGCTGCCTGCTGCCCTTGAGAGCCAATAATTCTAGGTTAGCCTGAACAACTTCGTCGGCCAAATCATCACTTACCATCAGGTGAGATAGTGGTCAAAGGCTAACCTATCAGGAATAAAAAAAAAAACTTACCTAAAAATAAGCACAAAATTATTTGTCAGTAGGTGGAGTTATACGTCCTTTGTGTTCTGTGGTTATACTACTTACGATTCGTTCATAAGTGACAACTGTTGAAATGCATAGGTAGGCAGTAAAACTTTTCTCTCATTTAAGTAGGTGAGCTTGATAAATATCCATTTTGAAAAGTGCTTGCCTGAAATAAAACATCTGTTCGGAAGTTTGATTTAGTTAGAGTAATCGTTAAAACATCAGCACGTTGTCATTAAGCTTTTACCAGTTCTACTTACCTTTCTGAATTGTATGCTTTTACTTTAATAGAAATATATATTTTGAAATAGCGTTCAATGAATCTATCAACATGATCATTTTAGAATGTACAACGAGATTGTACTTTCGAAAATGTTTTTTATTTATCTTGGAAGTGGAGTGACTTATATAAATATAATCTTCTAACTTGTAACACAGTTAACACAATACCTACTTATACTTATAAAGGCCTGTTTGCACATTGATTAGTGTTTAGTGGCGCTGTTTAGTGATTAGTGTTTAGTAGAGCTGTTTAATGTGAGTAGTGTTCAATACTGTTTAGTAGATCAGTATCGATCTCGCCTCCGACGTTGGAAAAACTATTAAGGTCAACCGGGGCTAACGCGTCTATGGGGTTAAGGCATCTAATCCAATTATAATACGAAACACAAAACCTAGAACTACTTCCGCCGTCTTTTGAACGTGTTTGATACTAACACCACATTATTTGATCGGTAGAGGTCGCAAGAGGCCTCATTTTTGTATAAATTTCCGCCATCTTGAATATGACATATTTTTCGGAACCTCACGTAAGTGACATGTGATATATAAATATCCTGAAATCCCAATGTTTTGAAGATGGTCGTTAATTTTTAACGGTGAATACTTTGTAATATGAATTTGTTTACGTGTTGTTCTAATTACTTTAAGGAAATTACTTAAGATTTGTAGTCCACGTGCAATAAAAATATTGTAGGTTATATTTTTGCATTGGGGCTATCGCGTCTGTCCCGTTGGGGTGATTGCGTCTTATGTAACGCAATAGCCCCATTGTCTGAGGTCCTAAACCTTTTAATTTTATGATAACAGTGATTGAGGTATATGTATGTATATCTATGCTGTATAGACAGATAGTGGAAACGCGGTCGTTTTAAAATAAAATAAATTAATTGGGCCCAGCAGATTATACAAAGTTATAAATAGGTAGGCAAACTATTTCATTAGGTTTGCTATTTGTTCGGAACTATTTGCATGATGCATCATTATGTGTTAACTAATCGCCTACCTTCGTACGATATTTAAGTTACGTTATTATTGACGAGTTTGGTTTTCGGTTTAAAGGCTTGGAAACTCGTGTTTGTTTACCTTTGTTTGCCTTTGGAAGACTTGCGCACCAGGTTAGATTATTAACGTTTACTGCTGTTTTTTTTTCTTTGTGTTTATTACGTCCTTAGGCCCCTGTCCGTACACCTTATATGGTTAAAACATGTAAAAGGAAACACCATATCCTTATAAAATATTATTTACCTAATTTCAGTGTTGTTGGTAGTATGTTTTTATTAATTTCTATATTAACACATAGAATAGAGGGTTGCAAGTACATTTCTATGCAAAACTGCAAAGTTCTACTTCGGAAGAATCTCTATTCCCACTATTAATTAATACTTAACCTTTGAGAAGAAAATTGTTTGTTACTCCTGGAATCTAGGATGGGGCGAATGCGTCTACAAGAGAAAGTATAAATTAGACGCTATAGCCCCGAACATTTTTCTGTCACCCGTAATGAGAGATCATGCCCAGAATTTAGCTCATGATATAATAACTAACTTGATCTCTAGTGCTTTTACATAGTTTCATGATTAACTTTGTTGATAACTCTTCCAGTTATGTGATGCTAAACAAAGACGCCATCGCCCCACGTGGGGCTATTGCATCTAAAAATCTCTGCTTTTAATAATTAATTATTTTCATACAACAAGGATTCAAAATGTCAAGAAATAAAATTAAAGTATAAAATTAGATAAAATATTATATTTTGAGTTCTAGGTTACAGTCTTATAAGTTAAACCATTAACTTGCTATAACCAGTTAAAAATGCCGTAAAAAGTATTGTAACGGAATAGCCCCGGTTGACCTTAATTTAAAATGGACGAACAAATGCGTTCGTAATTTTGTGCGAAATATAAAGTGGTGGTAACGGTAATAGAAGAATAAAGTAATACTTTTATATAAAATATTTCGGTTCTTTATATTGAAGACATTCGTATTTTATATATTCTTGCACAAATTTGTAGGTTAGATCTTCGCTCCGCTTTGCCATATACTTATTGCATAGGTACTACCTATAAGCTGTGCTACAAGTAAGGTTGCCAAATCAAGGTATATCAATTCCTAGACATATCTTGGGTAAAAAATGGAGTTAGTACTTTGACCTTAAGTTTATATCTAAATAAATTACGGTTGAACAGATCAATTAATGTATACATAGATATTACTTAGAATTAGTGGTTTTTCTTTTTCAAGGAAAAAATAAATTGCAATTATTGTTACACATGTTTAACTATTTAAGACAAACATATGTTACAATTGGGTAATAAATCGATGTTTCCGTCCGTGCCTGTCTCCTGCAGGAAAATAGGGCAGTGGAAGAGAACCTCGCCTGCACCGAGCAAGCTACAAGAAGATGTAAACTGTCCGCGTTTCGCGGAGCGGAGAATTAACTTGACCTAAAGTTTTGGGTACTCACATACAGAACCGATAAACAGAGATACTAAACAATAATCACTAAATACGAATTATTTGCTTTCCAAACGTGTTTTTAGTACTATGCACTAAACACTGCACTAAACACTAATCAATGTGCAAACAGGGCTTAATACCAGATAGTGGGTGACCGAGCATCGCTAGGTACTGATGTAAAACAAGTTCACTATTAGACCACCTGAATAAATACGGTTCTTTATTCATGGGATTAGACGAGCCCTATAGATAGAGTGCAGCGATTATTTTGTTCACTGATATTGTTTTAAATTAAATGAAAAAATGATCTTTTAGTTTAAACATACATATATATATATTTATTTGTAAACATTATTTACATATTGAGTTACAGTGTTCGGCTAGTTTCAGCTGCCCGACAGGTTATTTAAGAAATGTTTTTTTTTTCGATATAATTTTGTATACTTACATATTGAATTGGTTAAATTTATGATAGGTAAACTTAATTATTAATATTTTAGACGGTTTTAGGGGTAGCTTATGGAATCATGTGTTTAGTACCTTTTCGAAATTATACGTGCAATATTATTTTATACTTGCTAATTCCATGATCACGAAGAATGGTTACTGAACCTAGCTACAAGCGCAATAAATCTATATACATTTTGAACTTCCCGCCACAGACGTGAGCTTCAACCTTAACTACTTTAAGCTATTTGTTCTTCCTCAATTAAGATACGTGACTACAATAAAATGTTTAGGGCCTATTTGGAGCGCAATTATGATTGCCAAATAAAAATTGGGTGCTGTGTTTGGTAACTTCAATGTTATTGTGCGTTAGCTACGTGATAACACATTAGTATTACTAGCTGGATCATAGTCTACCTGACTCATTTTGTATAGTTATACTCATTCCTTTATGAATCCATTGCCTGAGATATATAACTAACTGATATGCGACGTAAGCGCCCGCATATACCCTACTGTATGGTTGGTACGACACGCTCTTGACCAGTTTTTCCCTATTGTATTTTGAAGTGTTGAAACATCCGTCAACACACAATTTTTTACCTCACTACAGCGTTATATACAGGGTTATTGGTAAAATGCTAACAACCTCTTAGGGTTGACTTCTGCTAGTCATAAGATTTTTTTTTGGTCTGTATAAGCACGAGGGCGATCTGATGTCAAAAGCCTCTTGTGTTTGTATTTTATTATTTCACATTTTTTATTACTTTGCTATATGTAAATATTCAAAACTCTGTTCAAAGGGACCACGGCGCGGTCCAGTGTTGTCGCGGCTGGCGCTCTTGGCTCGGAGTAGGCATTAAACACAAAAAATTATATAAAAAATATTAAATAAAATGCTATTTTTTTTTCGAAACACAAATTGTCGTCTCAAATTTTTCTTAGGACTAGCAGAAGTAAAACCATAAGAGGTTGTTAGCATTTTACCAATAACCCTGTATACTCGTAGGTGCATTATTTTTTCAACAGCGAAAATAATGTAGGAAAATCCTTTAATTTATAGTACCATTTGAAAGGAAAATAATTGTAATTGTTAATATTTTAAGTAAATTAGTTTTTATGGGACGCATTATACAGTTTCAAATTTGAAAACCTTTTCCAAGCTAGCGGATAAAAATCACTTTTCTGCAGATTTCGAATGATAAACAACAGCTTTCCGAGTTTGTGAGGTGAATAATATTTATTTAATTTCTCATGCTAGTAAAGTTCTTGTTTATGCCCGTTATCGAAGTTATTATCCGAGTGTACAACTTGTGCATAAAACCCATTTTAGCCTCAACTTAAATTGTTTTGTTTATGATTCGAAATCAGCGTAGAAATGTGTTTTTTAACCTCTGGCGTTAAAATGGTTTTCGAAATTCGTACCTGTGCAAATCTTCAATCTTACCACTTGTAGTTGTTTTTTTTTTTTTATAAAATTTAACATAATTGTATTTATTGTTTTGAACAGGAGGAGGCCTATAAAAGCACAGAAGTGATTTTTTTTATTTATAATAAATACATGTAATACTGAGGTGATGGGAAATAAAAAAGGCTTTATTATTATAATTTCTTGTACATAGATAGCATTTTCATCGCCGGAGTGAGGTGAAAAATTGTGTGTTTTGTTCAGCAACACAGTTATTTTGCGTCTCGTACCTTTGAATCCTTCCTCAGGTTTCAAAAATACTAACGCCAAATAACAACTTTACAGCCTAGTGTAAGAAATAACTTTTCTTACTATATAATTACATTTACACGCAAACACTAATTGTTGATTCACTATGATGTTTTCTGTAACCGATTCATATAGGTAAGAGTACCTACTCTTTACATTACCTAGTGTGTAGCGCTACGTAGGTACGTAGTACTTACGCGTAGCTTGTAGGTAGGTAATATTCTACATCTGTATTATCTGTACGTTGAGACCATCATCTTTTGAAGCAATGATGGCCGAGCGGTAATAACTATGGACTGCCGCCCCGCAGTACCCTGGTTCGATCACCACCGCCGGCTTGAGCTTCACCGCATGGTGGAAGGGCACTTTGCTATGGCCCGCCTGGCTAGCACCACCCTCAAGTAGAAAATCTGTCGCCAAGCACCTAACGGTGTGTTCCGGCAGTAGTCCTTGAGAGCCAGTGAAATTACAGACACATGAGACTTAACAGCTATGTCTCAAGGTGATGGGCGCAGTGCAATTCGTGACTTGTGATGAAATGCATCTGTTATAGGCAGAGGTTAGTCTGCTTAACATCAGGTGGGCCTCGAGCTTGTTCCGTCACAATAACATAAAAAAAAAAACATCGTTGCCTTCTGTCTCAATGTTTAATCATACATTGAAATTATATGATAATCATACCCTACTTACCTGCATGCTATATGCTATCAAACCCTACTTATCAGATCTACGCATACTCATTCATATCAACGCAGGATTATACAGAGACAGAACAGAACGATGGTTATCGAAAACTACAAATGTAAAACTAACATGTGTTTTTAAGGGCTTGTTTCAGAATGTTCGAGTAAGTTCCGGTTATACTACCCAGATCATATTTAATAGATAAAACACTATATTTGCGCATAGTAATAAAACATCTTTAAACGGTTTAAATCGCGTATATTTATCATTATTTTTGTCCCGACGTTTCAAACACTTTGCAGTGATCGTGGTCGTCACATCGTGGTCATCGTCACAGGGTGACAGTCAGTCACCCCGTGACTTATACTAGGTATATACTACTTCCGTGAAATATACGCAATTTAAACCGTTTAAAGTTGTTTAATTACTATGTGTAATAATCGCGTAAACCTAAGACGACATTTCATTCAGTTATTTTATGTTCTGGGTAGTATAACCGGGAACTTACTCGAACATTCTGAAATAAGCCCTAAGAGTACCGGAATCCTGTCTTTCCGTCTGTTTGTCACAAGTTATTTTCTCCGAATCTAATTGATCGAAAAGGTTGAAATTTGCCACATAATATATAATAGATTCGCTGACCCAATTCTGATGTACCTACACTTATATAATAAAGAGGAAAGATTTGTATTTTCGTATATAACGAATAAACTTAAAAACTTCTGTACTACTACTACTTGTGGGTCTTCTAACTCACATTTGAAAATTAAGAGTCGGCACCCTAGATCATCTACTTCGACTAGTTATTTCGCTGCGTCATTTAAACCCGCAATAAGTATCAACTGCACCATGTTACGATAGAATAGAAAATCTTCCAACCAAGTATTATCAATGCCACTATATTGAGGACCAGTCTCCGAGGAGAGTCAGTATTAATTTCTAAGGTTCCGTTAGTGCAGCTTTTAGAATCTTTGTTCTTAGGACAAGTGCAAACGTGATAACTGTAAATTTAATTTAACTGTATTATATATAAAAAAATATGATAAATAAATTTTAATCAATTATTTATATAAACGTAATTAGAATTTAATATGATTAAGTAGTATAAATTTGTAATAAATGTACCTTGACTTGCCTGTAAATAATTTATAAAAGGGCTAATAAAACTTCTTTATATCTTTAATGACAATTTGTATTTTTTTATAATACACTTCTGGTGGTTTCACGTGCGTCCCTAATTAGAGCCTTCACGTTAATTTCTAATGAAACCACAGCACTCGTATATTATATTAGTATATTTACCATGAACTTCAGTTATATTATTCATTAAAATAATATATGTGCTGTTTTGCCTCATTGGAGTAGGTACAGACAGCACCGCCACAACACGTAATAACTCCGCTCTATGTTCTTATCTATGGCGGGCAACCATTTTCCTTTAACTTGAAACCATTATACCTATTTTCCTAAATTCTAACTTTTTTTATGAAACAAATATGAAATCATTTCAATCTTAGTACTACTTCCGGTTTTTAAATCTCCAACAATCATTATTAATTTAGTAATAGTGTAGAGCTTCTGCAAAATATATCATTACATATTTTACTGTAGCCTACGCGGGCAAAGCCTCGGGCAGAAGCTAGTGTAAAAGTGCCATTGTTGTCTTTGCTTTTTCATCTGTTTGTCTTTACTCTTTAATTACAACTATTTGTAAATGGTTCCAAGTATTTTGTCACAGATTTTGTGTGGAATTATCGAAAAGAGCTTGTAGCGTCATGAATGATGACTCATTAAAGATAAACATAGTTATGTACCTATACTAATTATATAGTTATTATTTTCGACAATAAATCTCACGCACATAGATTCGCTAGACGATTTTCTAGAATTAATTTCTCAAATTTATCCCAACCATCAGCTAGGAATCCATGAGAAAATTTATTAGCAACACATGTCGATAGAACTTTTAAAAATAAACCGCCTTAACTAACATACGTGACTACGCGCTTCCCGTGACAAACTTCACTAAACAAAACAAACAGTGTTTTTTTCTCAGAAAACGGCTGAACCAACAAATTGCGGTTAGGTCTCAAGGTTGAGAAGGTACCAAGCCTTGAACTATTTCACCATGTGGTCAAGATTTATACGGACTAAGATTTCACAATCAGGAGAATATTATTCTAAAACCAACTAGAACAGCCCAATTTTTTATGAATTATGAAACTAATAACAGCGTAGTGCGTAGCATCACTATCACTATCACTCACTATCACTACATAGTATAAAACAAAATAGCTTCCCGCTGTCTGTGCCTGTTTGCTTAGATCTTTAAAACTACGCAACGGATTTTGATGCAGTTTTTTTATAGATAGAGTGATGCAAGAGGAAGGTTTATATGGTAAATAATGTAGTAGAGAAACACTGATAATTTTAGACGTTTCTAATGTGATGTCGAAACTAAACACAGAATAACCCATTTTTTAACGACGATATATCAGGTATATATGTTTATCTCTTACCCACTATAATATTATTTTATCCCTTACTTATTACGAGAGATAATGGGTTATTTAAGAAGTGATTTAAGCAATACATCATTAATCCTCATATAATTTAGTACCTTAAATGTATTGTGCATGTATATATCACTGTGAACGTTGTACATAAAGACATTCTGTAGTATATTTAGCATTATCATTGCACCCGTGCGAAGTCGGGGCAGGTCATTAGTAGGTAATAATAATTTGGAACGGCTCTATCTATCTCACATCCTTATGTGTTGACAGACTCCCCTTTTGACGTAAAGCTTTTAGAAATCCTTAACCCAGTTCCATGAAATGAGCACAGAATCCTTCTCAACAGCTATCAAACAGTGATCTATTAGAGTGGTACGCTGAAATTTCAGTTCAGTGTCGTCGCCTTAGCAAAAAGCTTGAATTTAGCTTACGCTACGTGACTTCAACTACCTACAAGCTATGTTATCTGTGCTACAAGATATAGCCGCATTCTTCCTAACGCATATCCAGTACCAAGACACGTAGGTGATTAGGCATATACACATAGAAAGTAATAGAATTTCTTTATTCTAGTCTAAGTTGGAAATTGCAATCTTAAAGTTACGAGTAAGAGAAGTCTTCCTACGGTACTTTTTCAAGCTATTCCTTGTGTTGTGACTTCTTGACATAGGTACAAATTGCTACGCACTAGGTACTATTTAATTTTGTTATGGCACAAGAATGATTAAGATCCAACCATTCTTTAACACACAGATTATAATGTGTAAAAGTTAATGAGTAAATTTAACTTCCAGTATTAATTCCAATTAAACCATCCTACCTTTTATTTATTTCATGCTTTACTTCTATTTTAAATACAATAATAACTACCTACATTACGAGTTTCGGTAGATATGTACAAGTGTTACATTTATTAAAGGTACATAACATAAAAAAGCTATCGGATAAGACTTCCATATTAATTTTCGCAATTAAACTAACGATATATTTTATTTATTGCTGTGTTTTATTCTTTATTTTACTTGTACGCCCGATGGGGTGCCTTTACTATCTATTCGCTGCATTCTGAAATACCTGACTTAACTGCCGCCGTATAGCAAAGTTTAATGCTTCAGGGAGCACTTAATTTATTTATGAGCGAGTAGGTATTATTGTTAGACTCGTTTTGTTTCTAGCTTCGCTTTGGAAATGAGTATGGGAATAGAATATTCTCGAAGTAACTCACAAAGATAAATACTTGTTAACCCTCTGCCAGTCGCGGTTCGTCGTAAGACCCTTTGATAACTTCAAAAATCAACACGAGTACGATAATACGCTTAAGTCGCATATTCGCATGAGTTGTTCTGGCACTCTCAGAAAAAAGATTGTTATTAGCTATACGTGTTAAGTATTAAAGTGAAAGAGCCCTTTCGACTTGCGTGGAGCGTATGTAAGCTTAGGTACGCGGCGTGGTAACACACGAGTGAGAATGAATTAGAAATACATACATATCACATTTTTTTTCTGAGTTCACCACACTATTAGTATACCTTTATGTTGTGTAAACTTATACCTAGTAATTGAATAAAATCATAATCATTATTCAAATATAAAATATTATTTCCAAAACAAAATTAAATACATGTTACAAAGAAACCATTTCTAATTCATTCTTACTCGAGTGGCGCCGCTCCGCGTCAATATTGCACTCATAATGTTGACCAAACCAAAGTAAGCGGTGATAAATCCGACTTCGGAGGGTACCTACAGTACTGAAACGCGATAAGACGGGCTTTAAAGACCCCACGCGATGGAATGAAGGTTAACAGAAAACTCAACTCAAACAATCGTATAATAGTATGTTGCTTATATTCGTCTGGGGTTTGTAGGTATGCATAATGGTATTGTTTTTTTTTTTTTTTATGTTATTGTGACGGAACAAGCCTGAGGCCCACCTGATGTTAAGTGGAGTAACCTCTGCCTATAACAGACGCATTTCGTCAGCGACGAATTGCACTGTGCCCGTCACACTGAGACGTCCAGTTGTTAGGTCTTATTAGCCTGTAATTTTTCTGGCTCTCAAGGACTGCTGCCGGAACACACTGTCAGGTGCTTGGCGACAGATTTTCTACTTGAGGGTGGTCGCTAGCCAGGCGGGCATTCATAAAATGCCCTTCCACCATGCGATGAAGCTCAAGCTCTGGGCGGGATTCGAACCATGGACCTGCTGCACGGCAGTCCATAGCCAATGCCACTGAGCTATCACTGCTTCAAAATCATTTAGTGCAGAGCCTTGAACTCAGATATGTATTTTTCAAACTTTTGGAGACAACGCATGGTAAATATGCCTCTAACACTTTTTTCTACTCAATCTCAAATATTTTTGTTTAATATACATACTTGTAGTTTGGCAGTTATATAAAATAACACTTTCAAAATAGAAAACATTTGAAGCTCTTTTTAATGTGGCAAAAAAATTATGAACTTGCATTGCATTGTTGTCTTTGCTTTAGTTTGGGTTCTGCTATATATTTGCTTACTGTTCTAAGGACAAATTATTTACGCTAACTATGCCAATGATTTATAAATTCAACAAAAGTTTGAAGGCATTGTTATAATCATTCGTTCAGGAAACAAAAGCAAGTTTCAAAATTATTAATAACTTGTCCGAGACAAACAAGCAAAGTTATCGCAAAACTTTTCATCTAGGCTTCTTCTAAGCTAAGTTAGTGATCCAGTTTAAAGCCGCGTTAGAGGCCGCTTAAAGTAATTTTTTTTATGCCTGCTAGGTTAGCCTTTTACCACTATCTCACTGATGGTAAGTGATGATGTGGTCGAAGATGTTGTTAACTAATAATCTAAAAGTTTATAAGTATTAACTTAAATTTATTTTTCTAATTACAGTATGAAAATGAATATTCTATTGTGATTTCTTTATTTTTCTTGTATGACTCCAAACACAATTTTCACCTGAGGCTGTATATCAACCAGATGTGTGATAGCGAGCCATATAAATAAATTAAACCCTGACAAAAGTATTATATAAATGTGATACGCAATATATACTCGAGGTATTCGAACTTCCTTCAAGAAAATAATTATGCAGAATATTCTTTCTTCTAGTCATTAATAATTATTTCATTCCATATGCAAGGGTAGGTACCACCTGGATTCCGTTACTGCTTCAATCATGCACATGTATAATATAAAACAACTTGTAGAGTTAATATAAAAACTGATATGACTTTTTAGCTATATATAGGTTGTCTTAGGTTTTCGCGATTATTACACATAGTAATTAAACAACTTTAAACGGTTTAAATCGCGTATATTTATCATGATTTTTGTCTTTTCATGTCGGCGCTTCCAGTAATGTCCTTTTTTGGGGAAATCATCACACACACTGGTATGATATTATTATCCCTACACTGCTTGATCACTGCAAAGTGTTTGAAACGTCGGGACAAAACTAATGATAAATATACGCGATTTAAACCGTCTAAAGTTGTTTAATTACTATATATATAGGTTACTTTGTACCTAATCTTGCTAACCTCTGGTCACATTGTTGTCATATTAAAAGCGGCTAAAATAAGCCTTGCACTGCCCGTGGAGAGGCAAATAAATTTCATCCAGGAAATCTACACTGATCACATACATTACGTACCTGCCTCCAGAGCATTTCTTGCCAAGAAATAAAGTACCTACTATTTCTTGAAATATAAGAGTACAATACAAGGTAGGTATGCCAAGGTCGATATCGGCAAACCTGTGCAGTGCTCCATCGGTTATCAAAGTAGCTATTAATGTTTATTATCACAAGTGGCGTGTTCTAGTTAACACAGAATACATGGTATCTCCATTGGTGTTGTATATGTATTGTAGTTCGTGAGAAAAACCATGTGCCCATCCTGATAATATAGGGTTGTACGCATATTTGTGGCTTAACTTGCAGCTAGTTAAGCCACAAATATGCGTACAACCCTGCAGCCAGTATACATCGGCATTGAAACTTTATTTTTATGTCATTGTGACGGAACTAGCCTGAGGCCCACCTGATGTAAAGTGGACTAACCTCTGCCTATAACAGATGCATTTCTTTATTACAAATTGCACTGTGCCCGTCACACTGAGACGTACAGTTGTTAGGTCTCATGTGTCTGTAATTTTACTGGCTCTCAAGGACTGCTGCCGGAACACACTGTTAGGTGCTTGGCGACAGAATTTCTACTTGAGGGTGGTCGCTAGCCAGGCGGGCAAAATGCCCTTCCACCAACCTTTGAAGCTCAAGCCCGCGGCGGGGTTCGAACCATAGCCTGCGGCACGGCAGTCCATAGCCAATGCCACTGAGCCATCACTGCTTCAAAACATGCACAATCTTCCAAAATCAATTCGATTGGCGCTTTGGTTGGCGCTTCGGAATGATCTTATCCAATTGGTCGCGCCAAGGTATTGCTGTTGCGCTGCACGGCACACTTTTAAATACCTTGCCTCACCCGCTGCGGTAAAGTTTGCGTTCTGCTGTTTTAAACCGATTCTAAAAAGGAGGTTCTCAATTCGTCTGCATTTTTTTTAAATGTTTGTTACCTCAGAAGTTTTTACTGGGTGAACCGATTTTGATAGTTCTTTTTTTTATTTGAAAGCTGATGCATGTCGTGTAGTTCCATTTAATTTCAGCAAAATCGGTCAAGTATTTGAGTTATACTCCGATAACTGTTTTTTTTCCCCCCTTAATGATATATTCATTGCCGTTGAATGACAATCGATCCCGTAAGTAACAAGGGACACTAAAAAGGTTGACCGACTTCTACACTCTAAAGTGTGAAATAACTTGTCGAAGTCGATACTATGCACACAATATTGTCATAATAGGTACTTTTGAACTATCGTGGTACAAACTTCAACAAGTTATTTCACTCTTTTGAGTGAAGAAGACGCTTCCATATTAAGTAAAAAAATAAATTTGATCTTAACTTACATTTATTTACATATTTATTCGTCGACAGAAACTATTAAAAAAAACACTGCAATGCGTCTCGCTGCATTGCAGTGTACTACAAAGATTTTACACAAAAAAATCGGGTTTATAACTCTACCATCAATATTTAATTCCATAAATAGCATCCCTCACCGCATAGTATAGTATAGCTATATTTTGGACGTTTAGATAAATAAAACCTTGTTAACCTAATTTGTGTCATTACTTTAATTATTCACATAACAGAACAACCTTATAATTATTCATGAATTATAAAAGAAAGGCAGTGGTTCATTAGCATTCCAAATGTAATTATTATAATCGTATGTAGGTGAGTATTATGATATATCATGACGTGATTTTTAGGAAGATATTTATGTACGTAGGTATTTAACTGGCAATTACAGACTGTGGACTGAATCAGCATATTGATATCCCCCTATTCTTGTTCGGAAGAACAAATATGTCAATACAATACAAACTTATTGAAAAGTTAAAATGTTAAAGGCAAATAATTGTACTCCAACTACTTATTGCAGGTAATGACTGTGGTATGGGTGTCTTTTTATCAATAAAAGCAAGGTGAAAAATACTTCAAACTTTGTTTTTTATGGGATTGTCCCACTTAAATCTTCTTATAAAGATAAACCAAGACGGCATACCTACGTCTAAGAGTTCAATTCAACTATAATATTTGAATACAAGTATGATTTTGAATGATTGGTCAAGGTGTACGGCATCTAACTAGATAGAGTACAGCTTTTATACATGTTTCCTTTATACTTAGGTATAAATATATATAATATAGTATTCATGCGGCTCGTGCCGTGGTGCAGTACAAATAAAATGAATAATCCCGAATGCCGTAAATTCCCCACAATCGTGCGGTTACCAACATTTACTAGCTCTGGATTTACACAAGGAAAAAGAAAAATATTAGAGCTGTCTTTGTTCATAAATAAGGTACTTAACTGCCTTATTTTAAATATCTATCGACATACACTTTCTTTATATATAAAGGAGTTTTTTTTTTAAATTTAATGGTTTCTCTCTTTTTATTCTCTGGTTTCACAAGTAGTAAGCGAGGCATACACTCTACGTCCGGAACATGTTATAAACTGTATATACCGGTGATTAACGATTTCTTCTTATACGAATATATTTCCCACATACGTGCAACGCTTTTTACAAATATATTTTGTTTCAGAACGGCACACTGATGGAGGTAGCCGCAGGAGGTTCCCAATGGCACGATCCCAAAGAGTACTGCCTCGAGATGAGTACCACAAACGAGGCACAGACTCCGCTGGTGGTTGCAGGTGTCTGTTACCCAGAAGAGGTTTCCACTGACGACAGTCCCGTGTTATACACGGCGTATGCCATCGGTATGTTCCCATAAGATAATTTAGTTACATCGGTGGGAAAGGCACGACCTAAAGTGATGTTGTCTCGAGATGGGTGAGAGGAAAGGCTGCCATAGGCTGGTGTCATAAGTCTATTATCATACCAGGGAAACGTTTTAAAAGGTGACAGTTTTACAATAAACTTATATGTACGGTGTTTACTACGACGTATTCTTATGCTTTGTATATAATTTTGGTACTTATCCCACGTAGAGTTGGTAGGCCCCCCGCCAGGTGGACTGATGACATCGTGAAAGTCGCGGGTAGCCAGTGGTTACAAGTGGCTAATAGCCGTTCTTTGTGGCGTTCTATGGGGGAGGCCTTTGTTCAACATTGGACGTCTTCCGGCTGATGATGATGATCCCACAGAAACGATAATTTTCATGCGTATGTTAGTGATATGGAATGAAATTACTTACTTCTCACTGTCCGTACTATTTGGTACAGAGAACGATGAGGACAGTGTGAATAAAAATTTTCACGCTATGCAGTCTCGGATGAGGCTGTGTAATGGAGACCTCGTAAACATTCAAACTTTCATTTAATTGTGGCAATGGGAATGTGGAACGGAATTAATCCGTGGAAATGGGGCAATGCTGTAAACGGAAATACACCAAAGCGGTGTCGCGAGGTGGTCACCGAGAAGCTGGTTTAGACTGTACATAATTATACTTAAATAAGTTTACCAGTATATATACTTGACCATACAAAGTCAATAAAAAATTATGAGTAAAAACTCTGTCACCTACTTATGAGTAGTCTCTCGAGGCTAAGATTTGTAATATTTATAACATGATATATCTGGAAATATGGATTCCGGTTTTTTTTTATGCCATCGGATAGTAAACGAGCATGCGGCTCACCTGGTGGTAAGTCACCGTCGCCCAGGAACATCCGCAACACCAGAGGTATCGAGGATGCGTTGTCGGCCATTGAGGAGGGAATATGCTCTCTTTCTGAAGGCCCCTAAGTCGTATCCGTTCGGAAATATTGCACCTGGCAGCTGGTTCCATATTGTGGCAGTGCGAGGTAGAAAATGCCGTGAAAATCGCAAAGTTGTGGACTTCCAGACGTCGACATGAAATTTATGAAACATCATCCGTCCTAGAAAATGTATAACTTACATCTAAAATACATTGTTTTAGGTATGCTGTTGTCAGTTCCGTTCTTGCTAGCAACGTTCCTAGTATACGCGTTGATCCATGAACTTCGGAATCTTCACGGCATGTGCCTGATGGCATACTGTTCCGGCCTGATCGTGGCATATCCTTTGCTGGCTTATTTGAAGCTACATACAGGAACTATTGGCGTGGAGATGTCCGGCTGCCTAGCTGTGGGTAAGTCTGATGACCAAACAATCAACTCTCAATCTTAATGCATAGGTGTCCATAATTATGTACCTATCTAATCTAAGTAAGTACAAGTGCTATGGAGATAAAAAAAACATTTATGAACTCACCTACTCAACCGTTGATAAAATCCCTTCGCCATTAGGGGGGTTTTGCAACAATCCCCACGTTTGGCAGACGTCTTGGGGATCGCAGTGTAGGATGGCAGTTCTTCAGAAGGCGCTGCTGCCCATCTTCTGTTTTTTTTCCCTTTGTCGCGCGCCTCTTACGATTCCCATGGACACTGTTTAACATAGCCTCCCCCATTAAAGGGGGGTTTTGTCATTACCATATCCCCACGCTTGAGAGATATCTTGGAGATCGCAGTGTAAGGTAGCAGTGCCTAAGAAGGCGCTGCTGCCCGCCTTCTGGTGTTATACATTTAGTGGCCTCCGACAGTAAGAGATGGAGTACGTACCCACCCTTCGTCATGTAAGAAAACGCGTTATCTGTCAATTTACTTTTAAATAAGAAGCACTCCAATGTTGAAAGTTTGAACCGATTATTATGTTTACCCAATTTGTATTCGATCTTATATGCCATAGCTACTCAATAAATATCTATATCAGACGTCAATAAATATATAGATAATATATTTTATTATAATCCAGGGTGCTATTTGATCTGCTTTAGATTTCTCGTATAACTATATTGTCTGATATATCACCTAAGTGATATGAGAAAGAGAGAGATACAAATAAATTATAAGTAGCATAATCTTGCATGTGCTTGCATCATGTCTTTAGAAATTATACATATTTTTTGTTTCAAACTAATTATAGTATGTATTTTCAACTTATCATTTGATATGGCCCTTCTCCAAATTATTTTTCCATTCTTGTTATATTCTTTTGAAGCAATGATGGCCGAGCGGTAATAGCTATGGACTGCCGTGCCCTAGGGTACTGCTACCCTGGTTCGATCCCCACCACCGGCTTGAGCTTCAACACATGGTGGAAGGGCATTTTGCGATTGCCCGCCTGGCTAGCTACCACCCTCAAGTAGAAAAACTGTCGCCAAGCACCTAACGGTGCGTTCCGGCAGGAGTCCTTGAGAGCCAGTGAAATTACAGGCACATGAGACTTAACAACTGTCTTAAGGTGACGGGCGCAGTGCAATTCGTGACTTGTGATGAAATGCGGGCATATAGGCAGAGGATACCGCTCAACATCAGGTGGGCCTCGAGGTTGTACCGTAACTACGACATAAAAAAAATAAAAAAGAATTGTTTCATTCAAGCTACAGTAATTCAGAGAAATTCATGGAGTCACTTTGTTGAAGCTTCAAAATGTTATGTTACCCTTTGTTACTTGTATATCTCACTTACTCGTAGAAGTCTTATATGCGTATGTAGCTTATAGTATGTATTATACTATACATAAGTTACAAAACCAACATGTAAGTATATAACATATAAACTTGAAAAAATTATAACAATTTAGGAATGGAAAACATCCATTATCCTAATTCCATTGTAATAATGACCGCTATCATGAACACCACTCCCAAAGAGCTAACAGATGATACAGAATTGCATACTACAAAAATTAATTAGGCCTACATTCGTGTTAGGTTAATTGAAAGTACCTTGGGAGTGCCTAACTAAAGTAATGTTGTCCAATCCTTGTTAATATATAGCGTTTATATGGCCATATTTATGCTACTTACTTACGCGGATATACATGTAACTAGCTCGTACTAATGAGTTTTATATTAATATAATCTATACTAATATTATGAGGAGTAATGATTTGTATTTTTGTATGTATTGAATAAACTACCAGACCGATTTCAAAATTATTTCATCATTAAAATCCTACATTATCCCTGATGAACATAAAATATAGAATAATTAAAAAATAATAGATTTCTATTTTGATTTTTCTTTGTTAAATCCCCTACGATGCCGGCCCACTAGTGAGTATGTACCTATAATGTTTATAAGATGTGATTGTATTGTAACATAGAATTGCATTTTATTATTTTAAATAAAAAAAATATTAAATGGGAACCAACAACTAACATTAAAAAGTATGAAAAACTTTACAAAATCACAAATATACGATAAGAAAAATTTAAGTCATGTGCGGGATTCGAATATTTACTTATATGTATTTATTCGCATAGCAGACTTTATTGCAAACCTAACAATATTAAAATGAAATAACTTGTCGAAGTCGGCACCATGCTGGTTTAAAACACTGTGTTCAAATTATCGTGGTCCGAGTTATCCAATTTAAACATGTTATTTCATACTTTTCAGTATTGGAAGTCGATCTGATTTTCTATTTTTTTAACTCTTTTTCACTCACTTAAAATGGTGTTCACCGTCGACAAGATACCTGACGAATAATCGCGTAACAAACATACAAAAAAACAATATACATTCAAATTGAGAACCTCCTCCTTTTTGGATGTCGGTCAAATATATTATATATACATTAGTTACCCACTCACTAAAGCAGTTCGTTCAAGCATTTCCTTTCCTGTTGGACAAATCAGTTAGATTAGACCATTCAGTTTGACTACTAGGAAGAATCATCATCAGAAAAAAGAAAAGATTTTTTTTCCATTGACTGTGTTAAATTCCGTTTAATAAATTATAATAATCTTTACTTTTTAAATTCATTCGCTTACTCCATTAACCTATGTAACGTATTAGCTCACTGGCTTATTCGAATTATAGTTAGGTACGTTTTCACCACTATAATTCTAATTTACAATCTAAACTTCATTGTTTCTAAATTTCATGATTTATTTATACTAATCTAAATCTAATATTTATACTTATATATACTAATATTATAAAGAGGAAATATTAGTATTTTTATATTTTTGTATGTAACGAATAAACTTAAACAGGACCAATTTGAATAATTCTTTCAATATTATAATCCTACGCTATCTTTAATGAACATAGGATATAACAATATTTTCAAAAACTTAGGCATAGGGATATAATAAACTCGTGCCAAATAACGTAACAAACAAACAAGATAACATAATAACGCCTTGCGTAACAAATGACTATTTTATAGTAAATAAAAACAAAAATATATTGTGTGTTAGTACAGGATCCCGGATCCCCGGAGTGGGATCCAATTACACAATATATACAAAATCGGTTATATTATCTATATCTATTCTATATAATATACCTATTCTCTTTTTAACGTGCGTGACCAGCAATGTAGAGTCTTTCAGCATGCTCTACATAATAAAAGAACTTTATGCGCTGTTTGCATGTAACTTGCAAGCAAAGCATGCGGTAGTTACGTCGTAAATAACATTAAAGTTAACTTAAATACGAGTTAAGTATAAAATGTGCATTCGCTAATTTGATTAAAAGTTTACTGATTCAGTAAACAAAGGTAAATGAAAGTATTAGATTAGTAGGTATTCTTTCTCTGCTACAGTGTTCATTAGGTATTCTAGATTCAAAAAACTTTCTTGCTGCAATAGTTCAAGTTGGATAAGCTATTAAATAGGGATATAATGTAACCCAAAGTGTGAAAAAAATACCGAAAAATCGTTGTATGCGTAAATTGTTGACAATAGAGCAAAGTGATGTACTACAATTTTATCTACCAAAACGTCCACAATACCATATTTTGTCGAACTATTACATTTATGTCACAATAACTACTTTTTATGTTTCAATTTAATTATTAGTATAAATACCCGTGCAAAGCCAGGGCGGGCTGCTAGTCTAAAATAAAACCAGCCCAGTGCGAGATGGACTCGCAGGCCGAGGTGACGACCAATACAGAATGTAGGTACCAAAAACCTTTGAGTTTTCCAGAGAGTTGAAATAAAAATCTTAGTGTTTTCCCAGAGAGTTGAAATAAAAATCTTAATGTTTTTCATTTAGTTCGAAATCCTTATCAGCAGTCCGACCTGCACTTGGCTGCTTTTTATTATCTTTTGTTATTCGTTAGATAATGGACGATTATTCCAAATTTGTTTGTATTATCCTGCAAAAGTGCTATAGAAATATTATCGTAATTAATGTGGCCAAGTAGTAAGGTGGGCCTAAAATATACTGCAAAAATGAAGCTAAAACTGTTTTTTGCTGTCGGGTGTAAAGCATGCATATAGAACGAGTGTATATATTATTATTGATCAGTCGTGCTGCGCTACCAAAGAAGCAATTTTTGATACATTACACGCTATGGTACGTTGCGAATTTAAATTTGTTTTTTTTTCACAATGTATGGGGTGTGGTACAGGTGAATTATTTTATATGAAAAATCCAATATTTTACTTATAACTTTAAAACCGTTGCTCCAATCGCGTTCAAACAAACGGGCAACGACCGGGGATCGCGGACCGCGTGTATTGATGCGGAAATTATTATTACCAATAAACACGAAAGTTACAATTATACAAACAAATGTTAATATCTTTTAGCTATAGACTTGAAACTAACGTAGGACGGTCCGCTATCGGTGTCCGCAATTAACAAAACAAACAAGACGCATTATTTTGAAAACAAACAAAGAAAACACAATAAATACTTATCATACCAATCACCTCACTCTCTGAGCAGATTACATAGAAGTATACCATCTGACATCGACCGCGGAATTCGTCTGGCTGGTCACTAGAGTGTGGGCTAACGAGCCATTGTCTGTGACCCCTGTGATCGCAGTTGATAAAATTGGACTTATTTCTGTCACCTACGCATTATCACTGCATTCGAGTTTCAAATTAGCTATTTAGTCATGGCTGGAAATAAAACTTTTTTTATGCCTTATAGTTAGACTTTGACGACTATCTCACCTGTCGAAGGTGTTGTTCAGGCTAACCTAGAATTACTGGCTCTCAAGAACAGCTGCCGGAACACACCGTTAGGTGCTTGGTGACTGATTTTCTACTTGAGGGCGGTCGCTAGCCAGGCGGACATTCGCAAAATGTCCTACCACCATGCTATAACGGCTGCCATCCTAAGATAACAACCGGGACCGACGGTTTAACGTTCCCTCCGAAGCACGGAAGTGCTCAGTAGTAATGTCACTAGCAGTCACCCATCCAAGTCGTGACCGCGGTGGACTTTGCTGATCGGTTTAGATCAGCTTAGTAAACTTCGCTTCGAGCGCTAACTCCTGATTCAGATTCACTGAAATCCACTCATGCCTATAGTGAGCGTGGAACTAGTTGGCCGTGCCTTAGGTATGTGAGCGGTGGAGAGGCGGGGGCGCTTGCTTTGGTCATCTCACTGTCAAATGTGCGTGTGTGCGTTGCAAGCAGTTGGTACCCGCCCCCCGCCGCCCCTGTCGCCACCTAAGGCGCGGCCAACTAGTTCCGCGCGCACTATAGCTCCCGTCGTCATCACTGTCGATAGGAATTAAAAATGTGTATCAATAAATATGTTTTATTTGCTTTATTTACAATACATAGATAGATAACACTTTATTGAAACAATACAAATTCACAAACTTAGAACTTAAAAACATAATAAGTAAGAGTAGGTGTGACAATGGGCGGTCTTATCGTTGAGAGCGATCTCTTCCAGATAACCCGTTAGCCCCCAGATCAACAGCCATAACGTCTACAGTTGAACATAGGCAAGATCTGCCCCGTTTGCCGTAATCTCCACGCTTGGGTTCGTCTTCGCGATCGTAGCGTATGATGACAGTTCTCCGGAAGGTGCTGCTGCCCACCTTAAGCCATTTTTCCTTTCTTCACCTCTTACGAGTCTGACATGAGATATGGGGAGATGCAATTGTAGCCCGGCACCCCACTGGGCGTTTATTGACACCAAAACCAGGAAAATGTAAAGAAACAATTACAATAGTTAGTTCAAAAGGGCAGTCTTATCGCCTATAGGTATTGTCAAGCAAATATTCTTAGACTTACCTTACAGCTGAGGTTCCCATGATAGACAACTATCTATCAATCTATTTTGATTTCAAGGTTTATTTCTATTATGTTACTATAATTTATATAATTGAATGCCGGTGTTTCTAGGACTTTTCCTTCAATTTAATTGATTAGTGTATTTTTATAGTGTATTGACTGAATGAGCCCGAAGGGTGAGCGAAGCATCTCCGTTCCAGCTTTGGCTAAAACGTTTTCGTATGTTCGTCTGGATTTTCAGGCAAATCCAGACTGATTCTCGTGAAATTTTATGAGCGGGTTGCATAATTACCTATATGGGTTTTATTATTCAGCTTTTGTTTTTTTTTTATAGTGGAGTTATGGGGTTGAAAACTTGAATAACATATTTCAGTTGGTTTAGCTCTTCAGCACACAGAGCCAACAGTAGCTTTGTTATGAGTAGTATTATCTTTTAACTTTCTTTATGAAAAAAAAAATTGTAATAATTTTTCCAATTCATATCCAATCTCTCGTCTATCGTCTCACTGTTGAACTTTTTTTTTGCTGATAGGTAAGCCTTTGATCACAATCTCAACTGATGGTAAGTAATGATCTGGTCAAAGGTGTTAACTGGCTTAACCTAGAGTACTGGCCCCCAACGACAGCTGCCGGAACACACCGTTAGGTGCTTGGTGACTGATTTTCTACTTGAGGGCGGTCGCTAGCCAGCCGGCATTCGCAGAATGCCCTTCCTCAAGCCCGCGGCGGGATTTGAACCATGGACCTGCTGCGTGGCAATCCAAAGTCAATGCCACTGAGCCATCACAGCTTCGAAATTGATCCCAATTCAATTCCGGCTAAGTATGACTATATTTTATTTCTAATACCAGTTTGTTGAAACCCTCTGAGATATTCACATCTGGTGAACCTACATAAGTAAGTACTGGGTACTTGCTAATATAAATATCTACCCATACTTGTCTAAATAGTTAAACAATAATAAAAAAGAACATGAAATTCTTGTTACAAGTAAGCAAGCTTATCTGTTCCCCTGTTTGTTCCTCCTAGTCATTAACACAAACATGAGTAATCGTGTGTCAATATTGGACACTTCGGATAAGCGTCTAATATTGGACACATTTTGTTATCACTATAAACGAGTGGAGATGAAAGAGTAAAGACTAAGCGATGAGGATTTATTGAAGAAATGAGAAAAAGCAGTATTATATTCTTTGATACTTTTGTTTGCTGAGAATCAAATTTTGAGCATATAATAACTAATATAAATATCATAGCAAATATTAACTTTTTTTCGGTGCCTCAACACCAGACATAAATAAAATTACTTAATTTTTAGTGTTTGGTACTAGAAAAAGGGGCCCTTTAAATAACTTCCCGTGCGTCCGTCTGACCGACCTTTAAAGGATTGTCCTAAAACAATCCTAATAATTGGTAGCCGGTTGAAATTTTCACAGAATATGTGTTAGTATGGAGGATTGTCTAAAATAATAACAAAAAGTAAATAATAAAAGGGTATTAATAATTAAACCTAGTATGAGTATATCCACACAAAAGACGATTTCCTTGATTGTTTTCTGTATTTGTTATCTCATTAAAACGGTAATACATACAAGCGTCATACTTAATTGTTATCATGTTCAATATATAACCTACAACAACAAATTATAAAAAGGGTCAATATCCCGCTAATGATATCTAAATGTATTATAATCGATTATTTTATATTATAATCGATTATATTATTATATATTATATTTCGAAGCGCTCGTAGCGAAGTTTACTTAGCTGTTCTTAACCGATCAGCAAAGTTAAGCAACGTCGCCCGCGGTCATGAATTGGATGGGTGACCGCTAGTGACATTACTACCGAGCGTTTCCGTGCTTCGGAAGGCACGTTAAGCCGTCGGTCCCGGTTGTTGTCTTAGCATGGCAGTCGTTATAGCATGGTGGTAGGGCATTTTGCGAACGCCCGCCTGGCTAGCTACCACCCTCAAGTAGAAAATCTGTCGCCAAGCACCTAACGGTGTGTTCCGGCAGCTGTCCTTGAGAGCCAGTAATTCTAGGTTATCCTGAACAACATTTTCGACCACATCATCACTTACCATCAGGTGAGATAGTGGTCAAAAGCTAACCTATCAGAGATAAAAAAAAAATAAAAAAAAATGTGGTAGATTTAGAACCTTCGGTGTGTGAGTCCCACTCGCACTTGGCCGGACTGTTACCAAAGTGTGGCCTCATTTCTTTTTGATTACAATATATATGTGCGTAATACACCAAAGAGATGAAGTAGTCATATGCCATGGACGACGTATTTAGTATGTCCTAAGCGAACGATTTTATAAGTGAAGAAATTATGAGTATTATCCTGATTGCAGTGAGAGGTTCAAACTGCCCAAGACGAAGACAGCTTTTCCTCGAGAAGTATAACGATTCTACTTTTTACACAATCAGCGGGACAATGGAAAACTAGTAGAAACTGCATTTTATTTGGATTAAGTTTTAATTTATACTAATTTTAACACGTCAGTTGCTGGTTTTGTTACTAATGTGACGTACTAATAATACCTACATTGTACACCGAGGGGAGATAAACGATCTATTGATGTTATGTTTAAGTTTCCTTAAAGGAAACTCGAGAACAGAAATAGAACTTTCTCCCGAGTGATACTTACATAGTGATTTATATTACACCTACTAGGAAAATAATATCATTAAAGTTTTCCTGTATTGTCCCGACTTCTCAAAAAGTAAGTTCTTTATGACTTCTTGAGCTTTTTTTGTATTTCTGGTGGCGTCATCATTATAAAATCGTTACATTCACTATCTGATGACAGTTTGGAAAATTATTTAGAATAATTAAAAGCGCACTGTTAAATTGTCAATTTAGTAAAAATCAAAATTTAATAAAACAAAACAACTTCCTGTGCTTATTTTTCCGTAGTGCAGAAAATAGTTGCCAACCTCCTTACCTTGAAAATCTAGTAGGTACCTAAATTCTCACCTCGTTTTTCTAAATATTTGATATAAAACTATTGAAACAAGATTGGACGTTTTTTATGCTTGCAGTTAAAAAAAACAATAGAACGCTAACAGGGCAAGTGTAGATTTTCGTACAACATTCCTACACAGCTACGAAGGGCAGGAATTAAATTCCATATAACTTTTCCCACTGCATATTTACACGGGAGAAATGACGAACTTTGTAACACCTTTTTGAACGAGGGATGAGCCACTTTCTGAGTGGGTGTGGTATAAAATACTGCACGAAACTGTTCATTTAACAGTCCCTGTCTATTGTGTAAACATTTAAAGGAACGATTTAACATCTTCCGTTTCCACATTATTCTATAGATTTGAATAGAATTATCATAACGGCAGGTGTTAACGACAATGCCGCTCAACACATTATCTCCCTGATTTGCCTCTCTACGAGTAGGCGTTGTATTTAATGGTATCACGTTAATCCGTGAATTTGGCGTTTCAAATTGGAAATAGAACACATTGAAGAAGAAAGCTAAATATTAAAGCTTGTATATCGCATAATACACAAATTGTTCGTACTTTTGGATTTTATTCTACGCGGTGATTCCAAATTAAGTCAAGATTATAAAACTTTTATTTCTGTAAGGGCCCTCAAAAGTGTATGACACAGATGTTCTAAGACTTTGATCTTCTGGTTCAATTGTAGATTTAAAAGAATGATAAGGCCCTTCGAGAATGCTTACTTTCAACATTGAAACGTTTTTGAAGCAGTGATGGCTCAGTGGCATTGGCTATGGACTGCCGCGCAGCAGGTCCATGGTTCGAATCCCGCCGCGGGCTTGAGCTTCACTGCATGGTGGAAGGGCATTTTTCGAAAAATACCCGCCTGGCTAGCGACCACCCTCAAGTAGAAAATCTGTCGCCAAGCACCTAATAGTGTGTTCCGGCAGCAGTCCTTGAGAGCCAGTAAAATTACAGGCACATGAGACCTTACAACTGTACGTCTGAGTGTGACGGGCACAGTGCAATTTGTCGTTGACGAAATGCGTCTGTTATAGGAAGAGGTTAGTCCACTTAACATCAGGTGGGCCTCGGGCTTGTTCCGTCACAGTAATATAAAAGAAAACAAAAAAAATACGCCTTCTTCATGTAGATGACATTATATTAAGTAAAATATAATGTCATCTACTTCTTATATAAAATTTGCTAGAAGACTGCGACAGTTGATAATAATTGTTAAATATGTTACAGTTTGTGCCCGGTAGATCTCGATAAACGCAGTCCTTATCACAAGTTACAAAATAATAATAATTATATAACAAAATGCGCTTATTTATTTACCAGTGTCTAACCTCAAATAGGTTTAAAATTGAACCCTACAGAAGTGAAACTTACTCTTCTGAAAGGGTAATGTTTCATACGAAATTTTCGTAAATTATTTAAAGGAAACATAAAAACAGCTCAACGATTGACCTATTTATCATCATCAATCGCACATTTGTTTTCTTTCTTGCGTATCGTTATTCTTATTGATTCTATAACGCTTCCTTTCAGCAGCAGTTTGAATTTGGAATAACGTTTTGTTTATATTTTTCAGCTTTCATCGTTTACTACGCGTTCCAAACGAGTTTCTTTTGGCTAAACATCATGTGCTTCGATATTTGGAGGACTTTCAGGTAGTTATTACTTTTTATATTGCCATTGTTATTCTTAGAACGTATGCATATTGTTAACTTCAGACAGGCGTGATGCAATACTGTTGGTTTGGACATTAACATGAACGGAAATCTGGCATGGAAATATGGAATGCGAAGCGCAGACATTTAATTTTTTAAAACGTATTTGTGTTACGCCTGTCTGGATTTGCTCAGTATATATATCAACTCAATAATACTATCAACAACTTAACTTTTGCAACTTTTAACGGTTTTATATTTTAGAAAAACACACATATTAGGTATCTTACCAATCCATGATAAGAAATGTATTTTATGATATAAAAATTCAATAGAGTTGAAACCAATAACAATGCACCCGTAAATTCAGTTCCATAATAAAGTACTGGATAAACTGGATTGCTTTACTATGGATAATATTTTAATAAGTTATGGTTAAAACTACTAACTTACATGGTTTATTTAACCTCTCAAAATACAACTGCTAAATGTCACCTTGTCCGAAAGACCTTACCTACATTTCTGTTAATAATTTTATGAATTAAGATAATTTCATCGAATCATTTAAAGAATTTTCGCAGATCTACCTGGCCCTGCCCGCCTGATAGAAGCGTCCAACTGTAGGTCAATCGTTGTTTTCGCCAGACGCTGCTCATTTTTATGTGGTGTTCGCGTTTGAATACGAACATTTGTTCATACTTAGTTAAAAATACTAGTTTAGGTTGTCTTGAGAAAGTTCCTAGTCCCTAGAGCCCTTGCTTCCTTCGTTGTACACTACTCGTAGGAGGTACCTACTGTAGCCGTTGCACAAACTATTTGCGAAAAATATAATCGTAACGTTTGCATAAATAATAGAAAAGCGAGCTCTCATTTTCAGTGTACATAATATCCAAGCTGTAAGACACAAACAATGGTTTGCTTCATATAATTTTGTTCTGTGTACGTTTTCTATATGGAAACGTTATTTTCACTAACTAATCTAAACTTTCTATACATATACCTACATTTATTTCAATAATGTTCGAAATTACTTATTACACTGTCATTAACGGTCGTGAAACATTTATCGCTAAAAGGAATGGCGTTTACTGAAATGAATTTCCTTTGCTACCTGACGACCCATTTTAATAAAAAGTCCTTAGAGAAATATGACGGTATGTAAAAGTATTACTCCGCAGGGACGGTTAGTTATGAAAAACTGAGCGGATTTCAACCTACGCTGTGACGATTTCTTTATTTATTTATTTTTGCTGTCTAGAGTAACGATAATGAGTTTTTCAGGATTTTCAGTCTTTAGTAAGAAACTATATATAAGTGTTTTTTCAACTACTACTCAATGCTGGGCGCTGCACTTATACTATGTTATTGTTATAAAAAGAGATAGATAAATAGTCCACGGATGATCCATACAAATTGATGAGTAGAATTAACTAATTTGTAATTGGAATTGTCAATTATTTTTATCAAGTTTTTAAATCGGAAAGAGACAGGAAATTAGCCGCGTTTTCAATACGATAAAAATAAAACACGACAGCAAAAAAGAGCAGGGTCTGGCTCGATGTCCGCAACGGCATGGCGATTATTGCATTCTCGTTTATTCATCCTTATTCATTTACTTATGTATAAACTGTTTATGTATAATACTTATGTATAGTACATGTGATTTTACTAACTTGTAGATCCGGCGGGACTGCGTTTTTATCAATCGAATTTTACTCTAGGTACTTGCAATATTGCTTTTTTTTTATTTCTCGTGGGTTGAATTCAGTGTAGCCATAGACAAACTATTACTTGTAGTAGAATTATCTAGAGTAGAGCTATTTTTTGACGTAGCGCTCTTTCATCACTATATGATATGAATCAAAATATAGAAATATTTACTCCTTTTGAAGTTGCCAAAAGACGATGTTGAAAAATATGCTAATCAATAAAATATGGTGTAGCTACTTATCAGTTATCATTAGCATAATGGCGATTAGTACGTTCAAAAAGTGTATTTGTCTATAGGAGCTTTTGCAGAGAATGATTCTTTTCTTTTGAATTCGAATAACTTCCCTATTCCTACTATACTATACGCCTATGATGTATTATACGTAAGTATATTTTTATTAATAATACATAATATCAGTCTTTTGGCATCTTTAATAGTATTGGCACCAATACAGAAATATGTCATTAGGTTAGTCATGTAGTATACACTGAGATTTAGAATAGTATTCACCATTATTTTTATTTATAGGATTATTTAATGCTTGTCGGGTAAATACAGAATAGTAGAAAAATAATTTTAAGACACTATCATGCAAGTTACAGTCCCGCCAACTTATCTGTTCAGGCGGCAAAAAAAAGAACTACAACAGTCCTTCAAATTGTGACAGTTTGTAGTTGATTTCCTTGACCAGTAGCGCCCTCGAAAACTGCACAGTTAAGTTGGTGGTACTATAACTGACTTTCATTATCTATATGCACATGTAGATTTATCTATTTATCAGTTTGTCAGTTTTTATAAAATTAAATTATATTGTACGATGTGGTAAGTCTATTTTAGTAGTATGACGTCATGTTATTGTCTATAGCTAAAATAAACGTATCCGGAATCACGTATTGTTATGTGGAGAATGTGGTTGTTCTGCAAAATATTTTAGGTAGCTGAATAAACATATTTGAACATTTACCCAAATATTAGTAAATATAGTTTAACCCAGGATTTAAATAGGACTTTGAAACAAAACAAAGCCTTGAGAAACTGCTATAGGAAGATACTTCTAAAAGAGAAGATAACCTCAATTGCTTGCAGTGCGGTTAGTGAATATATATTTTTGAAACAATCTACTTTCAACGCCCAGGTAGCACAAAATATCACCTTAAGCACAAAATATATTGAAACCTTGGTGTGGAAACTGCAATTGTTTTCATAAATATATATTATTAATTGTTAAAATGGGTTGGACACATCACACAAACATTTTTAATACACAACTCTGTTAAGGTATTTGCGTTTGTTGGCTCTTACCTCCGAAATGGCTTGGCTCATTTTGAAGAAATACGGTACACAGGTCCTGCATTAAATAAATTATTTATCTCTATTTTCAAAGAAAAAAATAATATTTTGGATTTGATGGAAAGTGTTTATAACTTGCGGATTTCAGCCACATTATAGGACCGTCATCCCTTATAATATGAGGCCAGGACGCATATGCTTTTCCAGTCAGAGCTAACGGCAATGAGTCACAATTCTAACATGTTCCTTTGCTCTTGTAATTAAATGGAGACGGAGCGATATCCATAGTAAATATAAATTTGTCTTCAAAGTAATTGAAGTGTTCAATAGCCTTTCCATGTACTTTCCGGAACGCAATATACCCAATTTAGTGGATAAACACGAGAGCAACAAGTGGAGGTTGGATGACTTCTGTCTATACTAATGAAGAACCTAGATGAGACAACAATACACACGTGGTTCTTATTCAGAATTCCAACGTGGCCGTGTATCCGGGTCGGCCAAAATTCGGCTGTCACACAAGTAAACATTTTGTGCGTGGACTGATAAAGTAAGACAGTCATATCAAGCGAGTGTACCTTTAAAAACTCTCTCTCTAGCAAGAATCTTCTAGCCTACTCACGTTTCAATAAACTCGTGCCAAATAACGTAAGAAAGAAATAACATAACGTAATAACGCCTTGCCCTGTGTGGTGCCGGGTTAGAATTGCACTCCCATATCATCCCGTGGGTGTCGTAAGAGGCGATTAAGGGAAAAATACTGGAAGGTGGGCAGCAGGGCCTTTTAAAGAACTGCCATCTTACTCTGCGATCCCCAAGACGCCTGTCAAACGTGGGGATTATGGCAAATACCCCCTAATAGGAGAGGCTGTGTTCAGCAGTGGACGATCCGGCTGATACAAGTACAAGTACAATAACGCGTAACAAATAACTATTTCAAATATACGATAGGAAAAATTTTAGTCATGTGCGGGATTCGAACCCGCGTCCATCCACTCCTTGAGCCGGGGTATGTTGTGTAATGTAATCCGAATAGCAGGCGTTATTGCAAACCTAACAATATTAAAAAAATAACTATTTTATAGTAAATAAAAACAAAAAAAATATTGTGTGTTAGCACGGACCCTGGGAGTGTGATTCCAATTACACATAGTCGGTTTTATTATATCTTTCTCTTTTTAACGTGCGTGACCAGTAATATATTCTTTCAGCATGCTCTACATTATAAAAGAACTTTATGCGCTGTTTGCATGTAACTTGCAAGCAAAGCAAGCGGTAGTTACGTCGTAAATAACATTAAAGTTGACTTAAATACGAGTTAAGTATAAAATGTGCATTCGCTAATTTGATTAAAAGTTTACTGATTCAGTAAACAAAGGTAAATGAAAGTATTAGATTAGTAGGTATTCTTTCTCTACCACAGTGTTTATTAGGTATTCTAGATTCAAAAAACTTTCTTGCTACGATAGCTCAATTGGATAAAATGTGTCCCGCTGCAAAATCGCTGTGTATGAGTTTGGGTCACACTCCTAGTTATATTTTTAGGGTAGTAGAAAACTATCTCTAATCTGAAACTGTTCTCGGGACTAGTCTAGTCCGTCCGTAAAGTGTTGCATCTATAGAACGGTAATAGGTAGCCGATTGAATATTTTACATAATGTGATTGAGTATGGTAGATTGCCTAAAAAAATTATATTATATTTTATTTAACTATTTTTTTTAATCAAATTCAAGCGGTCATTTTGCGAATGCCCGCCTGGCTAGCTACCACCCTCAAGTAGAAAATCTGTCGCAAAGCAACTAACGGTGTGTTCCGGCAGCTTTCCTAGAGAGCCAGAAAGGTTAGCCTGAACAACATCTTCGACCACATCATCACTTACCATCAAGCGATAGTGGTCAAAGGCAAACATTACTTATAGGCATAAAAAAATACTCCATCTTCCACCCAAGACTTCGCACAAGTGGATTTTGGTTATATCACGCTCCCTCAGGAGGTACTCCGTAAATCGGTCTAAATGAATCCTATATCAAGTACCATAGGAATATATTTATCAAGAACCTATATGTCCAGTTATTTCGGAGGTGAGTTGCAAACTAAACACACACACACCGTCACACACGCACGTACACCCGTACTTTGGCATTTGTAATTTTAGTAGAATCCCTAACACAACAGATAATTATGTTCAAATTGATTTTTTAAAATGTATCTACGAGTACATATGTTGAATTCATTTATTATATTCCATCAGAGCATGTTTCTCACATGTCTAAGGTCATGTATTGTCATGTATTTCGAAAAAAAGCATGCTATTTTATACGTTATATTTATTTGTTGGGTATTTTCTTGATGTTGTTCGATGGAGTTTTCTCTAAATGTTGTTATTATTTTATTGCTATCTTTGGATCTGAAAGAACCGGCATGGCGTCTTCGCAAAACTCACAAGGGTAATGTACCTAATGTAAAAAAATTGTAAAATAAGATGATATGATATCTTTAAGGTATTTATTAACAACCCAACTTACTGAAACTATGAATCATAAAACTGCAATAGACAGTTCAGTTCATATTACTTATTTGAAAATAAGTAATAAGATGTTATATTTCTTAATCTAGAAATAAACTTTTTCTTTATTCAGTGAATGTTAAATTTTTTGTACTAAACTTTGTTTGTACTAATTCATTATAATATTATTAGATATTTTATTGATATAAAACATAAATATAATTAACTTTCACTATTAAGATACTATATAAAAATAAAGTAATATATTTCGTAACATTTGCCGACACGTTGTTCGAATCTAATGAACGTTTTTAAATCAAATTGTAAATACATACGCGCCCGTAGCGTCTACGAGTAATTATATTGTACATGAATGCTACGCACTACACAGTACTACATAAACTGTTACGAAAACTTGTAGCAAAATCGTAGCTGCACCAGCTACGTCCAACGCATATGCTACACACGCTTTCTATTATATTTGATTATAATAAATAAAAAGTTACATATATTTATTACATTCTGGATATTACTAACTGCAAAGACAATTATTAAAATTTAATTTTAAATAAAAACTGTGAAGCACTGACTGTTAAACGCGGTATGTCAATTGTGTTTTGACCATAGATAACAGAATATACAAGCGTCTAACTAGTTTAAGTCTCATCCTAAAATAAATACATCGAAACTATGATTTGAGCTACTTATATATAAATTTATTAGCAGTGTTCCACTTCATCTTAAGGAAGAATCTCACGTCTGTGGATATTTAAAAAAATTACAGCTTTTTCGCGTCTGTACTTAGCTTTGGTAACAATTTTACTTGATTATGGAATATCTTTAAAATAACATCAATGCACAAGGATGCACAATTCTATAAGTTGGAGTAACTATATCCATCAAAAATATAAACAATGACGTTTACCTGTAACATACGTTATCAACTAGTATTATTTTAAAGAGCAATTACACATGCTAAGCGAAAACATATTAATTAATTCAGATGGAAACAGATAACTTCCAGCTGGACTTGAACACGGAGCGCCAGAAAAGATATAATTAATTTAATAAGTAATAAAAAAATATTAGAATTCGTATAAATTACGTGATCAAGTACATATGTGAAACAAACTAACAGCAAGACAACAAAAACGTTCTAATTTTGAATTTCTCTCATATATGTACTTCACCTTATGTCAAATGTTTCAATAAAAAAAATCAAACATATCAGATATCCCAAACCCAAACATTCTGGTAACATTATCGCGTCGCCTTTGTGGCGACTACGACGACGTTCTAAAAATAAGCTTTTGGCTTTTATTATGTAAATAAGTGTCCAGTAAAATATCACGGAGAATAAATACCGAATAAAATACATATAAAGCCTAATGCTTTGATGGATTGGGGTTCAGGCGTAAATCTTTTATAAACAACCATTAGTCTGTGTGGCTCCCACACGAATGCCTATTTGGGTTCATTAGGCAGCATAAATCTAAGTATATGGACCGTTTTTCAACGCAGAAACGTAAAGGTCAGGATCTCCGTCAAAGTCTAACAGTTGAACCTCATTAGTAGAAATGGGATGAAGTTTATTTGCGTGAAACTACCACAGTTGCCTAGCTGTTCTACCGTCTTAAGGGCTATCCACACAATTTTTGGGACAGGGCCTTCCGAGCTACAAGCCGTCTGGGCCGGGCTGACGAAGGCTGAATTCTGCGGGGCACTAACAGTCCAGATGCACCTGACACGAAACTGGGTTAGCACTTTAATACAAAAATAATACAAACATTTTTTCTCGTCCCTGAAGGAACACTGACGAAATGCTCACCTGCAAATGTGAATAGCGCTTTAGGTTGTAAAGATTGATTTGATTGACATTGTAAACCGAAACGAAATGATAAATGTAAAATTTTGATAAATCATCAGATAACAAGAGCTGTAGCATCAATTACTTTAATACGAATAGATAACTGCATTGTAAAGTATCAAAAATATATTACTTTCACGTACCTATATTCTTTAGTTATTATGTTATCCTTTGCAATAGTTTTTCAAATTTACTACTCAGAATAGGATTATAGAAAACACTACTGCAATACAAATAAATTGTGACAAGACATACATATAGTATTTTTTTTCAAATTCAACATTATTCATACCAACCACAAGCGGCAAGACAATTCTGTAGCTGTTCAGAACCATGCTTTGAATTTATGCTAGCCTATACTTATATTCTTCATTCAAATTATTTTTCTGTAACAATTTTATGTCTCACTGCAGCGGTTACCGCGGAGGAAGTACAAGTAAGCGAAGAGAGCGAAAGCGGTTTGCAATGTATGCTGTATACGCATGGGGCGTTCCACTGGCTCTCACTGGTGTAACTATCGCGATGCAGTTCAGCGACATACCTGATTCCATCATCACGCCGGGCTTTGGCTCCAGAAGATGCTGGTTTGTCAGTGAGTATGCACCTGTATTCTAAGATGTCTAAACAGGCATGATTGGCCAGACAGGTTTTGGTCATGTGTAATAAGGGGTGAGCCTAGCCTAGTTAGTATACAAATTAAGGTGATTATATGTTAAATAATACAGGGTGTCCCAAGAAGTAGTGATATACTGAAGCTGGGCGGTAGAGGACCTAGAGGGCTATCTGAATTACCCCCATGTATTTTTAATATTGTTAGGTTTGCAATAACGCCTGCTATGCGGATTACATTACAAAATCACAAATATACGATAGGAAAAATTTAAGTCATGTGCGGGATTCGAACCCGCGTCCATCCACCCCTTTAGCCGGGGTCCATCCCAATACGATGGTTAAAGAACGATAGGAAAGATTCGAGTTATGACGTCATGTCATGTTAGCTCAATTGGTTAGAGCATACCCCGGCTAAAGGGGTGGATGGACGCGGGTTCGAATCCCGTACCCCCATGTATGATCCGCGATTTTTCGTATTTTCGGAGTTATGACTTTTTTTTTAATTTTTCACCTATCGCCGAGTACGATGAGATTATTTATGGTGACGTGAATTATTGCGGTAGATGCTTGATTTTTTTTGTGTGCTAAGCTGGTTAATAGGCCAATTCATTATGGTAACATTTACTATCGTTAGATCTTTGAATGAAATAAAAAAAAATGCTAAGAAAGGTAAAATTACCCAGTATGTTCACAACTTCAAGGGCCCTTAAATAATTAAATCACTTTAAAAAAATACCGTTTGGCTTTTAAAAACTTGCTCTATCTATCAGGTAGCAACCCTGAAAATTTCATTTTTTATGCCTTATATGTTGTTAGCCTTTGACCACTATCTCACCTGATGGTAAGTGATGATGTGATCGAAGATGTTGTTCAGGCTAACCTAGAAGTAATGGCTCTCAAGGATAGCTGCCGGAACACACCGTTAGGTGCTTGGGGACAGATTTTCTACTTGAGGGTGGTAGCTAGCTAGGCGGGTATTCGCATTCGGGATTATGAGAGAAAAATCATAACTGCAGGCACCCCAGCAGTGACGGTAGGGAAGTCAACAGGAGACCGGTTTAAATATATTTTCAATTGCAGAGCTTAGAAATGTTAGCGGTGACTTCGACAATTCGTTGTTTTTTTTTATGCTTGATGATAGGTAGGATGGTAGGTGATGATGTGGAGGAAGATGTTATTCAGGCTAATCTAGAATTACTGGTTTTCAGTTGTTTACCCAATCACAGAATAAAAAGAACCAGAAAGATCACTCCTCAAAGCCATTTCAATAAATAAGCGACTCTAACTATACAGCAATAAAGTGCACTTGAACTCGCAAAGCACGGAGTATCTAATATTTATATTACACGGCGTCTCTCTTTCTATCGCATAGCTCAGATATCTTCTGACGTGGCAAAGCACTGTAGAATAATCCCGTCTGGACGGATTCGCTGATGTACCTGTAGCTTTGTACCTAATATGCGGAGTGAGCCAGGCCTGACCCAATGAAGAATCGCGCGAGCAGTCCGTCTTGTATCCAAGGTCTCATAGCTAGAGCAAATTCTCAGAATACCTAAGTTACTGCGCGGCATTGCAATATCGTATTCGCGATCCAAGACTTTAGGTGTTTTTCTAATGTAATTAATTTCTAGTCTTTAATTCCTTGAGTTTTTATGTTATTAACCTTAAAAGTAAATTCCGTACTAACACACGGTATATTTGTGGTATGTGATGACTAAAACAATCGTTGCTTTTTCAATCGGTTCAAGATCCTAATTCAAGTCTAACGCTTGGCAAATTTTTAGAGTTCCGTACCCAAAGGGCAAAACGGAAACCTATAAACGAGACTCCGCTATCTGTCTGTCTGTTCGTCTTTCCGTGTGATGGGTATCTAGCTCGTAAACGGAATGAGTTACAAACCTGAAATTAATATTAAATCTAAAAATAGGAGAAGTAAAAATTCTATTATCTAGAATTTAACTAGAAAGTCTATTCATTTATTTTTCAGTAGGGTTGCATTGCAATACATGTGAACTGAAAAGTAAACTGAAAAAAAGGAACTTTTTTGTTCCCTAAGATGTAAAGTCACCGTCTAAATCTAGAGCTATAATGTGAAGAATATTTTTTTGTTAGTCAGTTATCTTCATAATGAGTTCCAAAATAAACTTAAAAATATTACAATAAGCTACTTTTCTACCTAAATTTCATGAATCACATCAGACTTAGATAGTTGGCGTCGAACATCATATTCAGAATTCACTTAATCAGAAACTACAATTCAATATTTTCTTTCCCCAGGCTGGTTGAGCGAACTGGTCTATTTCTTCACGCCGGTTCTGGTGTTGGTCGTCTGCAACGTGGTGTTCTTTTCGGTGACTGCTCACCGGATCCGCTCCATCCGTCAGGAGACGGCCATATTGAAAGGAGCCGAGTCCTCCAGGAGTGATAAACTGAAGAAGGACAAACAAAGGTATGTACTCATGGATCATATTTTATTAATTCAGTATATTTCGGATTAGAAGTGCGGACCCAAGCTGGACGCCGCACCCTAAAGACGTTTTGCTGCCACTGGCGCATGTAACTGCATTTATAAATAGGAAAACGGGAGCCTATTACTAAATCTCCTTTGTCCAACAGTCCGTCCGTCCGTCCTTCAAGGCTGTATATGTTATCTTCGGAACAGTTATAGGTTAGTTTTTGCTCAGTCGTAAAAACGGTAACACATAGAAATGTCAAACTCAGTACAATTATAGTCAAAATCTATATTCTTTTGTATAAAAACAAATAATAAAAACTGACAAAGCACTTGTCACGGGAGCGAAGAATCTCAAACTGGTATTTAAATTTTGGTAAGTAACTTACTTACATTTTGTATTGATACGGAAACCTCGAGTCCAACTCACACTTGGCCGATTGTATTATTATTCGAGTTATTTTTTTATGATCAACATTGAGATATGGTACTAATAATATCTCGATGGATCATAAAGTAATTTCACGACAAACAATGTGCATCAGGTATAGGACTCTACATATCTGCGCCTCGAGTTTTAATTCGCTTATGCTGATGATACTGATTGCTGATGATGATGAAAAGTATCCGATTTCTTAACTCTGAACCTAAACTATGAATATACCAAGTTTCATCAA